>CM065722.1:55080165-55085165 GCA_033310375.1 Conus canariensis | reverse complement strand
CGATTGCTTTGGCGGCAATAAATTCATGTTTTATGACGTTATGGACTATTCATATGTATTTATGGGGAATCGTTTATTTCGTATTATGTAGGGCAGGAAAGAGGGAGGGACACACCACACGCACGCGCGCGCGCGCACACACAACACACCACACAACATACATACATAATATATATATATAAATAAATAATAAATTCAAGATATAATACCGCGCACCATTCAGCACACACTACAACACTTGACAAGCACTCAAAACATATTCAATACATAAACACAAGTTGCTTTGTGTTTTAGTTTGGTGATTGTGGGGAGAGATAATCATTTTTACTCTCTGCTGTGTTTGTGCCACCATCATTTGACTTAAACTAAGAGTCCCTATCCTCTAGTGGTTTTTGAAGGTGAAAAAGACGATATATAATATGTCTGTTCTTAAATGAGCCTCATGCAGGTGATCGAGTCTCCAGTGAATAGAGACAATTCCATGGGTGAGGAAAGCCATGAACATATAGTCTCCTGGTGAATACCATGATTCCGGATGACCGGGGTTTGTTTGATCTCGTCAGTGACCGCGGAGTTGGTTTAATATTGATCCTGTGCCTTTTCGGTTTGAAATGCTCTCCAGTGAAAGGGTTGGTGTTGCAATACCGTAGTTGTCCTGTTGGTTTCAAATAGCTCAACCATGGTGCACCTAGAAGCAATAGAGAATCCATGACAGGGGCTTAAAAAGCTCATGATCATGATCTGTTTCTTTGTGCTCTGTCAGGTGACCTTGGTGGTTTTTTGAATAGCTCATGACCAGGTGACATGGGTTTCGGGTTTGCAAATCCGGGCCTTTTCGTGGGAGGAAGGCATTCTATCATTTGAAAACCGAAAGGCAACGAAGTCCCTGAAATACGCACCTTTTCGCCACTAGGAAAACCAATCAGGTTTAGAAATAACAGTTCGTGATGACCAGTGATGTTACTCGTGAAGAGGGCAGTAGTCGACGAAGAGAGAAGTTGACTCTTTTTTCGGAGGTGACTATGAGCGTTGAATGACTCAATTTTAAGAACAATCGATTTATTTATTCCACCAATTAACTGACTCAAGCCACTAACTGTTTAGTTAAGCCAGACATGTTTCCCCCACCCTGCAGATTTGAATGTGGACCCCGCCGCATCTTCTCAATCTAAGACCATAACGAGCATAGCCTTGACTTGATGTATTGGAATGTACTTTAGTTAATAACAAAAACATAACACTATCACAAATACACAACACCACACCATACACACACACACACGCACCACACCACACACACACACACACACCACACACACACACACCCCCTACACACACACACACACACACACACACACACACACACACACACACACAGTGTGGGATATTTGTGTGGGGAAGAGGTTTCTTCGAGTCTACACAGTAGGTCTAGTGGTGTGTGGTACTTTCCACATCATTTGTAAAAACTATAAGGAGCAGTACTGACCGTGCGATTCTGTTTTCAAATTTTCAGCAGGGGGTTTACAGTAAATCGCCAATTCTCTTAACGCAGGGTGCTGTGGGTGTTGGGTTTGTAGCTATGATCAGTGGGTGTGGGTTGTGGGTTGTGTATGATGGTGATGCTGGGGTTGCGGCGTGACGTGCTCATGATGCCGGCGCGCGGGGTGTGTATGGTTTGATGGAGCTCATATTCCAGGTGACCGGGGTGTTGTGGTTGTTTGTGTCATGTGGTGTCTGGGTTTGGGTGTTGATGTCATGATCTGGTGATGCCTGGGGTTTCGGTGTTTGTGTGTGTCGTGTTGTGGTGGTGTATCCGGGAGCATGTATATGATATATAAATACTATGATAGTGATCTTGGGGTGTTTGGTGTTGTGTGTGTGTCTGTGTGTGTGGGGTTTGGGTTGTGTAATAGTCCCCGTTTATGACCATTGATCATCCTGGAGGTTTTCGGGTTTTTCAAAACGTTTGAAAAACCAGTGAGCCTGAGGTTTTCGGTCATTAAAATAGCTTACAGTACCAGTAAAATCCGTATGGGGATTGATACATTTGTGATTGAATAGCTGCAAAGTACCTCACATGAGACACCTTCCATTCTTCGTGCTGAATATCCGTTGGGCCTTTCGATGCCGGAGGGGGGGGGGGGGGGGGGGGTGGAGGGGGGGGGGGGGGGGTGGAGGGGGGGGTGGAGGGAAGGGGGGGGGGGGGCAGGTTCTGACTCTATTTCCCGAAAAGTTCTTCGAATGAGGCTGTAAACCGAAGTACCGTGTAAAAACGCACGCATATTTTGCACACACGTAAAATCCCATAATCAGGTGTTAGAAGATAAGAGGCCAGTTGGCGTGGATGACAAAAAACACACGTTGCATGCTTCCTCGGTGAAGAGAGAGAGAGAGAGAGAGAGAGAGAGAGAGAGAGAGAGAGTTGACATCTGGTTTGTCTCCGGCAGGTGTGACTTGACCGTTGAATCGACTCCCGAATAAATAAAAAAAAAAACAAATCGATTCGGTGATTTATATCCACTGCAGACTTAACAGTGTTTGTGTGAACCTGGCAACCCGCCTAACTAAACGGTGATTTGCAGTGAGCTCACGACTCCCCAGCTGTCCTTTCCCTCCCGCCACCGTCTGCCAAGGCAGTGGTGTGAATGAGTGGACCCCGCGCGGGCAGCCTGCTGTCGGAGCAGTGACAAATCTGTTTAAAAGAGACTATCACCCGCACCACATCCCAGCACTGTGCCAACGTGTGGATGTTTGGACCCATGTCCACCCGTTTCCAGTTAACACACACACACACACACACACACACACACACACACACACACACACCATACCACAACACACACACACACACACACACACACACACACACACACACACCCCATACACACACACACACACACACACACACACACACACACACACACACACACAGTGTCGGAAGATATTTTGCAGGGGAAGGTTTCTTTCGGGAAGGGGGGGTCTACACAGGTAGGATGGGAGTGGTGGTGGTAACTGCCACAATCTTGTAAAAGCAGGCAGGTGGAGGGTGGGGAGGACGGAGAGTGATGACGTAGCAATCTAGTATTTCAAAATTTCAGGGAGGGGGTTACAGCTCTAATCTGCCAAATTCTCTTAGACGCAGCGGTGCGTGTGTGTGTGTGTGTGTGTGTGTGTGTGTGTGTGTGTGTGTGTGTGTGTGTATGTGTGTGTGCGTGCGTGCGTGCGTGCGTGCGTGCGTGCGTGCGTGCGTGCGCGCGCGCGCGCGCGTGTGTGTATGTGTTTGTGTGGAGACTCATTTTCAACATGTTTGTAAAAGCGGGAGTGGTGTTGTGTGTGTGTGTGTGTGTGTGTGTGTGTGTGTGTGTGTGTGTGTGTGTGTGTGCGTGTGTGCGTGTGTGTGTGTGTGTGTGTGTGTGTGTGTGTGTGTGTGTGTGTGTGTTATGCGCCGCGCGCGAGCATGTATATATATATATATATATATATATATATATATATATATATGTGTGTGTGTGTGTGTGTGTGTGTGTGTGTGTGTGTGTGTGTGTGTGTGTGTGTGTGTGTGGTGTGTGTGTGTGTGTAGTTACGTCCCTGTTCAGACCTAATTTTGATCATTCCTTGCGAACGGTTTTCCGTCTGTTTTTCACACGTTTTGGAAAAAAATGAGACCTTAAAGTTACGTCACTTACAAACATTATGCTTACAGCTACCAGATAAAATACGACGCTTCAATAAAGGAAGAGAAATCTAGAATACATTTGTGATTGAATAAGACTGCAAACAAGCTGACCACACTCCCAACAACTTGAGACACCTTCCACTTCTTCCGCTGCCTGCACACCCTCCCACCTCCCCCCGCCACACACACACACACAGAGAAACGTTTTTTAGTTTTATTTAAAGCACATACACAATAATTTTTATGTTTTGCTAGCATAATTAAAGCTAAGGCATATATTAATAAAGTCCTCTTTCGAATTTTAAGTGTTTCATTTTATAAAGATAGAAACTAGTTGATTTTGTAAAGACAAGACATGAAAGAGAATGGAACAAAATAGCTAATCTCGTGAACTAGAAAAAAAAAGGTTGGAGTACTGAGTAGACATATGAACGTCACAAACACAGAAGAAACGAGGTTCGACCTGTTTGTCTTCCCTCACGCGTAACACCTGAGAACGCCCTGAGAACAAGGGAGATAAACTGGCCACATGACTCACCTGGGAATAGTCGGCACTGTTCCGCCGCACCTTCTGCCCGTTCACTGCTTCCGTCACCTTGCGGTTGAAGTCCCTCCTCAAGACCTTGATCTCTCCCTCTAGCTGCTTGTTCCGCACGATCAGCTGGTCCCGTGTCCGGTGACTCTCCTCCAGGGCCGCGTGCACCTGGCGAAGCTCGCGCTCCAGGCTGTCGTTGTTCTTCTCCAGCTCCTTGATCAGGTCGCCACTTTCCTTGCCGCAATCCTTCAGAGACTGCTCCAGCTGGTGAATGTGTCTCTTCAAGCGCTCGATCTCGTGGTCCCGCTTGTTCAGCTCGTCCGCCTGCGAGGTGATCTGCTGGGACACTCCGTGACGGAGGTTCTCGATGTCACGCTGGGCTCGTATTAACATATCTCTCAGGTTCTGGCACTCTGCCCGTTCCTCCTGTAGTAGCCTCTCGAACTCTTCCAGTTTGTTCTTCCACTCTCGTTCCTTGAGCAGGAACTCTTCCTCTTGCTGCTTTCGCAACTTCTCTGAGTTCCCGTTTTGCTGTTTCTGTAGATCGTCTACTTGTTTCTCCAGCTGGGCGATCCTGTTCCTGGCGTCAGCGATGACTTCGTTGATTTCAAACTCGTAGGCTTCCTTCAGGGCGTCCAGCTCCACTTCCTTCTCGTGGTTGCGTGTGAACAGCATGTGGACCACCTGTGTCAGTTCTGCCACCTTCTTCGACATCTTGAAGTCGAAGGCGCGTTTGGCTTTGTCGTTTCCGCCCGTACCCGCCATGGCGCTCTTCGCTTTTCCAGCGAT
>CM065722.1:55065165-55075165 GCA_033310375.1 Conus canariensis | reverse complement strand
ATGCCATAGATAGAAACTGACTGTGCTGTGTGTGCACATATGCCATAGATAGAAAAACTGACTGTGCTTGTGTGTGCACATATGCCATAATAGAAAACTGACTGTGCGGTGTGACATATGCCATAGATAGATAAATGACTGTGCTTGTGTGCACATTGTCCATAGATAGATAACTGACTGTGCTGTGTGTGACATATGCCAAGATAGACAAAACTGACTGTGCCTGTTGTGCACAATGTCCATAGATGAAAAACTGACTGTGCTGTGTGTGCACATATGTCCATAGATAGACAAAATGACTGTGCCTGTGTGTGCACATTCATAGAGACAAACGACTGTGCTTGTGTCAATATGCCAAGAAGAAAAACTGACTGTGCTTGTGTGTGCCTATGCCATGATAGAAAAACTGACTGTGCTGGTGTGCACTATGCCTAGATAACAAACTGACTGTGCTGTGTGTGCACATATGCCAAGTAGAAACTGACTTGCTGTGTGTCCTATGCCAATACAACTCTGTGCTGTGTGTGCACATAGCAACAAAGACTGGCTGGTGTGCACATATTCGTAGAAACTGACTGCTGTGTGTGCCATATCCTAATAACAAAACTGACTGTCTGTGTGTCCATAGCAGATAGACAATGACTGTGCTTGTGACATTGCCAGATAACAATGGGCTGTGTTGCACATGCAGATAGACAATGCTGTGCTTGTGTGATATGCCCATAGAAGAAAACTGACTGTGCTGTGTGTGACATTGCCAAATAGAAAACTGACGTGCTGTGTGTGCACTATGCAAGATAAAAATGACTGTGCTGTGTGTGCATATCCCAAATAGACAAAACTGACTGTGCTGTGTGTGCACATGCCATAGATAGACAAAACTGACTGTGCTTGGTGTGCATATGCCAAGATAGACAACTGACTGTGTGTGTGTGCAATATGCCATAGATAGAAAACTGCTGTGCTTGTGTGTGCACATATGTCCAGATAGAAAAACTGACTGTGCTGGTGGCACATTGCCATAGATAGAAACTGACTGTGCTTGTGTGTGCACATATGTCCATAGATAGAAAAACTGACTGTGCCTGTGTGTGCACATATGCCATGATAGACAAAACTGACTGTGCCTGTGTGTGCACATATGCATGATAGAAAAACGATGTGCCTGTTGTGCACATATGCCAGATAGACAAAACTGACTGTGCTGTGTGTGCACTAGCCAAGATAACAACTGACTGTGCTGTGTGTGCACATATGCATAGATAGAAAAATGACGTGCTTGTGTGTGCACATATGCCATAGTAGAAAAACGACTTGCTGTGTGTGCACATATCAAGATAGATAACTGACTGTGCTGTGTGTGACTTTCCATAGATAGATAAACTGACTGTGCTGTGTGTGCACATATGCCATAGATAGACAAAACTGACTGTGCCTGTGTGTGCACATATGCCTAGATAGATAAAACTGACTGTGCTGTGTGTGCACATATGTCCAAGATAGACAAAACGACTGTGCTGTGTGTGCACATATGCCATAGATAGACAAAACTGACTGTGCTGTGTGTGCAATTGCCATAGATAGAAAAACTGACTGTGCTTGTGTGCACATATGCCATGATAGACAAAACTGACTGTGCCTGTGTGGCACATATGCCTAGATAGACAAAACTGACTGTGCTTGTGTGGCACATATGCCATAGATAGAAAAAACTGACTGTGCCTGTGTTTGCACATATGCCCATAGATAGACAAAACTGACTGTGCTGTGTGTGCACATATGCCTAGATAGACAAAACTGACTGTGCTTGTGTGTGACTATGCCCAAGATAGACAAAACTGACTGTGCTGTGTGTGCACATATGCCATAGATAGACAAAACTGACTGTGCTGTGTGTGCACATAGCCAAGATGACAAAACTGACTGTGCTGTGTGTGCACATATGTCCAAGATAGACAAAACTGACTGTGCTGTGTGTGCACATATGTCCAAGATAGACAAAACTGACTGTGCTGTGTGTGCACATATGCCATAGATAGAAAACTGACTGTGCTGTGTGTGCACATATGCCATAGATAACAAACTGACTGTGTTGTTGTGCACATATGCCATAGATAGAAAAACTGACTGTGCCTGTGTGTGCACATATGCCATGATAGAAAAACTGACTGTGCTGTGTGTGCACATATGCCATAGAAGACAAAACGACTGTGCTTGTGTGGCACTATGCCCATAGATAGACAAAACTGACTGTGCCTGTGTGTGCACATATTCCATAGATAGAAAAAGACTGTGCTGTGTGTGCACATATGCCATAATAGAAAAACTGACTGTGCTGTGTGTGCACAATGCCATAATAGAAAAACGACTGTGCTTGTGTGTGCACATATGCCATAGATAGAAAATGACTGTGCTGTGTGTGCACATATCCATAGAAGACAAAACTACTGTGCTGTGTGTGCACATATGTCCATAGATAGAAAATGACTGTGCTGTGTGTGCACATATGTCCATGATAGACAAACTGATGTGCTGTGTGTGCACATATGCCATAGATAGAAAACTGACTGTGCTTGTGTGCCATATGCCATAGATAGATAAACTGATTGTGTGTGTGCACATATTCAAGATAGAAAAACTGACTGTGCTGTGTGTGCAATAGCCATAGATAGAAAAACTGACTGTGCTGTGTGTGCACATATGTCCATAATAGAAAACTGACTGGCTGTGTGCACATAGCCATGATAGACAAACTGACTGTCTGTGTGTGCACATTGTCAAGATAAAACTGCGCTGTGTGTGCACATGCCATGATAAAAAACGACGTGCCGTGGTGCACATATGTCCAATAGAAAACTGACGGCTGTGTGTGACATATGCCTAGTAGAAAATGATGTGCTGTGTGGCACATATGCATGAAGAAAAACGGTTGTGTGCACATATGTCTAGATAGACAACTTGCTTGTGCACATGTCAAATAAAAAACTGACTGTCTGTGTGTGCACATATTCCATAGATAACAAAAGACTGTCGTGTGTCAATATCCTGAAGACAAAACTGACGTGCTTTGTGCACATAGCCTAGTAGAAAATGACTGTGCTGTGGACATATCCTGATATTATGCCCATAGATAGACAAAACTGACTGTGCTTGTGTGTGCACATATGTCCATAGATAGATACAAAACTGACTGTTGCTGTGTGTGCACATATTGCCATAGATAGACAAAACTGACTGTGCCTGTGTGTGCACATATGTCCATAGATAGATAAAACTGACTGTGCCTGTGTGTGCACATATGCCCATAGATAGACAAAACTGACTGTGCCTGTGTGTGCACATATGTCCATAGATAGACAAAACTGACTGTGCTGTGTGTGCACATATGTCCATAGATAGACAAAACTGACTGTGCTTGTGTGTGCACATATGTCCATAGATAGACAAAACTGACTGTGCTTGTGTGTGCACATATGTCCATAGATAGATAAAACTGACTGTGCCTTGTGTGTGCACATATGTCCATAGATAGATAAAACTGACTGTGCCTGTGTGTGCACATATGTCCATCAGATAGACAAAACTGACTGTGCCTGTGTGTGCACATATGTCCATAGATAGACAAAACTGACTGTGCTGTGTGTGCACATATGCCATAGATAGACAAAACTGACTGACTGTCCTGTGAGCGTGACAATGTGACCACATCGATAAACGTCCGTCTACATGACTGCCATGTCAAAGCTATACTTTCTAAGTTAAACGTCCGTCTACATGACTGCCAGTGGAAGCTATACTTCTAAGTTAAACGTCCGTCTACATGACTGCCATGTGCAAAGCTATACTTTCTAAGTTAAACGTCCGTTTACATGATTGTCTGTGCAAAGCTATACTTTCTAAGTTAAACGTCCGTCTACATGATTTGTCTGTGCAAAGCTATACTTTCTAAGTTAAACGTCCGTCTACATGACTGCCATGTGCAAAGCTATACTTTCTAAGTTAAACGTCCGTTACATGATTTGTCTGTGCAAAGCTATACTTTCTAAGTTAAACGTCCGTCTACATGATTTGTCTGTGCAAAGCTATACTTTCTAAGTTAAACGTCCGTCTACATGATTTCTCTGTGCAAAGCTACTACTAAGTCTTCCTGAGAGCCAACAGATATACAGCCATTGGACACAGGGGCGGTTATCACGCCCACTCCCCTCTTTTCTTTTTGTTTCGTTTTTTTTCTTTGCTGGCTGTTATTTTTGTTCATTTACACCCCCCCCCCCTCCCACATCCCCCCCCCCCCCCCCTTCACACACTCCTCTCTCTAAGTCCCTATACTGTCTCAACATGCATCTTATAGCGCAACTATTTTCTTTTTTCCCTTTTTCTTTATGCTTTCTGTCTCCGCCGTTCGTTCATTCTTTCTTGGTGTGGTCTATATATACATCAATTGATTACATACATAAACCAAGAACAACTTAGAGGGCATTCGGGAGAGCAGATAACATGAACTGGGAAAAGGTAACTCTTTGCAATAGAAAGACAGGCGTTATTCCCCCCCCCCCCTCCCCCCCATTTTTTCATGGCGCCAGTCCGTTAGGCAGACAACCAGTGCATAAAGGTTTGACAAAGCCAGCGTCAAACCGATAAAAATGAAAACTTTCTTTGAGAAAGATCTGAAATTTCCGTATTGAAACTAAAGAACAGGAATCGTCGACGTTTTGATCGAAGGCCGTCTTGGGGACTCAACGTCAGCCCAGTGAAATCTGTTTCTCTGTTGTTTTAGAAGAGATCAAACATCACATTTTGAAGTCCTTCCGGATCGACTAATAAGAGGATGAATTGAAGAGCTTTGCACAGCATAGTAGTATGTAAAACAAAAGCCACAATTGTCACCAGCCACCGTGCCAAAGTGGTTAGCGTCGCGGACACCCGGCTGGGAGGTCGTGGGGGGTTCGATTCCCATCAGAGCCATGTGGGATTTTTCTGCCTCAACCAGCTCCTACCCGGAGTTGAGTTTGCTACGGGCTCAGTTGGGAAGACTGGGACCATACAGTCGAGTTTCATATCCACTTAATGGATGCATCTCTGAGCGTGTTGTGCAAATTTCCTGACCAACACTGCAGGTGTCTGTATCTCCCAGGCCTATTTGACACCAGCACATATTATGAAAGTAAGCGTAGCCTACAGCCCAGTCATGCAGTCTCAGACCAGAATTAAAATTCGTAGCATCGTCTTTATCAACCTCATTCTCATCCATCAGCATCAACAAAGTCTCAAATTCTGTGGCTCTCATGGTGACCTCAGTTTTGATGTCCTCTCCACTCTATGACTGAATGAGTGGTGTGGGTGTTATGTCATTGAATGAGTGGTGTGGGTGCCATGTCACTGAATGAGTGGTGTGGGTGTATGTCACTGAATGAGGGTGTGGGTGCCATGTCACTGAATGAGTGGTGTGGGTGCCATGTCACTGAATGAGTGGTGTGGGTGCCATGTCACTGAATGAGTGGTGTGGGTGCCATGTCACTGAATGAGTGGTGTGGGTGCCATGTCACTGAATGAGTGGTGTGGGTGTTATGTCACTGAATGAGTGGTGTGGGTGCCATGTCACTGAATGAGTGGTGTGGGTGCCATGTCACTGAATGAGTGGTGTGGGTGTTATGTCACTGAATGAGTGGTGTGGGTGCCATGTCACTGAATGAGTGGTGTGGGTGCCATGTCACTGAATGAGTGGTGTGGGTGTTATGTCACTGAATGGGTGGGGTGGGTGTTATGTCACTGAATGGGTGGTGTGGGTGTTATGTCACTGAATGAGTGGTGTGGGTGTTATGTCATTGAATGAGTGGTGTGGGTGTTATGTCACTGAATGAGTGGTGTGGGTGTTATGTCACTGAATGGGTGGTGTGGGTGTTATGTCACTGAATGGGTGGTGTGGGTGTTATGTCACTGAATGAGTGGTGTGGGTGCTATGTCACTGAATGAGTGGTGTGGGTGCTATGTCACTGAATGAGTGGTGTGGGTGTTATGTCACTGAATGAGTGGTGTGGGTGTTATGTCACTGAATGAGTGGTGTGGGTGTTATGTCACTGAATGAGTGGTGTGGGTGTTATGTCACTGAATGAGTGTGTGGGTGTTATGTCACTGAATGGGTGGTGTGGGTGTTATGTCACTGAATGAGTGGTGTGGGTGTTATGTCACTGAATGAGTGGTGTGGGTGTTATGTCACTGAATGAGTGGTGTGGGTGTTATGTCACTGAATGAGTGGTGTGGGTGTTATGTCACTGAATGGGTGGTGTGGGTGTTATGTCACTGAATGAGTGGTGTGGGTGCCATGCCACTGAATGGTTGTGTGGGTGTTATGTCACTGAATGAGTGGTGTGGGTGCCATGCCACTGAATGAGTGGTGTGGGTATTATGTCATGAATGAGTGGTGTGGGTGTTATGTCATGAATGAGTGGGTGGGTGCCATGTCACTGAATGAGTGGTGTGGGTGTTATGTCACTGAATGAGTGGTATGGGTGTTGAGTTCACTGAATGAGTGGTGTGGTGTTGAGTTCAGTGAATGAGCGTGTGGGTGCGATGTCACTGAATGAGTGGTGGGGGTGCAATATCACCCTCACAAGACGGGGTGGCACACAAGACGGACAGAAAAATTAAAAAAAAAGAGAAAAAATTGCTAAACGCATACTGAGGTTTTAGAACACGGCGCTTTCTCCTCCCTACTCCCTTTCCCATCCAGCTCCCTGCCTTCCTTTTTTTTTTTTTTTTAATTGTGGCAGCTTTGTTTGAGAGAAAAACACCTTATACGAAGTTTTACAATACAAATACTGGAGATCTGTTTTCTTCGGAGAGAGAAGCAGAGAAGGGGGCAGTACAGCTTTACATGCAAACACAATAATCATGTATAAAGAAACCCCAATCTATCGGAATATCAATGATGATGGTAATTGTAACAAAAGGCGTTTTGTCCCAGACAATGTAGAGCTGGGGCGAAATAAATAAAACACCTAGTAGCGAGGTTGTGCGTGCGCAGTTTGCGTGAACGAAAATCGCTCACTTGTTGTGGGGAAGTTGCGGGCTGAACTTTTAGTTGACACAGTTGTCATGTCTTTTGCCTTGTAAAGGTATGTATTGGTTATGCTTATGGAGATAGGGGGATAGGAGGTTTAACATAATTCATGTATTGAAAACTAAACAATCTTTAGATATGTATGTTGCAGAATGCCAACCCAAGTCTACAGTCGTTTTATAAAGGGATGAGGTATTTATGTCGTGAATGTGATGTATTCACTTGGAATTAACAGTTAGATAAGATGAATGTTATTTGTTCCTTCAGTCAGTAGTTTTACTTAGAAGTTGAATGAGGAATATTTTGGTGATGGATAATAACAAGCACACACACACACACACACACACACACACACACACACACACACAATCTATGCTCTCTCGAAAAATGATAATAGCTATTGTGTGATATGTTTGATGATGATGTATAGTTAATAAGACAATCATTTATTTTACAGAAGTGTATGTATGTGTCTATAAATTGTCGTCAACTATAATTGCAAATTTATCCAAAATCATTGTGGTTGATATTGCAAGAAAGGGGATGTAAAGGAAATGGTTATGACGAGGGTAGTAAAAGGAAATCCTTTCTTGTTAAATGGTATTGATGAGGGTGACAAAGTGGAATTGTGTTTTTACTGTTCCTGACAAGGGTAGTGAATCGAAGTCATTTCTTGGATAGTGTTTCATGTAAAGGTATGGTGTCTATGTCGCTGTGTTTGTCTGCTTAGGATAATAGGAATAATTTTCATGGCCTGTGGTTGGACTTTGGGGAAGAAGGGGAGGTTTGAAAAGAAAGAAAGGTTTCATGGCCATGGACACGAAGGAGGGAGGAGGAACACTATTAAAAGACTGTCACTGTGCAGGCTTCCAGTGCCAGGGACTGAGCACGGAGTATTGGTGCCAGGAAATGGGCACAGACAGACTGTCAAGTTTCGTCAGGCTACGGGCGTGATTTCTTCCACGGACTGGGAAGAATTCCTTGAGTCTGTTGAGGAACGCCCAAGAGTTGTTTCAAGAGCTGCCTGGAGTGAGGTGCAGCAGGAACAAAAAAACGGTGTCTTCGCTAGGGTGGTGACGTTGATCTTCTTTCCCCTCCTGTCCATACCCAGGCCATAACAACAAAGGAACAAAGTTATTTCTTTTATTAATAAAAGGGTGTGGCTTAAGTTTTCAACCTTAGTTTCCTTTCCCGGTGGGTGAACGCGTTTGTCTGATTTGGAGTGACAGAGAGTACAGATAGCAGGCACACATACAAGCATCAATACATATTCTTTATTCTGTCTATCTGGGACTTTCTTTACAGTAATAATGGTAATGATAATGCTAATGCTAATAATAATAATAACGCCTGACACGAACGCACTTCGCGCGGTTTTCTGTTGGGAGAGAGAGAGAGAGAGAGAGAGAGAGTGAGAGAGTGCATGTGTGAGTGTCTGTGTCTAAGTGTGTGTGTGTGGGGTGTGTGAAGAAGTGGTGTGGGTGGGTGAGGGATTTTGAAGTGGATAATAAAGCAAGACATGCTTGAGTCGAACTTCCCTAACAGCCCCCACACTGGAGAGCAAGCGATCGTAAATTTTTACGGGCCCAAGTAAGCGGTATAAAAAGTCGACCCACAGTGCACGGCTCACGAGCGGTTGACTGTTGGAGGACAATTTCATCAAACTAGTCCGAATATGGCGTTTTGGTTGGGATTAGTCCAGGCCTCTTAGTTTTTGTTTTGTTTGCTTCAGTGTAGTGTTTGGTGATAGAAAGCCGATTGTTGGGGAATTGTGAAAGACCGTTGGGCACTCTGGGATTGTAGGGGAATTGTGAAAGACCGTTGGGCACTCTGGGATTGTAGGGGAATTGTGAAAGACTGTTGGGCACTCTGGGATTGTAGAGGAATTGTGAAAGACTGTTGGGCACTCTGGGATTGTAGGGGAATTGTGAAAGACTGTTGGGCACTCTGGGATTGTAGGGGAACTGTGAAAGACTGTTGGGCACTCTGGGATCGTAGGAGAATTGTGAAAGACTGTCGGGCACTCTGGGATCGTAGGGGAATTGTGAAAGACTGTTGGGCACTCTGGGATCTTCACAACTGTCTGTCTTACCCAGCAGGGTGGGCAGGTAGTTTCAGGCAGTCCACTTTACTTCTGTATGTTGTCCATCAAAAGGCTCCCCAGTCTGTCTCTGGGTTGTCCATCCGCCATCGCAGACTGACCTTGTAGAATGGATGCGAACGGGCAGTCAGGGTGAGGCAGGCGCTACGGTGCTTATGCCCGAAAAGCTCACACCATCTTTGGCAGCGGTCAGGGGGGAGGTTATAATCGGCCATTGTAGTGGTTGACTTACTACCTGACATTGTCATTGGTCTTAATGTTCTCTCTTCATAAGCCGAGTATCCCTCTGAAGCATTTATTCTCGAACAACTTGGTGTCAGATAGGTACTTTCTATGTAGACTATTGTGTATGAGACAACTGCATAACTGATCTGGGAAAAACCCACAATCCCAAGTTATGTGGCTTTTAATCCAGCCAACCACGGGTCCAGTGACATGTACAGACCTATTATGCAACGCGTTTAGACACAAACACGTCTACGTAGCGAAGTTTCAGCTTACTGGAAGTAGTTTCCTGAAACCCTTCGGGTACTAATCTCTTCTCCCTCTCACCAACTAAGACAATCAAATCTGGGATATCGTCAACTTTAACACGTTCCAACGAAATCCTATCGCCGGTGTTGTATATAATACTGTCGCCGTGGGAACCTGTCGCAACGATAGTGTTTCCCGTGAAATACTGTCGCAGCAACATTATTTTCTGACAAAATTAGTCATGTGACACCTTTTCATGAAAGGTGTTCTATGAAAATATGGCTGCTGTCGATAAAATACTGTCGCAGCTCATTCTGCGACAATATTTTGTGACAGGCACTGTAAAATGTTGCAGCCATTGAATG
>CM065722.1:55052665-55062665 GCA_033310375.1 Conus canariensis | reverse complement strand
AGGAGTTTTATCTGACGACTCGGCTTTCTAAAAGATTGTGTGTGCGCGCGCGCGCGCGCGTGTGTGTGTGTGTGTGTGTGTGTGTGTGTGTGTGTGTGGTGTGTGTGTGTGTGTGCACGTGTGCGTGTAGAAGGAATGGGGATGGAGCGAGGGGGTGAATGGAGGACGGTGTCTGTATACGAACGTGCGCTAAAGTGTCTGTGTGGATGGCGGGGGGTGGAAAAGAGAGAGAGAGAGAGGAGAGAGAGAGAGAGAGAGAGAGAGAGAGAGAGAGAGAGAGAGCATTAAGGGCGATAAAAACGAAGAACGAACAATCCTTATCTTCTCATATTGCGCTGAATATGAGGAGACAAGTGATTGGTCGATCTTCGTTTTCATTGTCCTTAATGTTGTTTGTTTTACCTGTAGAAGACCTAAGAGGTCGAAAAGCGTCGTGTTTTGTCCTGTAATCTGTTTGTCCATATTGTCTAGCGGAAGTACTATAACAATCTTTTTAAAACCTTCGGTCTCCTCAATTTGAAACTGTCAGATATGAACCTCACACACAAGGCTCTGGCCGGAACAGGCACTGTTTTTGCTCGTTTTCATCAGTCATTACTGAAACATATGACCCAACTGTTTGTAGACTTCATGGCTGAAGAGCGCTCAAGACCATTCGCAAACACAACACGGTAACTGCAGACGTAATGGAAAGAATGAATCTTAACAACCATGCAATGGATAAATCGGTCTCAAAACACAAGCCGTAAAGCACCGCAAGGTCAGTACAGAAGGTCTACGCATGGACTGTTCGTTGAACTTAACTCACGTCCTCTTTGAAACCCATTAATGCGATCAGGTTAAACAAGCGTGGAATGCCTTCTCACATACACCCGAGTGTGGCACGTTCGCGTTCACCCAAGCAACAGGCGCTTGACATGAATAAACTGAAAGGAATAGCAGAGAAAGCCAGCGACGGTGGTGTTTTTGATCTAGCTGTAAAAAGAGCAAATGGAATCAGATTGCTAAATCTACATTCAGTTGGACTACAAGTCTGATGCCACTTCATAAGCAAACATTTGCTTTCCCACGAGTTTATAAATGACATGATTGATCAGACACATGGAAAGTAAATTTAGGTTCCATGCTGAAACAAGGACATGCGAAGAACTCCGAACTAATATGTAGGCACAAGGCACACGGAACAAACGAGAGAGCTTCCTTAAAATTATTACACCCCCCCCCCCCCCCCATCTTCTATATTCTGTCACCTACGCACTTAACCCCCCCCCCCCCCCCTCCCTTCCCGACCTTAGTTCTGGTCTCCAACATCCATACCGCCCCATGTTACTCCATACCCATCCTCATCTAGGCCGATTTTGTTAAATTCCCATAGCCAGCAGTCCATGAAGAAAACATTGGAGTGAGGAGGTGGGGGTGGGGGGGGGGGGGGGGGGGGTGGGGGTGGGTGGGAGTCAATTCTGTCACCTACGCACTTTGCTTTCCCATCTTCTCTATTCTGTCGCCTACGCACTTTACCCCCCCCCCCCTCCCCTTTCCGACCTTAGTTCTACTCTCCAACTGCCCCATTTCACTCGATATCCATCCATGCACAGCCTCATCTAGGCCGATTTTGTTGAATTCTCGTAGCCAGCAGTCCATGAAGAAAACATAGGGGGTCAAGATGACCATGTGGAGGGGACCCATGTGCTACCGCGGAATCGTTTCAGATGTGTTCAGCGATGCCTCGCTGTCTCTTCAGACCTTACAGGAGTATCCAAGATACCACTACTTGCCCCCCCCCCCCCCCTCTCTGTTCCTCCTCGACTATTGACTATAAATTCCATGGTCATAGAGCGCGCGCGCGCGCGCGTGTGTGTGTATGTGTGTGTGTGGTGTGTGTGTGTGTGTGTGTGTGTGTGTAAGCGCGCGTGTGAGTGTCTTATTATTACTTTTTATGTTTGTACTTCCCTTGAATTTATACTATTTGCAAATTGTGACCTAATCATGTGTGCTATGTACTGTTTATCTTATGTGTATCATGTCTATGCTCATTTTGGTATCATTTGTTGCTGTTGTTGTTCTTGCGGGCACGGTGTAAAAAAGCTACCACCTTATCCATTTCACCCTCAAATATTCATATTGGCATTGGTCAAGAACTTTGCATTCAACTCCAAAAGTCAGCTCCATTTCTCCCAGACGGGTATATTCTTCCCACACAGGAAAACTGCTTGGCAGGCCTGCACAAATCTGCTGTCTGCCGCTCACGACCCCTTTGAACGGCACTGTGAAGAGAAGCAATGTCAGCGTGTACTGCCGATAACATAGTACACTTATTTGTCTCGCTCATGAATGACAACCATAGTGCTAGGTACTCTGTCAGAGACCCACCAAGTCTTTAAAAGAACAAAAAAAAAGAAAAAAAGGGGGAAAAGAAAGAAAGAAGGACAGTGAGGCTCAAAGAAAGAGAAAAAAAGAAGCTAAGCAGCAGTCATTTTGTCATTATCACATGAAAGTGATCGAAACAGTTCCCTTCAAAGCCACCAGTCTGGCGGAACTACACAGGGGCCGAAGGATCATTCATTGCAAGCGGCACAGCTACGCCGAACAACGGCTGTACAGTCTGTGGTTCTCCTCAACCTGGTCGCCATGATCATGCAGACGTCTACATTTCATTCTGAACTGACACCGTCTTCAACTTGGATGCTGCTCACAAGGTGGGAAGCCACGGGAGAGCGGCCTTTCTGAAGTTTCAACATCGGCCGCTTAGAATGACATGCTCTCTCTCTCTCTCTCTCTCTCTCCTTCTCTCTCTGTTGTGCAAACAGACAGACAAGCGTGCATCATGTCACAGTATAGCTGTGAGAGGCAAGCGTGCATCATGTCACAATATACAAGAGAGAGAGAGAGAGAGAGAGAGAGAGAGAGAGAGAGAGAGAGAGGAGAGAGAACATGAGTGTTTGAAGTAGTTATAGTAGTAGTAGTGGTTGTTATGGTGTGGTGGTGGTCGTTGTAGTGGTAGTAGTAGTAGTGGTGGTGGTGATGGTGGTGGTCATTTAATTTTACGAGAGGAGAGAGAGAGAGAGAGAGAGAGAGAGAGAGAGAGAGAGAGAGAGAGAGAGGAAGAGAGAGAGAGAGAGAACTCATGAAAAAAAGCTCAGACTGAGATTTGATGCAACAGCCTGTTCTTTCCATCTGTCGTTGTGAAGCCAAGGTAAGCATATGAGGTTTAACGAAACTCAGAAAAAAGACAAACGGAAAAACAGTAAACAAAACAACAACAAACAAACAAAAACTCACCCAAACAAAAACAAAACAAAAACGTCACCAAAAAAAACAACAAACCCCCAAAACAGAAAAACACAAAACAAACAAACGTCACACACCCAACACCAAACACACCACCAAACACTCACAGGCACACACAACACACACACACACACCCACCAACACCACCAGACACGCTGGATAAACATGCACGGGAACGACGACACAACAACACACCAGCAACACCACACACACACACACACCCAACCCACACACACTCACCCCCACCCAACCACACACCCAACAAGCCCCACACGCGAACAGCCTGGATGAAACCTCAGTGCTGGGGGATGTGGGGGTGCCTGTTGGCACGGAGGGACAACAGGCATTGCCAGCATCACTATATCTACATTCCCACCCACTCCCCGCCCCACCCATTCCCAGTCCTTCCTCACGCGAATCTCTCACCACCCGCTTTTATCAAGGCCGTAAGCTCTCGGAAGGACCATGGTACCTACCCGTCAAAAAGATATTGATGAGGAAGGAAAGAGCGGCGCGAGCCAAGACTGAATGGGGTTCAGGGTGGGCAAACACCAAGTGGGATATAGGGTTTCATTATAACTAGAGAGAGAGAGAGAGAGAGAGAGAGAGAGAGAGAGAGAGAGAGAGAGAGAGAGAGAGAATACGAACACGAACACGAACACGAACACCAACATGAATGTTTTATTGGAGGTAAAATGGATAACCTTACAGCTTATTTACACCATGCTTTTATGATAAAAAAAGCCTCTATTCCTTGAATCCCCCCATCTCCTTCTATTACCGTCACACAACACACGCAGACACACAGACACACAGACACACAAGACACACACACACACCACACCGCCGCGCGCGCGCACACACGCTTTAAAAAGAAGGAAAAGGAGGTAGAAACAGTTATGGCAAGGAAAAACAAATGGACAAACGAAAGTCATCCCCACCCACTAAATGTGCATTAGGACTCAACAATATTATACGTAGTTCTGTCTGTCTGTCTGTCTCTTTGTCTCCACACAGAGAGAGAGAGAGAGAGAGAGAGAGAGAGAGAGAGAGAGGAGAGAGAGAGAGAAGAGAGAGAGAGGCAGATGAATAGACAGACGGTAATAAACGATCGTAATAACAAGTTATAGTCAGAATACCACACAGCAAGCAAGTCAGAATACCACACAGCAAGCAATTGAGTGATAATACACACAGCAAGCAATTGAGTGATAATACCACACAGCAAGCAATTGAGTGATAATACCACCAGCAAGCAATTGAGTGATAATACCACACAGCAAGCAATTGAATGATAATACCACCACAAGCAAAGTAAATACCACACAAACAATAAGTGATAATACACACACAGCAATGAAGTCAAATACCACACAAACAATTTAGTAAATACCACACACAATCAAGTCAGAATACCACACAACAAGTAAGTCAGAATACCACACAACAAGCAAGTCAGAATACCACACAACAAGTAAGTCAGAATACCACACAACAAGTAAGTCAGAATACCACACAACAAGAAGTCAGAATACCACACAACAAGTAAGTCGAATACCACACAAGCAAGTAGTCAGAATACCACACAACAAGCAAGTCAGAATACCACACAACAAGCAAGTCATAATACTACAAAGTAAAGTCAGAATACCACACAACAAGCAAGTCAGAATACCACACAACAAGCAAGTCAGAATACCCACAACAAGCAAGTCAGAATACCACACAACAAGTAAGTCAGAATACCACACAACAAGCAAGTCAGAATACCCACAACAAGCAAGTCAGAATACCACAACAACAAGAGATACACAAAAGCAAGTCAGAATACCACACAACAAGCAAGTCAGAATACCACACAACAAGTAAGGGAAAAGCTACTCCCAGGTTTTCAATAAATATTTGTGACATGATGCCGTTTACTTTTCAGATTATGTGACATGATGCTGTTTACTTTTCAGACTATTGGGAACCTCATTCTACAGTTTACCATCCCAATCCGTAAAGGAAGACAAAAATATTACATCTAGGACGGGGAAGGTATATGACATATTTCTTACGAAAAGTGTTCACCGAAAATTTGGCACTTAGATAAGAAGGTGCTAGGTTGTTCATGACTTTATTGATACATTTCTTTTTAAACGACATTTCAGATGAAATGGGAAAATATTAAGTTCTTTATTGTCAGAACCTTGCAGAGAAGAAGATTTGAGAAGAACACATTTTAGAGAACGTCTGCACAAGCGTTTAAGTGGTTTTGAGCAGCTTTGATCGACCAAGTCCCAGCGTGTAGAAGCATAATCAATGTCAGATTGTATATTTGCATGGGAAGATAATTTCCGTGTACGTTTGGTCGGGTAAGTGTCGAATTCTGTTCAGCTGAAATAATTTTCTTTTTAAATGTTTTGATATACAACAGAAGTAATAACAGATTATGAGAGAGAGAGAGAGAGAGAGAGAGAGAGAGAGAGAGAGAGAGAGAGAGAGAGAGAGAGAGAGAGAGTTCAGTCAGCAACAAAGTCAGAAAGAACAGCTTATATAATCAAGTCGTATACGTGTATACGTGTTCTCTCTCTGTAAAGGCAGCTATCAGCGAATAAGATTGATCAATTTCTTTTTTATCCTGTGTGTGTGTGTGTGTGTGTGTGTGTGTGTGTGTGTGTGTGTGTGTGTGTGTGTGTGTGTGTGCGGCGCGGCGCGCGGCGTGTATGTGTGTATTGTTGTGTGTGTGGTGGTGTGTGTGTGTGTGTGTGTGTGTGTGTGTGGGGTGTGTGTGTGTGTGTATGAGCCAAGCGTGCACATAAGAGTACATATTGTGAGTTCGCGCGTTCGCATGTGCACGAGTGTTCGTGCACGTACATAGGCTATGTGCAAAACTGACGCGAGCGTGGTGTTTACAATTATGTGTGAGTGTATGAACTAGTCGCGTTGTACATAAATCATTTTAAATGAAAGCTTTTGGACTGACATCATATCAAAGAATTCAGTCGTGTCTGTTTTTAACGACCCCCCCACCCCCACCCCCCCTCCTTCTCCTCCCTCTCCTCGCGCATGTCCGCCCATCTGCACGTCCCATGCGGTCACGTGCTTTCCTCGCTGGCTGACCAGAGATCCATAGCGTGCAAACACACGTTGATCGGCACCTAACCGTCGACGTCCGAACCTGGAGACTCAAGTGCATTAACGATTCTTTTTTGTGTTGTTTGTCATGAAACGTTTTCCTCCATCAGAGAGCACACTGCTTTTGCGTGCTGTCACGATCATGACTTGCCCAGGGGGCCTGTTGCAACACGGGGAGTGGGTAACGTGGCTGCCAGAATGCAGAAACCTATCTGGGACGGCGGAGCTGAAACAATGGCACAGGATTTGAGGGTGGGAGGAGGGATCTGGGGAACGGGGACGGGGTGTTGAGATTTGGACGGGAAGGGCCTTGTATCTAGAATAGGCTCCAACAGGTCGGTGTACAGGTCTTAATTTTCCTTAAAGGGCCATTGCATGCGTGCGCGACTCTCTTTCTCTCTGTTCTTTCTTTCTCTCTCTCTCTCTCTCTCTCTCTCTCTCTCTCTCTCTCTCTCTCTCTCGTTCTCTCTCTCTCTGTTCTCTCTCTCTCTCTCTGTTCTCTCTCTCTCTTCTCTCTCTGTTCTCTCTCTCTCTCTCTCTCTTTTGCTTCTCTCTGTTCTCTCTCTCTCTCTTCTCTCTCTTCTCTCTCTCTCTCTTTCTTCTCTCTCTCTGTGTTCTCTCTCTCTGTTCTCTCTCTCTCTCTGTTCTCTCTCTCTCGTGTTCTCTCTCTCTCTCTCTCTTTCTCTCTCTCTCTCTCTCTTCTCTCTCTCTCTGTGTTCTCTCTCTCTCTCTCTCTCTCTGTGTTCTGTGTGTGTGTGTGTGTGTGTGTGTGTGTGTGTGTGTGTGTGTGTGTGTGTGTGTTTTTCTGTGTGTGTGTGTGTGTGTGTGTGTGTGTGTGTGTGTGTGTGTGTGTGTTGTGTGTGTGTGTTCTCATCCCTCTGTGTGTGTATTATGTGTGTGTGTGTGTGTGTGTGTGTGGGGTGTGTGTGGTGTGTGTGTGGTGTGTGTGTGCACGCATGAACAGGCACAAAACGCACAGGATTAAACTTCACTGAATGCGACTCTCGGCTAAGCCCTTAATTCCGTCGGTAGAATGGTCCGGTCGTTCCGGCTTGTTGAGATCAGTCACTAGTTACCACGTCGGGGGAAGCAGGGGGGCGGAGAAAAGAATAGGGGGTCAGGCCTGCAGAGAGAGAGAGAGAGAGAGAGAGAGAGAGAGAGAGAGAGAGAGAGAGAGAGAGAGAGAGAGAGAGAGAGAGAATACGAATTGGAAATCGAATACGAATACAAATACGAGCCTCTATTCAGATTATGGTCAGCTCACAAACTGAAGAGGCGTGCATGCAAACATTACACGACAACTTTTCAAAGCTATTGAAATGAAAGGATGAAAAAGAACAACTGTGCTACAAAACAAAGTACATTAAAACTATATTGTCGGGATTCTCTTGTTTGCTGCATGAATATGCATAGCTAAATTCAAAAGGCTTTTCTCACTTGTTATTGACAGCAAGAGAGTGAGCCTGGAAATGAATAGTTCAATGCAGTATTTGGATTGAATAATTTCATTCTAAGATTACTCACAGAAGGACATTTAACAAAAAGTATTTCATCTTCTTATAACTACACGGACGAATGCCACTTCATGTTCAACACTATACCTGAGGTGATCGCATGCGATGTCAAACACTTCAAATCTATGCATGTTCTGTCTTTGCATCTTGAAGACATTTATTATATTTTCGTCTCAATATATAGTTCTAAAATTATCTATTTATTTTCATTCAAATGATAGTTCTAATGTTAGTGTTGTTTTAGAGTTGATATTGAGCTAGTCTATCACCATCACACATACAGTCATGTCAGTCTTGACACCCGCAGTCAGTGAGATTCTGTTTTTAAAACAGCTAAAAAATCCTAGCCCCCCCCCCCCCCCCCCCTCTCCGCACATTGGTTATCCCAAACAAATCCAAATCCGGGTGAATTCCTACACTCTCGAACATTGAATATGTGCTGTAACCATTATCATCACGGCATCCTGTGACCTTGAAAAGGTAGACTGTCCTCATCCTCTGTTGTTCATTCCAGCCAGTGATTTATACATTTCAAATAAACATTTAAATACACTGGATGTCGGTTTCATGAGATTTTCTTGTACGTTCCGATTATGAAACCTGTGCTGTGTGTTTTTCATTCCCTATCCTGAATAAAACTGCTTATATGTATGTATGTATGTATGTATGTATGTATGTATGTATGTATGTATGTATGTATGTATGTATGTGTATGTGTCTAGGTTTATATGTTTGTTTGAGACATTTGTGGATGACTTTCAATCTAGTGTGTATAGAAACTGTAAAGTGTTCTGTAAACCTGCTACTCGTTTTACAAAACAAGGAAGGCGCTCTGGTGGGGTTATTTGTCTGGTCAAAAAGGAACTTTTGCCGTATATTCAAGAGGTGTATACTAATAATAAAAACGTTATTATGTTTCCGATTCATAGGTGTCTTTTTGGTTTATCAAAGGACATTTTGTATGTTTGTGCTTATGTACCATTCAAGAATTCCCTCATTATTATTATTACGATATTGAAAATGGCATCACTGATTTACAAGCCTGTATTTGCTGTTGCTTCGCTTGTTCTACCTGAAGTGTTTAACTTCTTTCTGGAGATCTAAACAGCAGAACATCTGATATTCCACAAGATATGAATACATATGAAATTGTCAATGATTTTCAATTAAACTACAGACCCGAAATGAGTAACAGATGTTCTGAAGATAAATGCTTAAACAGATATGGTAAGTTGTTAAATATGTGTACATCACTTGGTCTATGCATTTTACATGGTGTGTGTAATGGTGACTGTCAAGGTCATTTCACATACGTTTCAGAAACTGAAAGTAGTGTGAATGACTATTTCATAACATCCTGTGATTTGTTTGCTGTTATCCATCTGTTTTGTAAACTTTATGCAGCTGAGCGAATTGATTCTGACTATTTCACTTTGGAATTCAGTATTGATTCTCTTCAAAACAATAAAGTTAAGACATAAGAAAACAAAAAAGCACAATGTATTGAAAAATTCCCGTGGGACATTTCCAGAACGATGGACAGAGTCAATAATCGTATTGACAAAGAGTGCAACTGATGTCCCTGCTAATTATAGAGGTATATCGTCGTGTGATATCAGTAGTAAGGTATATCGTTCAATAATCAATTGCAGGCTACGAGAGAGGGTACGGCAAAATGCCATCACAGGGTTTAAGAAAGGCTATTCAATTGTTGATCAGATGTTCACACTCTTTGCGTTAATACAAAAACAATTTTCACGGAACCGTAAGTTATATGTTACCGATACTGATTTCGAAAAAAGCTTTGGACTCTGTATGAAGATCGTTACTGTAGCCAGTGCTGGATTCAGGGAAAGCTCTATGATTATATTGATAGTGTGCATAGCAGTGTGACAGCAACAGTCAGATCTGGTTCAGGTTTTACAGACAATATCATGGATACAAGAGGGGTAAAACAGGGTGAAGATCTGGTTCAAGTTTTACAGACAATATCATGGGTACGAGAGGGGTAAAACAGGGTGAAGATCTGGTTCGAGTTTTACAGACAATATCATGGGTACAAGAGGGGTAAAACAGGG
>CM065722.1:54992665-55047665 GCA_033310375.1 Conus canariensis | reverse complement strand
TATGATTGGAACCAACATCTGATCAGTCCGACGCCTCACGGCCACGTTGCCTTAAGACAGATGTCTAAAAGACATAGCCATCGTAATCTGTTTTGAGTTGGGAATTTAAACATTCTGGAGTTCATTTTGTTCCTTCTCAACCAGATCCAGCTGGAATTCTTTTCAGTGGTCTGCTTCATTGGCTTGAGGACTCTGGTATCCTTCTTACCACGAATCGAGAGATGTTTCATAACCCTCCTTGCTCCAACCCCTCTAGCAAGGACTTGGACTTAAACGCCGGTTTCCTTCAAGCTGCTGTACACTGACATACTTCTCCGTCTTGTAGAGATGAACTTTTCCACCATGCTTTCATATGGCACAATAAGTTCAATCGGGACCATGTGTTTTGACGAGCCTGAGTGATGCACTATATCCATGGCATCATACCACTCTTCCTGGTGACTTTTGGGTGGTTTTTCCATTCTGGAAGATCTGCTGTGCACTGTCAGTCATCCACTCTCTCCAGTAAATCCCATTATATGCTCTGGATGCTACATCTGTTCCCGACAAGGATCTTGGGGCTTCTTGCCGTGTAGAGCATCGTGCTGGAGCTTCTCGTAGAATTTTTTTTTTCTGGCAGAGCCAACCGCATGCACGATCTCCCTTAGCACTTGGTTATGCCTCATGTGTACCTTCCCTGGCTGGGCGCTACTTTGCATGAACTAAGGACATGTTCAATCATTTGTTGGCTCTCGAAGAGTGATCACAGGGTTGTCTGATTTCACTCATTTCACCAGGTTTGTCTTCGAGGCAGGAGGTCATATACAGATCGGAGGATAAAGCTGATTCCAAGAAGGGTCACATGCTATAATTATATAATTATGTCATTGCAGCTGAGACTTCCTTGGGGTGCATTTTCCCATGTAATCCACTGTCCCCGTTGGTCTTGCTAGACTGCATTCTGGATCCTCTCGGCACTTTTGTCTTACTTTATCTCCTTTGCTTTCTCTTTCGTCTTTGAGCAGCACTTCAGTTCTGTGAATCCAGCCGCTGCCTGTTGGCTTGTGCGTGTCCTGTTATTTCCCTGATATTCATGTTTTCCTTCTCCATGTGCACTGCCTCCTGAACTCCCCATGTTCTGCTAGTCTTCAGCGCGGGCTGGACTGATCACACAGTCCTGTCCCCTGTGTCCTCCAGGACGTTCAGTTACCTCGTTCTTTCACTTCAGGATTCTCCGCAATGGATTTCAATAGTAAAGTAGCTTCAGTTTTACTTGGGCGACAGTAGATAGCAACGTTGGTAAGACCAGGTAGGACACTAAGCCATTTTGATGCTGTCCTCCATTCATAACACTATGCTACTGCATGTATCAGTTGAGGCTAGAGGTGCTTGTGGCACCGTATGAACACCAGGCACCACCATTTGCATTATCCCGAAAGGGGGGGAGGGGGAGGGGGGGAGGGGGGGGGGGCTTCTTGGATGGGGTAGCGTCCTAAGCCCCGACACCGTCTGTCCTCGATTGCCGGTGTGATCAGCGCCAACAGACCGTTCGGCTCCACTACCTTCCTTCAGTTAGTTTTGCGTCTTCCGCCATCATACATCATACATCATACACACTGTGTTGGTGATATACTGCCACACACTGTGTTGGTGATATAGTGTCACGCACCGTGTTGGTGATATACAGTCATACACTGTGTTGGTGATATAGTGTCACGCACCGTGTTGGTGATATACAGTCATACACTGTGTTGGTGATATACCGTCACACACTGTGTTGGTGATATACCGTCATACACTGTGTTGGTGATATACAGTCATACACTGTGTTGGTGATATACAGTCATACACTGTGTTGGTGATATACCGTCATACACTGTGTTGGTGATGTAGTGCCACCCACTGTGTTGGTGATGTAGTGTCACACACTGTGTTGGTGATATAGTGTCACACACTGTGTTGGTGATATACAGTCATACACTGTGTTGGTGATATAGTGTCACCCACTGTGTTGGTGATGTAGTGCCACCCACTGTGTTGGTGATATAGTGTCACACACTGTGTTGGTGATATAGTGTCACACACTGTGTTGGTGATATAGTGTCACACACTGTGTTGGTGATATAGTGTCACACACTGTGTTGGTGATATAGTGTCACACACTGTGTTGGTGATATAGTGTCACACACTGTGTTGGTGATATACAGTCATACACTGTGTTGGTGATATAGTGTCACACACTGTGTTGGTGATATAGTGTCACACACTGTATTGGTGATATACAGTCATACACTGTGTTGGTGATATAGTGTCACACACTGTGTTGGTGATATAGTGTCACACACTGTGTTGGTGATATACAGTCATACACTGTGTTGGTGAATAGTGTCACCCACTGTGTTGGTGATATACAGTCATACACTGTGTTGGTGATATACAGTCACACACTGTGTTGGTGATATACAGTCATACACTGTGTTGGTGATATAGTGTCACACACTGTGTTGGTGATATAGTGTCACACACTGTGTTGGTGATATAGTGTCACACACTGTGTTGGTGATATAGTGTCACACACTGTGTTGGTGATATACAGTCATACACTGTGTTGGTGATATAGTGTCACCCACTGTGTTGGTGATATACAGTCATACACTGTGTTGGTGATGTAGTGTCACACACTGTGTTGGTGATGTAGGTGTGTCACACACTGTGTTGGTGATATAGTATCACACACTGTGTTGGTATATACAGTCATACACTGTGTTGGTGATTATAGTGTCACACACTGTGTTGTGGTGATATAGTGTCACACACTGTGTTGGTGATATAGTGTCACACACTGTGTTGGTGATAAATAGTTGTACACACACTTGTTGTTGGTGATATAGTGGTACCCCACTGTGTTGGTGATGTAGTGTCACACACTGTGTTGGTGATATAGTGTCACACACTGTGTTGGTGATATAGTGTCACACACTGTGTTGGTGATATACAGTAATACACTGTGTTGGTGATATAGTGTCACACACTGTGTTGGTGATATAGTGTCACACACTGTGTTGGTGATATAGTGTCACACACTGTGTTGGTGATATAGTGTCACACACTGTGTTGGTGATATACAGTCACACACTGTGTTGGTGATATACAGTCATACACTGTGTTGGTGATATACAGTCATACACTGTGTTGGTGATATACCGTCACACACTGTGTTGGTGATATACAGTCATACACTGTGTTGGTGATATACAGTCACACACTGTGTTGGTGATATAGTGTCACACACTGTGTTGGTGATATACAGTCATACACTGTGTTGGTGATATACAGTCATACACTGTGTTGGTGATATAGTGTCACACACTGTGTTGGTGATATACAGTCATACACTGTGTTGGTGATATAGTGTCACCCACTGTGTTGGTGATGTAGTGCCACCACTGTGTTGGTGATATAGTGTCACACACTGTGTTGGTGATATACAGTCATACACTGTGTTGGTGATATAGTGTCACCCACTGTGTTGGTGATATACAGTCACACACTGTGTTGGTGATATAGTGTCACACACTGTGTTGGTGATATAGTGTCATACACTGTGTTGGTGATATAGTGTCACACACTGTGTTGGTGATATAGTGTCACACACTGTGTTGGTGATATAGTGTCACACACTGTGTTGGTGATATACAGTCATACACTGTGTTGGTGATATAGTGTCACACACTGTGTTGGTGATATAGTGTCACACACTGTGTTGGTGATATACAGTCATACACTGTGTTGGTGATATAGTGTCACACACTGTGTTGGTGACATAGTGTCACACACTGTGTTGGTGATATACAGTCATACACTGTGTTGGTGATATAGTGTCAACACTGTGTTGGTGATATAGTGTCACCCACTGTGTTGGTGATGTAGTGTCACACACTGTGTTGGTGATATAGTGTCACACACTGTGTTGGTGATATAGTGTCACACACTGTGTTGGTGATATACAGTCATACACTGTGTTGGTGATATAGTGTCACACACTGTGTTGGTGATATAGTGTCACACACTGTGTTGGTGATATAGTGTCACACACTGTGTTGGTGATATAGTGTCACACACTGTGTTGGTGATATACGTCACCGCTGTGTTGGTGATATACAGTCATACACTGTGTTGGTGATATACAGTCATACACTGTGTTGGTGATATCAGTCCACACTGTGTTGGTGATATACAGTCATACACTGTGTTGGTGATATACAGTCACACACTGTGTTGGTGATATAGTGTCACACACTGTGTTGGTGATATACAGTCATACACTGTGTTGGTGATATACAGTCATACACTGTGTTGGTGATATAGGTCACACACTGTGTTGGTGATATACAGTCATACACTGTGTTGGTGATATAGTGCCACCCTGTGTTGGTGATATAGTGTCACGCACCGTGTTGGTGATATAGTGCCACACACTGTGTGGTGATATACAGTCATACACTGTGTTGGTGATATACAGTCATACACTGTGTTGGTGATATACAGTCATACACTGTGTTGGTGATATAGTGTCACACACTGTGTTGGTGATATACAGTCATACACTGTGTTGGTGATATACAGTCATACACTGTGTTGGTGATATACAGTCATACACTGTGTTGGTGATAACAGTCATACACTGTGTTGGTGATATACAGTCATACACTGTGTTGGTGATATAGTGTCACCACCGTGTTGGTGATATACAGTCATACACTGTGTTGGTGATATAGTGTCACACACTGTGTTAGTGATATACAGTCATACACTGTGTTGGTGATATACAGTCATACACTGTGTTGGTGATATAGTGTCACGCACCGTGTTGGTGATATAGTGTCACGTACCGTGTTGGTGATATACAGTCATACATTGTGTTGGTGATATAGTGCCACACACTGTGTTGGTGATATACAGTCATACACTGTGTTGGTGTTATACAGTCACACACTGTGTTGGTGATATACAGTCATACACTGTGTTGGTGATATACAGTCATACACTATGTGGTGATATACAGTCCACACTGTGTTGGTGATATACAATCACACACTGTGTTGGTGATATACAGTCATACACTGTGTTGGTGATATACTGTCATACACTGTGTACACTGTGTTGGTGATTACAGTCATACACTGTGTTGGTGATATACATCACACACTGTGTTGGTGATATACAGTCTACACGTGTTGGTGATTATTGTCATGACCGTGTTGGTGATATACAGTCATACACTGTGTGGCGATATTAGTCATACACTGTGTTGGTGATTACAGTCATACACTGTGTTGGTGATATACAGTCATCACTGTGTTGGTGATATACAGTCATACACTGTGTTGGTGATATAGTGTCACGCACCGTTTGGTGATTACAGTCATACACTGTGTTGGTGTATAGTGTCATACACTGTGTTGGTGATATACAGTCATCACTGTGTTGGTGATATACAGTCATACACTGTGTTTGTGATATAGTGTCACACACTGTGTTGGTGATATACGTCATCACTGTGTTGGTGTATAGTGTCACACACTGTGTTGGTGATATACAGTCATACACTGTGTTGGTGATATATAGTGTCACCCACTGTGTTGGTGATGTAGTGCCACCCACTGTGTTGGTGATATAGTGTCACACACTGTGTTGGTGATATAGTGTCACACACTGTGTTGGTGATATAGTGTCATACACTGTGTTGGTGATATAGTGTCACACACTGTGTTGGTGATATAGTGTCACACACTGTGTTGGTGATATAGTGTCACACACTCTGTTGGTGATATACAGTCATACACTGTGTTGGTGATATAGTGTCACCACTGTGTTGGTGATATAGTGTCACACACTGTGTTGGTGATATACAGTCATACACTGTGTTGGTGATATAGTGTCACACACTGTGTTGGTGATATAGTGTCACACACTGTGTTGGTGATATACAGTCATACACTGTGTTGGTGATATAGTGTCACCCACTGTGTTGGTGATATACAGTCACACACTGTGTTGGTGATATAGTGTCACACACTGTGTTGGTGATATACAGTCATACACTGTGTGGTGATATATGTCACACCTGTGTTGGTGATATACAGTCATACACTGTGTTGGTGATGTAGTGTCACACACTGTGTTGGTGATATAGTGTCACACACACTGTGTTGGTGATATAGTGTCACACACTGTGTTGGTGATATACGGTCATACACTGTGTATGGTAGACTTTATAGTTCATATACCACTGTGTTGGTGATGTAGTGTCACACACTGTGTTGGTGATTAGTGTCACACACTGTGTTGGTATTATGTCACACACTGTGTTGGTGATATAGTGTCACACACTGTGTTGGTGATTAGTTCACACTGTGTTGGTGATATAGTGTCACACACTGTGTTGGTGATATAGTGTCACACACTGTGTTGGTGATATAGTGTCACACACTGTGTTGGTGATATAGTGTCACACACTGTGTTGGTGATATAGTGTCACACACTGTGTTGGTGATATAGTGTCACACACTGTGTTGGTGATATAGTGTCACACACTGTGTTGGTGATATACAGTCATACACTGTGTTGGTGATATACAGTCATACACTGTGTTGGTGATATAGTGTCACACACTGTGTTGGTGATATACAGTCATACACTGTGTTGGTGATATACAGTCATACACTGTGTTGGTGATATACAGTCATACACTGTGTTGGTGATATACAGTCATACACTGTGTTGGTAATATACAGTCATACACTGTGTTGGTGATATAGTGTCACGCACCGTGTTGGTGATATACAGTCATACACTGTGTTGGTGATATAGTGTCACACACTGTGTTAGTGATATACAGTCATACACTGTGTTGGTGATATACAGTCATACACTATGTTGGTGATATAGTGTCACGCACCGTGTTGGTGATATAGTGTCACGTACCGTGTTGGTGATATACAGTCATACATTGTGTTGGTGATATAGTGCCACACACTGTGTTGGTGATATACAGTCATACACTGTGTTGGTGTTATACAGTCACACACTGTGTTGGTGATATACAGTCATACACTGTGTTGGTGATATACAGTCATACACTATGTTGGTGATATACAGTCACACACTGTGTTGGTGATATACAATCACACACTTTGTTGGTGATATACAGTCATACACTGTGTTGGTGATATACTGTCATACACTGTGTACACTGTGTTGGTGATATACAGTCATACACTGTGTTGGTGATATACAGTCACACACTGTGTTGGTGATATACAGTCATACACGTGTTGGTGATATATTGTCATGCACCGTGTTGGTGATATACTGTCATACACTGTGTTGGCGATATACAGTCATACACTGTGTTGGTGATATACAGTCATACACTGTGTTGGTGATATACAGTCATACACTGTGTTGGTGATATACAGTCATACACTGTGTTGGTGATATACAGTCATACACTGTGTTGGTGATATAGTGTCACGCACCGTGTTGGTGATATACAGTCATACACTGTGTTGGTGATATAGTGTCACACACTGTGTTGGTGATATACAGTCATACACTGTGTTGGTGATATACAGTCATACACTGTGTTTGTGATATAGTGTCACACACTGTGTTGGTGATATACAGTCATACACTGTGTTGGTGATATAGTGTCACACACTGTGTTGGTGATATACAGTCATACACTGTGTTGGTGATATACAGTCATACACTGTGTTGGTGATATAGTGTCACGCACCGTGTTGGTGATATACAGTCATACACTGTGTTGGTGATATAGTGTCACCCACTGTGTTGGTGATATACAGTCATACACTGTGTTGGTGATATAGTGTCAGACACTGTGTTGGTGATATACAGTCATACACTGTGTTGGTGATATAGTGTCACACACTGTGTTGGTGATATACAGTCATACACTGTGTTGGTGATATAGTGTCACACACTGTGTTGGTGATGTAGTGTCACACACTGTGTTGGTGATATACAGTCATACACTGTGTTGGTGATATACAGTCATACACTGTGTTGGTGATATACAGTCATACACTGTGTTGGTGATATACAGTCATACACTGTGTTGGTTATATAGTGTCACGCACTGTGTTGGTGATATAGTGTCACACACCGTGTTGGTGATATACAGTCATACACTGTGTTGGTGATATACAGTCATACACTGTGTTGGTGATATCAAGTTGAGGTGGCTTGGAATTAGATTTTTGTTGTTGTCTTATCCGATATCAGACCCAAAGGTTCAGGTCTCGCACCTTGCCCAGCAAAGTATGGCATGGCTATTGGGGCTTTAAAAGAGAGAGAGAGAGAGAGAGAGAGAGAGAGAGAGAGAGAGAGAGAGAGAGAGAGAGAGAGAGAGAGGGGAACAAGTAAAAAAAAAACAGAGAGAGAGAGAGAGAGAGAGAGAGGGGGGGGGGGACTGACTGATTGATTGATTGATCTTTAATTCGCAAGGATGAAGATTTTAGGCCAAGACCCAGTCTTACAATCTGTCCTTGTCATACATAATTATTTCAACACATATCATTCGTACTGACAAATCAACATAGCAACACTACGATATAATTCGACAATGACAAGCTGACCATTCATAAACATAATGATGACATGGTGGGTAGTCAAAAAGAAGGAACCAAGAAAACAAACAAGCGAAAACAGGGGAGAGAGAGAGAGAGAGAGAGAGAGAGAGAGAGAGAGAGAGAGAGAGAGAGAGAGAGAGAGAGAGAGAGAGAGGGACAGAGAGAGAGAGAGAGAGAGAGAGAGAGGGAGGAGGGGAGGGAGAGAGGATGATAGGTAGGGGGAGAGGAAGAGGGATGGTAGACAGAGTGGGAGTGGGGATGAGCGATTTAATGGAGTAGGTTACATGTTTAGACTGTGTTTTCGATGTATCGTTTACAGAAAACTTTGTGAATGGACTTTAATGATTTTGATCGAATAATTATTGAGACTTAAAATGTTAATGTAAATATTTCTTGAAAAGTTTTAACGTATTCGTATTTTGTATACTCGGTGGAAGTGAGTTCCAGACATATGGTCCAGAGTAAGCTAGGCTTGTTTTGTATTTATCAATGCTTGGATAGGGAAGAAAGAATTTCTTCGAACCAGAAGAGCTGTTCAAACTTGTGAAAAGGGCATTGATATAACATGACATGGTATCTGTCAGTATCGTTAACACAAATGATGCCTTGTTGAATGCCAGTGCTTACTCAGAGCAAGTATGTTCAGTGCTTTTAGTTTTTCATCTGTTGTTAAAGGTACGGCTGGAAGGAGTAGCTTTGCTGCATGTCTATGGAGAGAATTCAGCCTCTTTTTGTGGACATCACTACTCCCGTCCCATACTATTGAGCGTAATTGACACGTGACGTTACCTGTGCGTTGAAGACAAGTTTAGGGGCTGTACCATTGACATAGCGCTGTGCTGAGATAACAGGAAAAGGTTTTTTCATTTAAAAAAAAAAATTTTTAGATGATGTAGCATACTTCATTGAGATGAGATTGCCATTTCAATTCTTTATTTATCGTTACCCTTAAAACACGATGCTCATCCACTGGTTCGATAGAATACCATTCAACAGAAGTTTTAGGCAACGAGGAGTCAATTGGTGCTTTTGGCGGCTGGCTATAATCATAGATCTGCTTTTGGCTGGAATTACAGTAGTCTGACACGTCATTTAGGCTTTCCTGGAGATGCATTTTTACTGTTTGTAGATCACTACCAGTTGTTTGGAGTGACGAGTCATCAGCAAATAACCACATGTAACCCTACGTGTAACCACATGTAACCCTACGTGTAACCACATGTAACCCTACGTAAGTGTGTAAAACAGAAAGAAGGGGATGGAGAGGACAGGGTCTGTGGTGGAGGGGGTGGGAGTGAGGGTGGGTGGGGTCAAAAAGCTGAATTAACTTCGATGTACTTTGAATGGATTTCATACATAAGGTTTTGCGCATGCATAAAGTAGATATAGCAGAGGGGAGGGGTGGGGAGGGTGGACAAAATAGCGAGGGGAGGGGTGAAGGGGGAGGGGGAGGGGAACTGAAAGTGTATGTACATAAAATGGGAAAGGAGGGAGGGGGGGCGGGGGGGGAGGGGGGCAGGAGTGGGAGGGGGGGGGTGGAAAGGGAAGCAGATTGATTGTCGAATGGAAAGTGTGTGTGTGTGTGTGTGTGTGTGTGTGTGTGTGTGTGTGTGTGTGTGTGTGTGTGTGTGTGTGTGTGTGTGTGTGTGGAGAGAGAGAGAGAGAGAGAGAGAGGAGAGAGAGAGAGAGAGCGATGTGGAGGTGGGTGGGTGTCAAAATAGCATGATAAAGTCCTACTTAATTGAAATGTCTCAAAAACATAAGAAACTTCTATTTACAAGAAAAAGAAAAATGGAAGAAATTCAGCATTTTAAGGGGAGGTGAGAGGGGAAGGGGAACTAGGGGTGGCATGCCGGAGTAGGGGATGGCGGGGATGGTTGTCGCTGGGCTGTCCATCAAACTAAAGCATTAGCATCACAACACTGGGTGTACCTGACATTCATCTGTCCATCAAAGTAAAGCATTAGCATCACAACACTGGTGACTGACTACATCTGTCCATCAAACTAAGCTTAGCACACAACATGGTGTACCTGATTCATTGTCCATCAATAAGCATTAGCATCAAACAGGTGTACCTGAAACATCTGTCCATCAAGTAAGCATTAGCATCCACAGTGGTGTACTGACATACATCTGTCGATCAAAGTAAAGGATTAGATCACAACACTGGGTGACTGACATGCTGTCATACATACTCGGCGTGCATGTGGTGGTACAGAAAGAGGTGGGGGGGAGGAGGTATGCCATAGAGAGATGGGGGAGCTGGGGCAGAGGGAGGGGGGAGGTAGTAAGAGCAGAATTCAACATCCAAGGCAATCTAAATGCTGACTGTGCAAAGAACGACACGCACATAACGTGAGGAATGGGGAAATGGGGAATGTGTCAGGGGGTGGGTGGGTGGGTGGGTGGCGGCAACGTTGACTGGCTGTGGAAGGGCGGAGAGGGGAAGGGGAAGAGGTGTGGTGTGGCGTAGTGTTTGGGGAAGCGTTGGTCGTTTTCGATGGGCTTTTCACCAATATCAAAGCCGACCCGGAAACGACTGGTGTGTGTGTGTGTGTGTGTGTGTGTGTGTGTGTGTGTGTGTGTGTGTGTGTGTGTGTGTGAGGTGGTGGTGGTGGTGGTGGTGGGGGGGGGGGGTAGAAAGGAGGATAATAAGAAAGGCCACCTTTAAATACATTTTCCAGTGAAATATCTTGTTTTTATAAAACAATGCACCTGTAAGATAAAAACTGCTCTAAGATCTTGATGGCCCAGAGAAGAAGCAGATGGGAGCATAAGGGTAAATTATTGTCTGTTAAAAAAATGACACACACACACACACAACACACACACACACACACACACACACACACACACACACACACACCCACACACACACAGATAAACATGTCCGTTTAAAACAGTATTTGAAAAACTGACCATCAGAGGAGCACGTCACATCACATACTTAATATCACATATTCCTCTTGGCACTTTGTAGGTCAGTACGTGTATTCAGCCCATCACAACTGTTTCCATGTTGCAAATCCAGTGCTGTTCACGGTGGAGTGCTTTGTCTTTCTCATGGACTGTTTCAATTGGGATAATTTTGAAAAACGAAAGTTCTGGGTCATCAGGGTAGTCTTTTTTTTCTTACGACATGGTCAGCAACACCACATCTTTTTTTTCGCTTTCTTTTTCAGTTTGGTATCAGATTAATGATTTCTCCAACGGGCTTTAATGTTAGTGTTGATCTCACGTACGACATATTGTGAAGTTCACAAATTACTCCCGTCCACCCGCCTTCGTCTCCCCCCCCCCCCCCGCCCCCCCCCCCCCCTCCGCTTCCATGCCTTTCTCTCCCCCCCCCTTCTTCTCTCTCTCTTCTCTTTCTCTCTTGTGATGTGATGTGATGTGATGTGACGTGACGTGACATGACGTGACGTGACGTGACGTGACTTGACGTGACATGCGTGTGTGTGTGTGTGTGTGTGTGTGTGTGTGTGTGTGTGTGTGTGTGTGTGTGTGTGTGTGTGTGTGGGGTCCATGGGTGCATACATTTTGCCTTGCATGCAACACTTGCCAGCATATGAACTCACTTTACCTGATTGTACCTGGTTTTACCTAATAGAAATTCACCGTAAATGATATGTCATTTTTACTTGATGTGAAGCTTTTATCATTGTACTCTGACCTGAGAAAGCTATCAACCAGCGAAAATGTTGTCAGAAATATAAGTGTGAAGACATGAAAAGACTGTTGGTTTTTTTTCTGTGTGTGTGTGTGTGTGTGTGTGTGTGTGTGTGCGGTGCGTGCGTGCGTGCGTGCGTGCGTGCGTGCGTGCGTGCGTGCGTGCGTGCGTACGTGCGTGCGTGCGTGCTTGTGTGTGTGTGTGTGTGTGTGTGTGTGTGCGCGCGTGCGCGCACGCGCACGAGCGTGCGCACGCATTTCACTTATGATACATAAACTTAGAAAGGTTAACATATGACCAGACCATCTCGTTCATTCATCTGTTGCAGACCTTCGTTTGTACCCAGTGGGCAGGCAGCTGAAACTGATGCACTGACGTGTGGAACACAAGAGTGTGTTGCTGACTTCAAGGACAGGATGACTAAATCAGCTGCAACTTGATGACAATCAGACTGAAGTTACGCTAGCCTGTCCCCAAAGTTTCCTCAACACCCTTCTCTTCCTGATTCTAATCTAATGAATGATACATAATTATGTTTCGTTTACATCCTGTGTTCGCACTTTCAGTGCAAGTCTCAACCAGTCTCTTTCCTTTCAACAGTACATTTCAATCTTCGGTAACGTTGCCTATCTGGAATTACGTAGGACAAGTTCGATCCGTCACTATTTCTTTACTGATACAATCAAAACACTTGTACGCACTTTTTTTTTCCTTTCAAGGATCTATTACTCTACGTACGTCATTCTCTTTTGTGCGGCCTTCCCGAATATCGGTTGGACAAGCTTTTAGAAACTTACAGACTCATTTGCAGCTCTGACAAAATCAGATCACGTTTCTCCCTTTCTACACGCTGTCCGCTGGTTGCCTGTTTCCGACCGAACAGACTTCTCTGATTCTGTTCTGCTCGGGTCCAGGGCATCTGTCTGATCTCCTCCAGATCCATGTTCCATCTTGCGAGCTCCTCTCTTCTTTTGATACTGGACTTCTCTTGATACCTCATACTAGAACCAAGGCTTACGGACGAAGATCTTGTTCTCTGTGTCCAAGCCCTAACGACATGAAACTGGCACCCTGACGACCTCCCACCCTCTGACTCCCTCGCTTGTTTTACATGTGGCCTTCACACTCAACTGTTACTTCGGTAACTGACTGGCTGTGGCATGTTCATTAAAACACGTACGTACTTCCGCAAAGTGTGCCATGTTCAATGTCTATACGTCTGCGCTATAGCAGAGAAATGTGCGCGCAAAATTTTTATTTTGTTCGTTTGTTTTTATATATACAGTGTAATATGTAGGTGTGTGCAATATTGATGTAAATGTGTTACGTAGAATTATACACTTAAATAATTTGTTGTAAAACACCAAAAAATAGCCGTTTTCTGGAGTGCGCAATATAGATATCCATTACTATTATCATTATCACTAATACGGTTATTTCTATTATCATTACTGGGGAGAAGTGTGTGTGTGTGTGTGTGTGTGTGTGTGTGTGTGTGTGTGTGTGTGTGTGTGTGTGTGTTATTATTATATCATTATTATACAAGTTTGTTCTTGATGAAAGCTATTTAGTGCTGCCGTAGGAGAAGTTCAGAGTCTTTGGCTTAGTGTGTTTCTTCGTGATCGTGATCGGGTGCAAATCCGTATACAGAGCATAAATTAAGAGATGTGAAAGACACACAAACACCCCCCTCCCCCTCCTCTCAAAAATAAAAAGACACGTGGCCATTTATTTTCTCGGCATCGCTTCCACCATGTCAATCATGATTTGGCACATCATGGTGAACTGACCGTGAGAATATGCAGTCACTGTTTCTCTACAGTTTGACTGTTTCAAGTTCTGTTGTTTCAGTCTTCTAGTCGACTCTCATATGGCCACAGGATATGATGGTGCGTGTACGTAACCGTTGGCACTGGGACTAGGGTAGGGGACAAGAGAGCATGGATCCCTCCAGTGAATGTATTTTGGTATCTATTTAGAAGGTGTTGACATTGCGTGCTATTCTGATGTTGGTGGGCAATTTGTTTCATATATTGAGGCGACAGTTCTGTTACCTGCAAAATGATTTTCTTGTGTTCAGTTACATTCAATTCTTTCTCTGCACTGTTTCTTGTTCTATTACAAATAAGACAAACAGATACCAAAGAAGGAACGGTAAAAACGATAGAAGATATTTTCTAAAACACTTTTAAGAATGACACTGCTTTGTGCATCCATTTGGAAGATGATCAGGTATGACTGGATCCTCCATCAGACTTTCTTTGTTTCTTTCTTTTTCTGTGTGTTCTTTCAAACCCAGAATAAGAAAAAAAAATGGCTAAATAACATTAATTTTGTTTTAAAAGGAACGATATTCTTTCCGCAGACAAAACAGACACACAGATTACAGAAAAAAAACGCGATCCATTTCTTTCTTTCTGCGTACGCATAAGAAAAAGAAACACCCGAAGGTGCTGGGGAGGACCCTGAGAAGCACTGTCTTCACCTGCCTTTAGAGCAGTCCTGTACCACCCTTGGAGGCCTGCGCTGTGTTGACGATGGGTACAGGTTGATACTCCTGCGGACACTGCCTGTGGAGTTTTGTGTGTATGAACGTTTTTTTATCCCGCCATTAAGGCAGCCATACTCCATCTTCGGGGAAGGTTTGAATAAGATCACCCTTCTTTCTTCTTGCTTTAAACGCGGGTAATTTTTAGATAATCTCTATCTTTCCCAGACACGCACTCAGACGGACAGCACGCCAGGAGAAGGGACAATATTCACTCATCTTGTTTGTCAAGAGAGTACAGTAGTTTCCCTTTTCCTGGTGCTCTGTTTTACGCGAGTTTTGCCTGGCAACGTACACTTCCGCTTGTATTTTCCTCTCTGTTTTGTGTTGACGAGATTTTCAGCTGCCAAAATGAGCGTACTCAACGACGGACGGAATGAAATCCGCGTCAACAACTCAGACGGAAAATGCCTGCTGGAAAACTGGGTAGAAGAGGTAACCCATTTTGATCATATTGTGTGACTGAAATGATAATGCCAAAAAATAATTTTACGAAGGAGCACACGGGCTAAATTCGAGTTTGGAGGCATTCTTCTTCAGTTAATTGACGACATTCTTTGCATGTGTGTGTGTGTGTGTGTGTGTGTGTGTGTGTGTGTGTGTGTGTGTGCGCGCGCGCGTGCGCGCACTCGCTCGCACGTGCGCTTGTGATATACCTTGAAGATTTTTTTTGTCAATACTAATGCTTAATTTCCCTACAAATATCAGGTGTCCCTGTGGCTCAGTGGTTAAAGCGCGAGTCATTAAGTGGAAAATGAGCATGTCCAGAGGGTCATGGGTTCGAATCCCAGCCATGGCTCGTCCCAAGATGGGAAAAAAAGGGGCAGCAGAGGGACATCCAGAGTCATGAACCGGGTGTGGCCCAACCCCCCTAGAGTGTCAGGAGATAAGGGCCGAAACACTTGCGTGAAGGGGGCTTCTCTTCTGAGGACTCTCTGCTGCCACGCTCTCCACGAGTTTCTTTCTACTGATGCATGGGTAAACCATTGACTTCCGGGAATAGGCCGGAGGACGTCCGGGAAAGACCGGAGGACACTGGGAAAGACCAGAACCAAGGGCTCTGTGGGCTGGCTCCCCACTTTGCCTTAAACATGTGGCTACTAAAAATAAAAGGAAAAGATGCTCCCAGGATTCACGAAAGGGGGAGAGAATGATGAATCCATCGGTGCTCAACCAATCATGACTGCAAATCCCAAACGGACTATGAACATGGACCAAATGGAATATCCATGTGTCTGTGGAAAGCGTTTCGCTACCACCCGTGGCATGAAGATCCACAGAACAAAGATGGGATGTGTGAAGACTCATCTGAATGAGCAGCAGCGCACTGCATCAGCAGATAAGACGTCGGAAGACCAAGGCCAGGATTTAAACCACAGTGCCAAGGACATCCACGCTGTTGGTTCGGATGAGGAATTTGCACAGGCCCTCGATGCCAGGCGCCTGAAACTCAACCTGCCACGAGCAAACGAAACTGAAGATTGGGAGAAACTGGATGCAAAAATCGTCCAAAGACTCGATGCACTGATAGGGAAAAGCACCCTGGAAACAAACTAGCCACATATGGGGACATTGTGTATGCCACATGTAGAGACGCCTATGGAGCAAAACTACCCAAAGAGAAAACACCTCCAAAGAAATCCAGACGCCAAGAAAGATGGACAAGATCAGGGTCCAAAAGAAAAACCTCAAGATGCAAATGAAGACCGCACTGCCAGCTGAAAAACAAGGCTTGGAAAAACTGTGGAAAGACCTGAAAGAAAAACACAGTGCCCTCAGCAAAGTGGAATCTGCGAGGAAGAGGAAGAGCAAAAAGAAGAAGACACAAGAGCGCTTCTTCAGAGACCCCTTCCAGTTTGCCAGAACACTGTTTGAGCAGCCAAAATCTGGGACCCTAAGTGTGGACAAAGGAGTTCTTGAGCAGCATCTGAGGAAAACATACTCTGACCCACAGAGCAAAGCACCACTCGACATTCAAGGTCTGGTGTGGCCAACAAACCCTGAGGAACAGTTCAATGGCAAGCCTCCAACGTTGGCGGAAATCAAGAAGGTGGTCGACAAAGCCAGAGCCAAATCATCACCAGGGCCAAACGGAATACCTTACCAGCTTTACAAGAAATGTCCCAAGGTGCTGGAGTGGCTCCACAGGCTGCTGCGATCGGCTTGGAGAAACCAGAAGATCAGCGGCCAGTGGATGACGGCAGATGGTGTGTACATCCCCAAAGAGCAAAACTCAAGTGACATTAGCCAGTTCAGGCCAATATCACTACTGAACGTCGAAGGGAAAATCTTCTTCTCTGTCATGGCAGCAAGGCTGACCAAGTACCTGATGGAAAACAAGTACTTGGATGTGTCAGTCCAGAAAGGTGGCATCCCAGGCGTGGCGGGCTGTGTAGAACACGCCACAATGATCTGGGACGCAATCCAAAAAGCAAAAACAGAAAAGAGAGACCTGGACGTAGTGTGGCTTGATCTGGCAAACGCATATGGATCTGTGCCCCATGAGATGATACAGTTGGCTCTTGAGATGTACCATGTGCCAAAGAACATCCGCGACATGCTCAAGAAGTACTTCAATGGCTTCTCAATGCGGTTCTCTACCAAGGAGTACACAACAGACTGGATCAACTTGGAAGTGGGTATTGCAATGGGCTGTGCAATTTCCCCAATACTGTTCGTGCTGGCAATGGAACTCATCTTGAAAGCAGCAACAAACAACGCGAGACAAACAGACCTTGGCGATGGATACAAGATGCCTCCTCTCAAGGCCTTCATGGATGACACTACAGTGATTTCATCCAGAGAAGACGAGACACGTCATGTGCTGGAGAGGCTGGACGACATAGTTGCCTCATCCAGAATGAAGTTCAAGCCAAAGAAATCACGGAGTCTCTCACTGAGGAAAGGAAAAGTGGCCGGATCTGTGGTCTTCAGTGTTGCCAACCAGGCCATTCCAACAGTCACAGAAGAACCAGTCAAGAGCCTTGGAAGATGGTATGATGATACGCTGAAAGACACACAAAGAGCAAAAGAAACCAAGCAGATGGCGGAGGAAGGCTTGGAGACCATTGACCAGTGTGGGCTCCCTGGCAAATACAAGGTCTGGTGTCTGCAGTTCATGCTGATACCAAAGCTGCTATGGCCTCTGATGATATACGACATCTGCACCAGCATAGTGGAGGCAATGGAAGCCAAAATCAACAAGTTCACAAGGAAATGGCTTGGTGTCCCACCCTGTCTGACTGACATAGCGCTGTACTGTCGCCAAGCAAAGCTGAAACTACCCCTGAAATCCATCCTGGAGGAATACAAAGCAGGGAAGATCAGACTTCAAAGCATGCTGGAGGACTCAGGAGACAAGGTGGTAGAAGCAATTAAGCCCCAGCTGAAGACAGGCAGAAAATGGAAAGTTCAAGAGGCGATGGATTCTGCAAAAGAAAGTCTCAAGATCAGAGAAATAACAGGACACACACAGACCAACAGACAGGGACTGGGGGTGACCAAAACTGAATGGTGGTCAAAGGCCAAAGGAAAAGCCAAAAGAGACATGATGATTCAGGAGATGAGAAAAGAAGAAGACCAAAAAAGACTCCAAAAAGCAGTCCAGCAGAGCCAGCAAGGGCAATGGACAACGTGGGAGAATGCACTCCAAAGAAGTCTCACTTGGAATGACATTTGGCACATGGCCCCTCTCAGGATCAGCTTCATTCTCAGATCTGCATATGACCTTCTGCCCTCAAATGCAAACCTGGTGAAGTGGGGGAAAACAGACGATCCTGCATGCCCCCTCTGCCATGAAAAACAAACAGTGGAGCATGTCCTAAGCTCATGTAAAGTAGCCCTGGCTCAAGGAAGGTACACATGGAGGCACAACCAAGTGCTCAAAGAAATTGTACAAGTAGTCTGGGCTAGTACCAACACCAAAAAGGGAAAATCAGGACTCCAAAAGCACCCGCAACATTCTTCACGGCAGGAGGCAGCAAATCATGGCCAAGAACAACAGTGCCACTCGAAACATGCAGGCAGAGTCTGCTGGACGGGGCAGATGACTGGGAGTGCACTGCAGACCTCCCAGAATGGAAGAGTCACCCAGAGATCATCAGCAAGAGTGGCATGAGACCAGACATAGTAGTCCACTCTAAGCCAACCAAGCAGCTGATCATGATCGAGCTCACGGTGCCATATGAGAACAGAATGGAGGCAGCTCAAATCTACAAGACTGAAAAGTATGCTGATCTGGCAAACAGCCTGAGGAGAGAAGGCTATCAGGTCAAAGTCCTCACTGCAGAAATTGGAGCTAGGGGGTTTGTAGGAACGTCTGCATACAGCCTCATGAAACAGCTCTCAGTTGCAGGGAAGGAAAAAACCAGAGCCCTGAAAGCAATGGCAGAAGCGGCAGAGAGGTGTTCAAGCTGGATCTGGTCAAGGAGGAACAAAAGTGAACTTCATAAGGCTTAATTTCCCTACAAATATCAGGTGTCCCTGTGGCTCAGTGGTTAAAGCGCGAGTCATTAAGTGGAAAATGAGCATGTCCAGAGGGTCATGGGTTCGAATCCCAGCCATGGCTCGTCCCAAGATGGGAAAAAAAAAAGGGGCAGCAGAGGGACATCCGGAGTCATGAACCGGGTGTGGCCCAACCCCCCTAGAGTGTCAGGAGATAAGGGCCGAAACACTTGCTTGAAGGGGGCTTCTCTTCTGAGGACTCTCTGCTGCCACGCTCTCCACGAGTTTCTTTCTACTACATACAACTGATGACATGCTTAGACTCAGCATACTGGCAGTGCTTTGGTCTTCAGATATTGCAGGTGATGTTAGATAATGACCGTTCTGAAAGGTGTCTTCATCAGAAGAAACTTGAATGATGGGAGGGAGGAGGGGGGAGGGGGGGGGGGGGAGAGATTATGCTGGTTGGAGTTTTATTCCTGGGGACTACTGCAGTATAGTCAATTATGATGGAAGTAGGGGCAGATGAGGCTTGTGAACTGGCATCAGGGGAGAAATCATGCAGGCAGTGAGACTTGGATGTCATTTGGGGAAGTAACAGGGTTAGGAAAGGCAGATATAGATGTTGGAGTTTTTTTTTCTTTCAAAACTAACTTAAACACCTCTGTAATGTTCTGTGCCCTCTGCTGCCACTTAAAACTGAATGTTCCAGTCCCAAACAATTCATGGAGGGAAAATGTACTGTATTAAAAAAAGGTCCTGATGATTATCAGACAAAATTGTCATGTCCTCAACGCTGACAAAATGGAAGGAGGATGGCTGAAATGACTTTACAATTGTGGTTATGGGCTGATACATTGTTGATCTTGGATTTCATCTATGTACACATGTATGCATATACACGCACATATACTCACCCGCATGCCTTTGGTTTATTACACACACACCACACCACACCACACACACACACACACACACACACACACACACACACACACACACACACACAAACATGTACACATCACATATACACCTGCATATTTTGGTTCACAAAGACTGAATGTACTGAACATGAGGATAGTAACTCAGCCTCTCATCCCATCCTCTGCACATCCTAACATGCCCTCTCCTCTGAAAACCCCAAACAAAAAAAAACTTTGATAATTAGAAATATGCCTTACAGTAATAAACCTACTTTCAGCGTGCAGTGAAGCACATTGACCCAGAAATCAAACTAGAAGGGGGAGTGACCAGCAAAGTGCAGATCCTGAGAGATGGACACAAGGGTGTACTCACCACTGACTTTGATGGCAAGGTTGACAACAAAACCACAGTACGCACGACATACACCCCTCCTGAACCAGACACCACGAGAAAGACAGGTAAGCCAAGAAAAAAGGGGGGGAAAGACAAAAAAAAAGAAAAAAAAAAAAGAAAAAAAAGAGAGCCAACAAGGAATTGATTTTTAAATTGATACATAACTAGTCTTGAAAAGTGCAAAGGTGAATGTGAATGTGTGAATGAAAGAATGAACACTGATGTATTGTGTTTGCATAGTTTCCAAAGAATATTTAGATACCATTCTTATCACACACACACACACACACACACACACACACACACACACACACAGTGAAACAAATCAGATTTTGGTTCAGGTAATTTTAATCAGACTGTTCATATATAGTAAAGTCAAATTATCATTGAAAACATATGGTAAAGTCAAAATTATCATTGAAAACATAATCGGTAAAGTCAAAATTATCATTGAAAACATATGGTAAAGTCAAAATTATCATTGAAAACATTTCGTAAAGTCAAAATTATCATTGAAAAATGAAGTATTAAGATGATTGGAATAGCTCTAATGAAAAGGCTGTGAAAAATTAAATCTTCTTGTAGCTTTCATGATACATTTAGCTTTCATCGTGAGTCATATGATGAAAGAATATTGAAGATACTTGATGGATGACAAGATTTTGAATATGGGACTTTCATCTTCTTCATAACATGGCTGTTTCAGGCTGTTCTGAAGTAATCACAAAGTAAGAGGATATAATATAATGAATTTAACTTCAGTTTTCATCATCCATTTCCACATCCACATATACATTGTAACATGCACAACCATGTCCCTTGAAAACAGACACACCCAAGTGGCACTGGAAGAACAACCCTGCAGGTATTTGCATGCAAGATACAATCTTTGTATGTGGTGTATGTGCTCAGGTTCAAAGAAAGAACTGATGGAGAGAATGCTGTTTTCAAAAGTGTGGTGAGTAGTGTCACTGTTTGAATTTCTAACAATACTGCACCCACATGAAACAGTGATCTGTGATGTTAAAACATCAACTTTGTACAGACATGAACATACATTTCATTTTCAATTGAAAACGATGAACAAAAGCATGCTCTTGCTACAAAGGCTTGCTTGCATGCCCACTCACATGTGAAATGTAATACCATTAAAATTTTGTTTTAAAGTATCCCACAAACCATGCAAAAGCTTACCAGAGACAGTGGATCACTGTAATGGCAACTCTGCATCAACAGTTAGTGTCAGTCCAGCATTTCAATACAGCATCAAAACCTACTTTCATTTATTGTGTAACATCTGATATAAGAATGTAGAACATGCATCATGAATATTTGGTTATGTTTAAGGAGATTGTGATTGATATTCCAGTTTCATTATCTGTGGGTTTATTGGTTGTGATTAATGAATTGTAGTTAAGATTATCCTGGGTTTAAATTGAATGTTTAAATTGAATGTAAGCAGTCACATGTATCATTTGGTAGAAAGGGAGAAATACATCTCACGATCATTTTCTATCATTCACTTGTTTTCAGTGCTGATAAAAGGACAATTATACTGTTTTCCGTTTGTCATTGAAATTGTTTTTCTCTATATCAGAACGATACCTGCCCAGTTCTGTATCATAACAGAGCGCAAACAGCTATGGCCTGCTTGTTAAGAATGGCTGTGTGTGAACTTATGGCAAAGTATACTTCATTTTTCCAGCAAAGAGATGAGTGCAGAGGGGGATGGTGGGCCAGAGAATACCGACTTCCGATCTGTGAAAATGGTGGATTACAACTTTGAGTTTACTCCCCAGGAGATAGCCCCCACAAGGGTAGGACGTTTGTGTACATTTACGTGTATTTGTGTGGTGCAGTTAAGAAGTATGTGAATGAGTGTGGGTATGTACATAGCTTGTTCTGTGACTTTTTCAACATAGTTCTACTTGTATTTGTGCTTTTTGTGTCCATTATAGATGTTTTTATTTGTTCTTGGTGTGAAAAAGTATGCATGTGTGTGTGTGTGTGTGTGTGTGTGTGTGTGTGTGTGTGTGTGTGTGTGTGTGTATGCATGATGTGACCACATGACCACTTTTGTAAGTTTACAACTTAACATTATACTCTCTGTGTGTGTGTGTGTGTGTGTGTGTGTGTGTGTGTGTGTGTGTGTGTGTATCTATGTATACCTCACCCCTATGGAAATGCCTAGGCTCTTTAACTTTGTTTGTGATTCTCTTTGACTTAAAACAAATTGCCTTCCTTCTCTGCTGTTGTTCAGCCTTTACAGCCTGTTCTCCAGTCTTTGTTCCAGAAAGTCATGTATACCTTTTTCTCTTGTCACAGTCTTATACATCAGTCTGTTTTGTTGGAATGTGGTAACTAAGTAGTGACATTCCCAAAGTGGACACTAGCTGCCCTTCCTGCCTCACTTTACACTGTGTGGACCTAGCACCCAAAACAGAGGATGGTGGTGTCAGGGGTTGATTCGGGAATGGTGGCAAAAGTGGATGCTTTAGTTTTTCCTGCACATGCTGCTGCCTGTAAAGTTTCCATATTTTGCCTTATGTATAAAACAAAATTTCACAACTTCATTCTTTATCAGTGTCATATTTTAGGAGAAAACTTTTGTCGGGAAACCAAATATCGTGAATTAAAAAAAAAAAATGTATGATACAAACTTAAAAGAAAAATTACTACACTGCTGAACAAAAGAAATAAACAAATTACAAGACAAAGCATGTCGCATTTTGACCTCTTTGGTCGTCTTCAGGCAAGACAAACAACATTCAAGACAATGAAAACGAAGAACGAACAGACAGTCACTTAACTCCTCAAAATGGGGGCAAAGGGGATGTGGAATGGAAACAAGGCTGCTGGGAAGGGGGACGATGTGGGTTTAAAATGATAATGGTAATAATGATAATAGTGATGATGATGATCATATGAAATATTATAAAAATAATATAGAGAGGATTACGACCACTTTTAGTAATTATATCATAATATTAGTCTTAGTAATAATGGTAACTATACTGACTGAAGGCGAGAAAGGAGAGGGGTTAGGGGATAGTTGAACAATGTGGTTATAGTGGCAACAACAACACTGACAATGATGATGATGGCAATAATAATAATAAAAATAATAATAGTGATGATAATAAAAAAATGCAATAATAGTAGTAATGATAGTTACAGCGATGGTAATAAAAAATATCAATAGCAATTATAGTAATGATAATAATAATAATGATAGTAATGAGAGAAGAGAGGAAGGAAAAGGTGGAAGGGGGTGGGAAGGACAGGTATAACAAAGAGGAGAAGGAGATACAGATAATAGGAAAGATAGAAAGATAGAACCTAAGAAGTATATTGTGTGTATGAAATTTTATGAAAATTGAATGACGGTTGTAAGGAAGAGTTAGAATTTAGTCTGCGAGTTGTGATTCAGTTTTTGTCCATTTAAAACTAAATGTGTGTCAAGGGTTAGCGTCTTCTAAAGACCATGTCTCACAAAAGTAAATGTCAGATCTTAAAGCAGTTTTCACAACTAAAATGAGCATGAAAAGTACCTCTTAGTACAGCATAAAATCTTAACATGACTCACAGGTGACCAGCTACTCATTTCGCGATGGAAGGTCACAAATAGCTCTTTTACGCATTTTTATTGCTGTTGTTGATGTTTTCAAGTGATATTTGAAACCAGCAAATTAAACAGAATGGCTGGCTGGCCCAGTATGGCTTACTTCATCAGCCTTCAGGGTGTTGATAGTTGAGCGTCCATGTATGTTAACATTGCCTTTGTGTCTTTTCCAGACTGGGATTTTTCTCCTCAATTTGGTTAATACCCCTGAAAGACTCTTTGTGGTCAGCTGGGCTTTGACAAAGGAACTAGAACTATAGTTTGCATGATTACTGTGTGTTCATGTTAAGCATTGGAGGAAACATTTGTGTACAACGTACTGAAAGACCATTGCTCTTGCAGGATCACAACTACAGAAGAGAACAGCCTGTGACATTCTGGTCAGAACACAAAGACAAAATCCATGTGAGTAGTGCATACTGGACAGACAAAATGTATGTGTGTGTGTTTGTGTGTGTGTGTGTGTGTGTGTGTGTGTGTGTGTATGAGAGAGAGAGAGAGAGAGAGAGAGAGAGAGAGAGAGAGAGAGAGAGAGAGAGAGAGAATGTAAAATCTATTGTTTTAAATGATTTTACAAAACAAAACCATATGTTTATCACAGCTACACTTTTGGAACTGCATGCTATTTAATTATGGTTGAACATCAATAAAACATAAGTTGCAGGTTGAATGAAAGGCATTTTTTTCCTTTTTATTATGAAAGACAAATGTAGCCATCAGGTGAACCTCCAGTGGTCATTCCAGGAATGACTTCACATTCTGTTTATACATATTGAAAGGTAATTTTGTGGCCACTGTGTATGGGTTGATTGTGCTTTCTGTGTGAGCAGGTCTTCATGCATGCGTGCAGTTGTATGAGAGTTTTGTTTTGTAGGTTTGCTTTCAATTATTTATTGAAACTGAGAAAAATGTTTGTATAAAAGTTCTCCTTTTCATTTACATCAAGTAGGTATTGAAGAACACCATTTTTACTGTATTTTGTAAATTGTCTGCCTGTATTACGTACTGTATGGAAACTGAAAGCTGCAGTGAGTGGACTGGTAAAAGACAAGTCAAGCCAACAGGCTGAAAACTCCTGTGACCTTTCCATTAATTCTGTATGTACACAGAAAGATCATTTTAAAGTGAATGTGTATGAGTGTATGTGTATGCTCTTTGTGGGCATATATTTTCATGTATGCATGCAATTGTGTGTGTGAGTGTGGGGTTTTTTTAATGTTTACTTTCCCTTATCTACTGAAAGAGAGAAAAAAATGTCTGTAAGAAAGTGATCTCTGTCATTTACATCAAGTGTTTGATAACACTAGTTTCACTGTATTTTGTAAAGAGCCTGCCTGCATTATGAAATAGAGTGAAATTCAAAACTTGTGATAGGACTAATAAAAGCTGTCTTTTCCTTGTGATATTTACAATATTGTGATGAATGATGTCCCATTGTCATCCTTCAAGAAAAAAAAATTAGCAACCAGAAGTGCAGCGAAATTTGTGATTAATTCTAATCTCCAAACTAAGAAAAGTTTTCTGTTGCAGGGTATTACACAAGTGAAAACACGGGATACAGCATTCCGTCGCAATGATGCCTTCAGTAAACCCATTGGTGAATACTGGGAAGAACCCAAACCCTATGAACTGGAGGATTACCCCAAGATGTGACAGATTCTTATGTTGATTTACTGAATTATTTGTTCGTCTTGTTTTGCTGTACCACTTGGATACTGCGGCATTTCGTTTAGGGTTTGTCAAAATGTGTCTGACTGTGTGCAATGGGAAATCCGAAAAAATATTAAGTCTTGAAGAGTACACATCTAGAATTATGTAACTTTAGGATTAAGTTGCAGGCAATCTTTCAGAAAAACAAATATCTCATGGATTTCTTGACACCAACATCTACAGTCAAAACCACTGGTTATTATGAAGACAGAATCATGCTGCTAGTTGTTACTGTGATGGCATTCATCCAATGACGTCATTTTCATCTTTTAAACATACTCAAATCAAGACAATTAAAAAAAAATTGTACCTTGAAATAATGTTGTTTGATTTTTGTTAAGGAGCCGATGAGTTTCTTACCAAAGATCAAGGCCCATGAAAAATCAGATATGTTTGTTGTGCTCATTTCATATAGTGATTGTACTGAATAAAAAACAGTATGTGTATAACACATAGAGTGTGTGTGCCTGCTGTATCCATGTGTATAACACATAGAGTGTGTGTGCCTGCTGTATCCATGTGTATAACACATAGAGTGTGTGTGTGCCTGCTGTATCAATGCAGTCGTCAGCAAATCTGTCAACCCAAATTGGAAACATACAAGCTGTTTTGAAGAAAGAAAGAAAGAAATAAAAGCTGTGATCTATAGACTTCAATCAGTTATAACAACTTTTTTTCCTTTACAGTCTTGGGGTCATGTCTGTTTCTACAGAAGCCAAAGTTTTTTCTCTTTTTTTGTGGTAAATATGGAGGGTCACAAGACAGAGAGAGAGAGAAGAGAGAGAGAGAGAGAGAGAGAGAGAGAGAGAGAGAGATCCAAATGAAAACACTGTATCAAGCAAGTAACATAATATTTACTGTGAAAACAAACAAATCAGCCAAAAATGCATTCACATACTATGTGACATAGAGTAGAACTGTAGATCATGCAAACTGAATAAAAAAAAGAAATTTCGAAGCAGAGGACCAAAGTTTAAACAATAACTCTCTGCAGAGAGATAAAAGTGAAGAACATGAGATGGAAACAACATTCCCAGTGTGGCTGCCCATGTGGCGGGATAATCAAAAACGGTCGCACACGGAATGTTCTCATACCCAGCTGATGCATTTGTACCATAGTGTTCAAGTACTTTGGCTGTTCAGATGATCCCTGGGTCTTTTAGCCAGGGTACGACACGTTGTTGTTGTAACAACACTTCCCTAAAACCATGGGCAATGGACAAGTTTCCAGTGAAACATTGTAGAAAGAGTAAATTTCATACAAGAATTCAACAGTTCTTTTCACGTTTTGTACTATCTTGCAAAGGTAGGTCCTACCTGGCTATCGACAATGTTAGTCCAACGAAACAATAACGTGATAATGTGTTCACTCTATTCACATCCCCCTCTCTTAGCCTCCAAACAAAACTGTTCTTCACTAAAACAGAATAACCAGCCATACACATTCACACACATTTTGTTCTTCAAAACTTAACATAAAAGCAGATCTATGGCAGCTGAACAGGGGTTTTTGTCTTTCAAAACATCAGTTGGTAAAGCAACACGAAGTGTAAACAAAAATCTAAATATCTCTCAACAAAATTGCATATGTACAAGGTGCAAGATGAACTAAATGAGGACAGGATCAATGCTCTCATTGTCGTCTTGGCTATTTCTTCTGCCCCTTCTCCTGTTTGAAAAAGAGAATTAGATCAGTCAGGTAAACATCTTGTCTTTCATATTTCCCAAACAATTTAACGACTGCTTTACTTCAAAGAAGAAAAGATATGTCAGGCAGAAATACTGCCATGAAATGTGTGTAAGCATGTCAGCATCTGACTGCATGTGTGCACAGCTGGTGAAATGCAAGCGTAAGTTTGTGTGTATCCAGATGTATGCGCATATGCTTGCATAAATTGAATATTCAAGAACATGTGCTCAACTCATGATTTGTTTATTTTCAAGGTAAGAGGTGTTTTACACTTATGGTACAACCTTTAAACATTTCTGATTGAATTTTCATTTCTTCCTAATTTCTATCGCATAAAGGAATTCACTGCTTGGGAAAAACTCTGATATGAAGGGGAGTTGAGGGGCATGCTTCTCCAATACATTTCATGAATGTAGACTAAAATATGCGCAGTGTCAGACATTTTTAGAGTAAAATGGTGAAGATTCCTCCTTTATAAAAGATCTCATTATTTGAAGACCTGGAAGCTAGTGACAGTATCACAGCAAGAAGTGACCAAATAGGTTTAAGAAAAAAGGCCCACATTTGTAGGCCTACATGTTCATGGACAGTAACATATTCTTGTCACAATGCATCTAGATGTTGACAGTAACATATTCTTGTCACGATGCATCTAGATGTTGACAGTAACATATTCTTGTCACGATGCATCTAGATGTTGACAGTAACATATTCTTGTCACGATGCATCTAGATGTTGACAGTAACATATTCTTGTCATGATGCATCAGATGTTGACAGTAACATATTCTTGTCACGATGCATCTAGATGTTGACAGTGACATATTCTTGTCACGATGCATCTAGATGTTGACAGTAACATATTCTTGTCACAATGCATCTAGATGTTGACAGTAACATATTCTTGTCACAATGCATCTAGATGTTGACAGTAACATATTCTTGTCACAATGCATCTAGATGTTGACAGTAACATATTCTTGTCACAATGCATCTAGATGTTGACAGTAACATATTCTTGTCACAATGCATCTAGATGTTGACAGTAACATATTCTTGTCACAATGCATCTAGATGTTGACAGTAACATATTCTTGTCACAATGCATCTAGATGTTGACAGTAACATATTCTTGTCACAATGCATCTAGATGTTGACAAGTCAAATCCAAGCTGATAATCAAACATCAAAACAAGGCACTGACGAAGACAAAGCTGGTTCGGTTCACAACAAGGCTAAAAGGACAATATTGTCTTTATGTTGATCACTGACGAAGACAAAGCTGGTTCAGTTCACAACAAGGCTAAAAGGATAATATTGTCTTTCTGTTGATCACTGATGAGAAGTTGAATGTTCACCACTCCATGCATGAGTTCTTCGCAGAGTCTGCATGTTCAAATTTTCCCTCCTGATTCATGCACAATTCTTCTGAAATTAGGTGGCATTTTGCATGTTCAAACAGATGGAAAGGACACTCTTTCAGCCTTTCAGACAAGATGGCAATCTTAAGATGTAACATTCAGCAAGTACTTGGCCCATGTAAAAGAGCTCAAAGAAAATCTATTTGCTGAGTGGGAATATGGCAAAGCACTGACTTCTAGTCAAATATGGCAAGATACCTCGAGAGATGGAGAAAGATTAGTAACACAGAGAAACAAAAAAAAGAAACATGGATATCAAGGGCAACAGACATGCAAACTCCCAGAATCATTCTATAACTTATAAGGAACAGGCTTGGATTTATGACGGGTTCTTTAACCTTCTTCATAACTGTCTTTATAACATCATTGATACGCCAAAAATCCATGCAGCTAAGAATGATTTTGTAAATCAGTTGGTCGTGTTTCCTGACAGGCCTACAAATGTGTGCAATGGAAATGGCAGAGTGGCAGCCTCGAATAGCAGACTACAAACATTAATTGCATGCAACTTACTAATTTGTCTGTTTGGTGTACTGTTAGTTTGTGTAAACACACTGGCACACACACACATACACACACATACACACACACTCTCTCTCACACGCTTATCTGTATTTGAGCATTTTCATATAATTTCTTTTGAATGATGTCTTAGTGATCGTTATCACAATCACGCACTGCAATCTTCATGCCTACACTTCTGACATTCTTTTCTGACGGCAGCTTAGTAGTTTATCCTCTGTCAAAGCATGTTAGAAACAACATTGGTGCGATTCCTTCGTGGAAGGAAGGATACACTTTTCATCATTGGTAAGGGCTGCAGCTAGGTCATTCTGTTAGCGAGAGGAGTATGGTAGAGGAAGAGGGAGGGGAGGAGAGCTGTGGGAGAGAAACAAAGAAATAGAAAAAAAGAAGGAATGAAAGGATGGAGAGGGGATGGCTGAGGAAAAAAGTCAGGCAAACAGGCTGGCGGCTTAGGGAGAGGGGGTGGGGGGTGGGGGGCATTTGTGTGTGTGTCTGAGAGAGAGAGAGCCCTCTGTTCATATTCTTTATAGCCCAGCTGACCAAAAGTCATAAATAGGGCTGCCCTGTGTGTGTGTGTGTGTGTGTGTGTGTGTGTGTGTGTGTGTGGTGCGTGCGTGTGCATGTGTGTGTGTGTGACTTCAATTCATGTCATTTATAAATACTCAGATCACAAGAGTCATAAACAGGGCTGCCCTGTGTGTGTGTGTGTGTGTGTGTGTGTGTGTGTGTGTGTGTGTGTGTGTGTGTGACTTCATGTTGTTTATAGCCCAGCCAACCACAAGAGTCATAAACAGGGCTGCCCTGTGTGTATAAGTGTGTGTATATATGCATATATGTGTGCGTGTGTTGCAGACATGAAGAGAGTTGATAGTATTGGGGGGAAGGATACTACAGAGAGAGAGACAGAGAGAGAGAGAGAGAAAGAGAGAGAGAGAGAGAGTGTAAAATCTTTATTTCTAATGAATTATTTCACTCATATTCCCACTTTCATGTTGCTTAATACAACTTCCAGATTAATATGACAAGAAGTGGGTCAGGAAAATGTGAGATAATGATGATGATGATGATGTGCATGCATACATGTGCGTGTGCATGTGTGTGTATGTGTATGCATGCGCTGTGTGTGTGTGTGTGTGTGTGTGTGTGTGTGTGTGTGTGTGTGTTTGTGCGCGCGCGTGCGTGTATATGTGTATGGTTGTGAGGAGGGAATGTTTTTTGGACATTTCTTTCTCGTTTTTGTCCAAATACTCCTCTTTTTTCCCCCATGTCTGAATCTTTGAAAAAAAAATTCAGAGAAAACCTGACTCCAACATTTTTCTTCTAAGAATTTTTTTCAATGAAATGTAATTTTAATTATAATTTCTTTTTTTAAACTAATTCCTAAATCTAGAATTAAGTAACCTCAGTACAAAAAGTTCCATACAGACTGAATTTGGGGTTTACAGCCATTAAGAACATTCTTGTAACACAGCGTCACAAATGAAAGATAAACCAACATTTTATATTCTAGATATTTGGGACCACACATCTTAATCTTTCAAGCATTGGGAAAACAGCAACAGAAATTTGACCAGGATTTCATATTCAGCTGTTCAGCTGCAGTTTGCTTTGGTCACGGGCTGGTCAACCATCTTGTAATCTCATGTTTAGTGTTAATATATGCCTGCAAAAAAAAAAAGAAAGAAAGAAAAATCAGATATTGAAAAGTGACAAGGTTAAATTTACAGCTATTCACAAGCTATACCCTGATTGTCGGTCTAACGATACATGCAAACACAATGTATACATACACACATTCATATGCATGCATTCATACACACACACACACACACACACACACGCACACACACAGATGCACGCACACACCTGTCCGCATCCCATCCACCCCCTCCGCACGTGCAGCCACATCCTCTTTAGCTGCTCCTTCCCACTATATACATACATGGACAATGGAGAACATTTATGACAGAAAAAGGCAGTTTGGGAAGGGGCTAGGTGGCAGAGAGAAACAAAGTGAAGGATGTAGGAACTTTACCTTCACAAACTTCTCACATGCATGCACACACACAAACTCATACACACACACACCCAACCACCCATCCACACGTACATACCAAAATGTTTGCTAAATGTTGCTTGAAATGTGCCAGTCATATAAAATCGCATAGCAATCATTATCTGAATGAAGGGTAGATGGCAGCCGTGTATGTTTCATAATTTGTTGGTTTCATGGAAAACATCCAAACAGAAATTTACCCATGGACAATGCACTGACCGATGAGGCAGATTCAATGTCATTAAAAAAAAAATAATAATAATAATCAGTTTCCATGCACATCATCATAAGAAAAAGAAGTAAAAAAAAAAAAAAGTATCATGGGTCTTATTTTAGTATTAGCATTCCAACTCCTCATTAAATTCTTTCCACACATACATGGACAGTTCACTGACATTTCTTATCTGAGTGAGCTGATTTAAAGGAAAAGTAGGTAAGGTGAAAATATCCTTTACATATTGAAAATATAAAGTGATAACCCTCTCATCATCAATAACTTGGGAATCCTGCAAGCATCACATCATTTTTGTGGATTACTTAATTAGCTATATCTTTCCAGAAAATGAAAAGTGTTCACTGATGAATATCTTCTTTCTCTTTTTTTTTTTTGCCGAGGGCTTTCTACTGTGCTGAAAAGAATAGCATCTATTTTCATCTGTACTTGATTGTAATCTAGTGTTTTGATTATTGTCTTCCTTTTTTTTAAAAGGGGCTTGCATAAAGAAACAACAGCATGAAGAACCTACCACATGCTTTAAGAGCAAAAAAAAAGGGAACCAGTCTGCTCAGGGATGGTGTATGCCACAAAGAGTTGTATTTAGAGAGAATATCTGGCTCTGTAAACTTGGAGCAAACCTCTTCAACCTATCTTTCCTTCTTTCTTCCTTCTTTGGTTAGCACTCTATTGAGATTTTTGTGTATGCCACTAATTTTAATCCTGGCAGAAAGGTAGCTATATTGCATCTTTGGGAATAATGTCACCAGTGTTTATGTTTCGTATCATCATCCCACCAGCACATGATAGCCTACTCCTCTGTGAAAGGTGAAATGGGATTTAACGTGTGCAAATTTTTATGTTTACACACAGTACTTCAGTTTAGCCTCTTACCTGATGGACCAAGAGTGGTCAAGGGCCTTTGCTCACAGATGTTAATTCTGAGGAGTAAATCTCTTCCAGCCTGACTGTCTTGAGCAGGAATAGAACCCTGCACTTGGAAGCAAATCCGATGCTTACCCAACAGGCCATCCAGGCACCTCTTGATCTTCGCAGGGACGAAAGTAAAAATCACTGTGACCAACAAAAATGAAAACTGTGAAGGCTGATAACTAAGTATTCAAACTGACCACATGTGAAATTCCTTACATAAAACACAATTAATTTAATCTTTCCCTGTGTATACAAATGGAGCCAGTCTTTCCTTGTGTATGTGCAAAGGCTCATGACTGTACAACAATTGATTACATAAAATGCTCACTGATTCTTTCCATTTCTGTGATAGACCAGTGACCTAGTATGATAATTGACATTCTTTGACATACAAATTCAGTTTTAATACCTACAATTAGTTTTGGATTAAAAAACAATGGTTTGGTGTGTTGCTGCACACTCAAGACTGTGCTGCCCAGTATTGGGCATCATGTTGTGAATGGAGCGTAATGCTTCTGCCCACATGCAGGAGGTACTTTGGGAAAAGGTTCAAAGCCGAATCTTACGATCTCTCACTCAAACACACTGAATTTCATAATACCTCGTATGGTAACTCTTTCTGCTATGATGAAGTCATTACACACCCATAACCCATGGGAGCAAGAGTTACCCTTTTTGTTTGTTATTTACTGTTCCTTGCCTCATTTAAAATTTTCTTTCATACCAATTCAGTTGAGGTTACCTGTATTCATCACCGTTCGTCCATGTGTTTATTTGACTATATTCAAGATTGAAAAGGTTGTGCTGGTTTTGAATAAATGTTGATGTGTGTTCGTTCATTTCTCCAGTTGTTGCTGTGTAAATGTGTCAGGTACAGGGTACATGGGCAAGCTTGGAATATTTTTTTTGGGGGAAGAGGGGAACATCTTCGTGTTTGTTCTGTATACTCTATGTCATCATTTCTGCTAGGCGATTCCGTGTCATAAGCAGCATTTGTTTGGAGTTATGAACATTTAATTATTTCATCATGGGAGGAAGAGTTACCCTTCTCGTGTGTTGTTTAAAAGTTCCCCGCCTCATTTAAGATTACATCATACCAATCCACTGAGGTTACCTGTATTTGTTACCGTCGTGTTTGTCTGACTATATTCAAGATTCAAAGGTTGTGCCAGTCTTGAATAAACGTCAGTTTCTTTGCTCATTTCACCAGTCGTTGTTGCTGTGTAGATGTGTCAGGTACAGGGTTTATGGGCAAACTGGGATATCTCTTTTGGGGGAAGTCCGGGGGGGGGGGGGGGGGGGGGGGGGTCCTTCCTTGTTTGTTTGGTGTGCTCTGTGTTGTCATTTTGAGTAATTCTACAGATCAGACTGATGAAAATACTCTTCTTTTCCCCTATTGGACTGTTGTAGAGTGAAACATACTCCCGTATCTGGACCCTCTGTGGAGTCATTCCATTCCAATATCCAATCTGAAGTCAGCCTCACCTCGTCCTTCCCCATCTGTCCTCAACCACTCACCTCTTTGCTGACAAGACACTCTGCCCAAGGGCCATTCATTTTCAGATGGATCACCAGGTGCTCCAGCGAAATCTCAACCACAATGAGGACTGGGAGTTGAAGTGGAGGGAGTCTTTCCATCCATAAAAGTGCCAGACACTTCTTGTCATCAGAAAGAAGGATCGACTAGCAGTAACCTACCATCTTCACAGCCAAAAACTTGAACTATGTACTTAGGTGTCACAATCTTATGAGCTTAGATGGGTCAGTCACATTGTGAACATCACCAACAAAGCCTAAGAACCTTGGGCTTTATCAGCGAAGTCTGAAAGTGGGTTCCATCATCGCTGAAAAAACAACTTGTAAAGCACTGGTATGCCCCATTTTGGAGTATGCCTCACCTGTTTGGGACCCTCACACCTCCGAAGACATCGGCAAAATTGAAAAAATGCAGCACCATGCAGCCTGCTGGGTGATAAACCGCTATCATCAAACCATCGCTGTTGAGGATATGTATGCCCAGCTGAACGGGAGAGAAGCTGCGAGACTGGCAACCTTCTTCAAATTCTACAAAAGAGAGGCTGACTGCAGCACAATACACAGGCCAGCCCCAAACTCACCTTCAAGACAAACAAGACAATCACACCAGGAACCCTACATCCTTCCGGCCTGCAAAACAAACTACAGTAAGTTCTCATTCTGCCCAAGGACAGATGGTGACTGGAACCGTCTCCCACTTGATGCAATAAGGCTTCAATATCAGAACCCATCAAAATGATATGGTGGATACTTCAAGAAACATGAACTTCTAAACCTTGTGCATAGACCCAAGGTAAGGTTAGGTAATGTTTCTTATAGCCCAGCCGACCGCAAAGGGCCATATCAGGGCTGTCAACGCATTGCAAGCCCATGTACGCACAACAATGGCAGAAAAAAATGCAACACTATATTTTGATTTTGAACATTGTTACATAGACTACATTGATAATTGGATAAAAACATGTGTAACCTAGGTATGGTTGATATGAAAAGAACTGTTGAACAAAGAACATCATTTTTGCTGCTGTGGTGGAACAAGTCCATGGACATAAGTAATTCACTTCAAAGTGGTAATGTTGGCATGTGCTTGGAAGCTTTTCTTTGTTGCTGTTTTTGTATGTCAGCTTCAGGTGCGAAGGCCATATTGGAATTTCCTTTTTCAGGGGATAGTGTGTGAGGAGTGGAGTGGGAGGTGGGAAGGGAGTGTGTGTGGGGGAGTCATTCTGTGTCTGTCATGTGTGCTCGGTTAAGGGTAGCACAAGCAGCTTTGGTTTGGAGTCATGTACATGTTTGATTTAACCTGGTAACAAAACTTACACCTAAATTATTACTTGCCCTTTACTTCCCTCGTAATAGCCGATGACTTCTTTCCTCCAAAAATTGAGTGGTGCACAGCCACAATCTGTTCAGTACTCCCCACAGGTTTCTTTTTGCTGACCTTTTTCTGTCCTTGGTGGGTCTAACCTGTGTACCATGCAGAACAGTTTTCCTCTAGTATGTTTCTTCCAGTCTTGCTGTATCTATTTAGTATGTGTGTTAATTCATCTGGTAATTACTTTTGATTCATTTCAGTTATTCAGTTTGTAACTTAATCTGGTAGTTTGTTACAAGATAATTTGTTAAGTATTTAGTTCATATTTTGTCTGCAGTCAGTCAGTTACAATTAGGTAGGTTAGTTACAGATGGATGGTAGTTCACACTATATCACAGTACTGCCTTCCAAACGGTTCATCAGTTGGTTAGTTGTGGGTTAGCTTTCAAAATAGCTTAGAATACTGCTTGATTGTACAGTGAAACATCTACTTGAATGTTTATTAGTTGTCATGTGGAGGGAGTGTGACTGTGTTTATCTAGGTGTATACACAGTTGAGTTCACACTGCATCCATTTCCTTCCTTTGCCCTTATCATTGCTGTATACTTTTTTGTTGTTGTTGTTGACTGTTTGAGGTGATAAAGATTTGACAATAAATAGAACATTTGAGCTTTTAACAAGAATTTTGATCAAAGGACATTTTCTGATGTCTGTCATTTTACAAAGAAATTTGAAAATGATTTTACTGACAGAGTTGAATGTCATGTTCAGCACAGATTCCGAAAATGATGTATGTCATAGATAGACAACACAATTTCATATACATAATTCATCAGTAGAGGTGTCCATGCTTGATCCTCCATTGTTGGTTTCTATGGCTGCTATTTTTTATTTTTTTTTCATTTTCAAGACAGAGAGAGTGAGAGAGAGAGAGAGCGACAGTCACTATCAATTATTGACATTTATGTTTTCTTGTGAGAGAATAAGTACAGACTAAACAAATTTCTGAGCTGGCAGCAGTGTTATGATCAATCTATCAACATGATTTCGCTAATATTACATATTGTGAACAGATAACTCAAACTCAACTGGATGTGGAATTATTAAGGTCTTTCCATGCTAACTCCCACATATCTGAAGTGACTGTACACACAATTACATGCAGATATCTGCAGATGAGGATTGAAAATTTGATGAAAACATGTTTGAACAGAAAATAAATCTCATAGTTTCACCTGCAGTTGATTGAAATATAAGGGAAGTAGTTGTTTTTCGCTTCTCCAATTGGTTAATGGCATGGCAATTTTGGATGAAACAAGCATTAGTTTTGATTTTCGATACTGTAATGTGCCCAAATTTCCTCTCTTGGCATTTCTATACATGTTGCACATCAATATTTTCACAATGCACTGTGTATGTTTCAAAACTTCACATAATTGATTAAATTTCATTTTTCTGTTGTTTACTAACACACACCAACACTAGTCTCAAAAGTGAGGTGATTGCAGGTGGAAATTGAAACAAACTTAATAGAAAAAAAAAACTATTCTGACGGATGAAAGGACAAATTACAAGACATGTTTTTCAGTTTGTTTTTACATACCAATGTGTTGTCTACATAGAGAGAAAATGGGCAAGGTGAAATAACTTAAATCACATTCCTTATGCCCAGAAAGGTGAGAACAAGATCCAATGCTGTGTACTGGATCCGCTGTACCCATCTGACAGAACACAAAAACACAGTTGGTGCGCATGTTGCGAAAGAAAATTGCCAAAATAAATAAAATAGGATAAAAAATATGAGCTGTCCAGTGTTCTGATACCTATGAAATATTTTTTTTTTTTTTTTTTTTTAATTCTTTTTTTTATTTCGTTCCTCATTCTCTCTTCTATTCCACAGTTCCTTCTTTCTCTCTTCTCCATTCTTTCATCAACATGATCTTTCTCTTTGCTGTACATTTCCGGATGCAAATTATCACATATTTTTTGTTGTTAATCATATTTGTACATGTCTGACAATATTGTAGTAAATAATCTGTGAAACTTATTAGAAACGAGTTATCTTTTTTTCGGTTTGAATGGATTTGAGTGAGAGTTCAATGTATGCCGAGGAAAGGTTGTTTTCTTTTTGTTGGATATACACACATACACAAACAAACAAAAATCACTAAGCACAATCCTCTGAGTTCTTACAAACTACAAGCACATAAAGGCAAACAAACACACCCGCTCACTCCACTCACATCCCCTCCCGTCCCTACCCACCCACACCCCCACTTTCTCTCTTCTTATGAATTAATAATACTTAAACAATATACATAATTATACAATTTATAATAATGAAGTAATGTTTTCTCCGTGTGGTACCATGTGATAGCTGTTGTATATAACGCATAACATAATTGTGTTCACTGTAATGATCCTTCAAAATATAGATTTAAACAGACTTAAGCATTTCCCAGCTGAGTGTACATACCAGCACCGAAATCCCGTCCATCGGTGTCTTTATATTTCTTTAACAATCAAAAGAAAGTTAATTATATGTTCTTCAGCCCGCTACCAATATGACACCACTACCCCACAGCCGTGCCCCGCCGACCAACCAACAAGCCAACCTACCAGCTAAGTTGCCGATCGGCCTACGGGTCCCAGCCGCGGTATCGCCATGCCAGACAAGCAGTGGGCCACAGGCTACAACCACACTCAATGATATTTGAATACCTTATGAAATTACCCACACATCCTGAACATATCCTCTCATGCACGTATTAAATCCAGGTATCTTATGATTGTGATTATCAATTTTCAAATAATACTTCATAATTGATCCAATTAGTGTTAAATTTTAGCAGATTCAATTGTACAGTTGCTATGTATTTTTCAAGATTATATCTTCTCTTTAGTGTTTTTAGAAATACTGTTATTGAAGGCTTACATTTGTTTATTTTACAACTAAAAATGTAGTGTTTGGCTATCAGAATTATAAGATCGAATGTAGTATCAGTTGTGGAATTGTCATCTGCTCCAAATATTATTGTGTTTTCAGTCAGAGACAGATTATTCGCTATCAAACACTTTCCTTTTATTAATTCTTGCAATGATTTCCAGAAATCATTGACGTGTGTGCATCTCCAGAATATATGTTCAATGCTGTCTTTTTCCTCTTCACAGAAACTACAGTTATAACTTTCTACTATTCCCATTTCTTTCAGAGCTACATTAGTTGCAATTATTCGATGCACTATTCTCATTTGCATCCATTTTAGCTTAATATCCTTAATTTGATTAATTTTTCTAAAGCATTTCTTCCAAGGTATCTGTCTATTCAGCTTCTCCGTCCATTTTGCACAACAGTTTGGTTCCCAGTTATCTTTTACTATAATTCTGTAATAAGTTTTGGAACCTTTATCTACAGAATATATTTTCTTTAGTGCTGTGTTGACTTCTGCTTCAATGTTATCTTTTATCTCATTCTCAAATCCTTGTTCTCTGATGTATCGTTTAATGGATAATATACATCCACCATAAGATAGGAAATCTATTTCAATGTTATACTTTGTTCTGAATTCCTCATGGGATAGTGAATCTCCATTTGCTTTAAACAAATCAGATACTCGAAATACATTTCTATTGTTCCAGTTTTTGTGTTTTATTAGTTTATTTCCTATTTTAAAATGTTCATTGTAAAGGATTGGTTCTGCAAGTAGTTCTCTAGCATCTTCTGGTTTTATTTTATAATAGAACTGCTTATACGACATGAATACATGTTTCCAGAAAACATTGTCTTGAGTGGTGATGCACAGATGATTTGGAGAGTACTTCTCAATGTTCTCAATAATTGGGTATGAAAAAATCAACATGTCTCTCCATCTGTGTGTTGTTTGTCTCAGCCTTTTTATCCATGTTAATTTTAAAGCAGTGATGAGAGCATTTATGTCAGGTAGATTCAACCCACCATCCTGTACATCCTTAATAACTGTTTTTCGACTAATTCGGTCTTGTTTTTTATTCCATACCCTATGAAATATTTTAGCAGGTAAAACTAAAGTGTTTACTTGCATGCAATTAGAAAATGCACATTTATTTGTTTTTCTTGCATGCAATAATAAAATGCACATTTGTTTAATTGTTAACACACACACACACACACACACATATACAGAGATGCGAGTGGATAAGCTTGTTTACTGTATATAGATTGACTTCTTATATCCTGGGTCATAAGGCAGGCCTTGGTGTGTGCATTTTCTGTTCTTATGGCGTGAAATGTGGGTCATAATATATAACTGAGCATTTGTGACCACATGTTTGATGTGTTGTCCTTGTGGGCCATCCTTACCTCACATGAAAAGGTATTTGCAGTAAAGTGTGTGATAACAGTATGAGAATCGTTGAGTGGATGTGGAGACAGCAACACTACGAGCACCACTCTGCTTTCCCCAGTCAGTTCACACAGATTCAACCCTGACATCATCAAAACAAACAATACATTGAAAAGAATGCAAATCCATTCAAAAACTATTGATTTCTTTTATTTCAGCTTTGCATAAATGCTGACCTTTTTACTGTCATAATGTTGTCATTGATTATCAGAATCTCACGTGTAGAAATAAACACATGCACTCATGCACCAAAAGCACTAACCCTGGACTAAGGTTGGACTGTGAATGATGTGCAAACAAATATACTTTCACCATTTGTGTATGCATATGCATACAGATATGTACACCCATCCTTATGAATACAAATGTTCCCTCATTCAATCCAGTTTTTATTTCCAAACCCTCTCTCTCTCTCACACACACACTCACAGCGTGCAGAGACACACATACAAAACATTCCAATTGAGCCGATCAGTTACATAAAATGAAATCATCTAGCTCCATACAAAAGCTTGTAGAGAAAGGCATTAGGGAACCAGGGCATATTCTGCTCCCTTGTGACAATTCGCAAAGGACTCCTGAAAGGGTTGATCAGAACAGATGAGACACCGGGGATCCCAAGCAAGTTGATAGCCGTTGACACACAGTCACAGCTGTACTCACTCTGGTCTGTGAAATATGCTGGTGTTCCTTGCTTCTGAAACCAGACATACCTATAACTGTCTTACTATTCAGCATACAGCAAAAAGTGCTGTTTAGTATAGCAGCATATTATCTTCTCTCATTCTCCTCAGTATATGTTGCTGAGGCACAACTGATGACTTCCTGACAATGTCATATGTCTGAGGCACAACTGATGACTTCCTGACAATGTCATATGTCTGAGGCACAACTGATGACTTCCTGACAATGTCATATGTCTGAGGCACAACTGATGACCTCCGGACAATGTCATATGTCTGAGGCACGACTGATGACTTCCTGACAATGTCATATGTCTGAGGCACTACTGATGACTTCCTGACAATGTTATACGTCTGAGGCACAACTGATGACTTCCTGACAATGTCATATGTCTGAGGCACAACTGATGACTTCCTGACAATGTCATATGTCTGAGGCACTACTGGTGACTTCCTGACAATGTCATATGTCTGAGGCACAACTGATGACTTCCTGACAATGTCATATGTCTGAGGCACAACTGACGACTTCCTGACAATGTCATATGTCTGAGGCACTACTGATGACTTCCTGACAATGTCATATGTCCGAGGCACAACTGATGACTTCCTGACAATGTCATATGTCTGAGGCACTACTGGTGACTTCCTGACAATGTCATATGTCTGTGTCAGTTTTCTGCATACCCTGTGACAGCTTGTTAAGGACAGGTTTGTCCACTCCCTGATGTTGTCCACCCACCTCCTCTTCCCACTGCTCTTAGTCCCCCTGACATTTGTGCCCCTTAGGATGGTCTCTGCCAGAATAACTGTTCTTCATTAAGCACATGCTTGCCCCCCCCCCCCCCCCCCCCCCCCTCACTTTTCTCATCTTGACAAATGAGGACATGCTCGTCGTACAGTTGTGGACTTCATGATTTAGGATGTGATTTTTGTGTGCAATGATCAAGATCTTGCGGCCCCTAATATCTCATTTTCAGACTTATTGTAGCATAGTGCAGTTGAACAGTCTGGTATAGCATGATGATACTGCCTTGAATGAAGTACTGCAGTGTGTTACAGCATTGTGAAAGGTAGCATAGATGAATCTGAGAAGGTGTGGTAAACTGTTAAGGGAGAAATACATGATATATGTTCACAAGTGCATGCTTTGATGCAATTTATTTTCATTCACCATATTTTTTGTTTGTACATAAGCAAAAGCATTAAAAAGAAAACAAAAGGGCAGATAGAAAAAAAAGGACAGACACATACAGCTACATAGACACTTATGAGCTCAGGCAAACACTGAAACACACACAAATGTAATATCAGACATATATTTAATGCACATTAATAATCATTAAAGCAACTAGCCACTGCGACACAGTGGTTGAGTCACATGCTATGGCTGTGAGTTCAATCCCCATCACAGCCATACATTTATGGGCCTTTCAGAGCCTGTATGACTCCCTTCCACAATCACTGAGATGCCCTGGAGTCAAGAGGGGAGACTGAAACCATTAAGACCAGTTTCATCCCCTTAAGGGATGCACCTCTTGCAGTTCTGTTCAAATTTCATGACCACACTGCAAGGTCTACATCTCCCAGACCTGAATGACGCAAGGTTGTACAATGAATGAATGTACAGCACCATCCTGTCAGATATTCTCAGACCCACATAAGGTGTTGCTGCTTCGCTTCATTTCAATGATGATAATGCAAAAATATCTAAAATTCTATGACCTCAGTAATTATTGTCAAATACTAGAAGCTAAGACAGCTAGATCAGCAAAGGCATCACAAAACACCAACAAAGTAACTCAGTGGCAGTGCAGTGTCTCCTCTGGTGGGTTCCTCAAGATGACCTAACCTAAAAGTTCCCTGTTAACTGCTAGCAACAGGATGGAGACATGATGCAGTGAGTAATGTCACACACACACACATACACAAACCACACAGGTACAAATATGCAAACGCAAACATACATATGCACACAGACACAAATATACAAACACAAACACGCACACATACCCACACCACGCCTGAGAGAGAGAGAGAGAGAGAGAGAGAGAGAGGAGAGAGAGAGAGAGAGGGAGAGAGAGAGAACGACACAGATGGATAACAGATTCTGAGATTTAACAAAAACTAACCATCAGCTTGGTTAATGTGGGTGGCCATGTTGGGTAGGCAGGTAAGCCAGCATTGAAACCTGACACAAACATTAAGGTCAACAGAAATGTTTGTAAGGTAATGCAAAATGTACACCACTGAAAAAAAGCAATGCTTTCACCAATACATCATTCATAAGGAACATAGCACAGAAATCTTAGAAAACTATGGTATCTAAAAATGCACACAGAGGCGCACACAGTTTTCAACTCTCACTATACATGCATACAATCAGCAAGTAACACATCAAAACAACAGTGCATACCTGCAGGCCTGTCAATTACACAGCATTAGAGCAGGGACACAGATGGAATTAGTAATTGTGTATGGCTTTGATCAAGTTCCATGTTGGTTGCCTTTTCAGCTTGTGTTGCAAGGGAAGTAATTCCACTCTCTGTAGACAAATACATTTCTGAAGTGGAAAAAGATCAATTCTGAACCAATCATTACCTCTTCTGCCTGTTACAGCATACACACTGTTTCTGAGCATACTCATCCAAGACATCAGTATCAGATTAAAGTATACCCTTAAACACACAGTATCAGCACACACATACCTCCACCACATACCCCATCAAACCAGATTTTAAAAAGCCTGTGAAAATAGGGAATGTGTGCATGCATGCATGCCACACAATACTAACACACATGTGTACACACACACACACACACACACACACACAACACACACACACACACACACACACACACACACACACACACACACACACAAATCTAGATGTGTAAATCATACACTGACCAACTGCTAAGTGTGGTGCGGGCAGCTGCGTGTCATGGTAAAAAGCACGGTGTACAGACATACTGAGGTTGTCTTTCTTCCCAGCAATATCCGTCCACTGTCTTTGACAGCTTCTTGCCAATCATCACAATGTGAAGCCGGCAGTCTGGCAGAAAACGTGCACATTCCTGAAAAAAATAACAGAAAAGGATATTTTTGTACACATGCACATCGGCACTCATGAGCATATGCAGACACACTAATAGACTGGTAATGCACTAACAGATTAGTAATTAACCTGTTCATCCCTTGCTCCAACTTATATGGTAAGACCGACCAGGTGCGGGTTGGTATACTTCTCAGTCCTGTAGACATAAACATGCTCCATTCTGCCTCATATGGCAAAATGAGTTCAGTCAGAATCAGTTGTCTTGATGACCCTGAGTGGAATACAGTATCCAGTCTCAGGCTATTCTTTCTGATGGTGTTTTCTGGAGCACTCTGCCGAGCATGTTGAGTCTCAGAGCCACTAACAGTTTACAGCCCCACAGACCCTCAGCCCAGTCACAGCATGTTGAGTCTCAGAGCCACTAACAGTTTACAACCCCACAGACCCTCAGCCCAGTCACAGCATGTTGAGTCTCAGAGCCACTAACAGTTTACAACCCCACAGACCCTCAGCCCAGTCACAGCATGTTGAGTCTCAGAGCCACTAACAGTTTACAACCCCACAGACCCTCAGCCCAGTCACAGCATGTTGAGTCTCAGAGCCACTAACAGTTTGCAACCCCACAGACCCTCAGCCCAGTCACAGCATGTTGAGTCTCAGAGCCACTAACAGTTTGCAACCCCACAGACCCTCAGCCCAGTCACAGCATGTTGAGTCTCAGAGCCACTAACAGTTTGCAACCCCACAGACCCTCAGCCCAGTCACAGCATGTTGAGTCTCAGAGCCACTAACAGTTTGCAACCCCACAGACCCTCAGCCCAGTCACAGCATGTTGAGTCTCAGAGCCACTAACAGTTTACAACCCCACAGACCCTCAGCCCAGTCACAGCATGTCGAGTCTCAGAGCCACTAACAGTTTGCAACCCCACAGACCCTCAGCCCAGTCACAGCATGTCGAGTCTCAGAGCCACTAACAGTTTACAACCCCACAGACCCTCAGCCCAGTCAAAGCATGTTGAGTCTCAGAGCCACTAACAGTTTACAACCCCACAGACAGACAGCTCAGTCACAGCATGCTGAGTCTCAGAGCCACTAACAGTTTACAACCCCACAGACAGTCATCCCAGTCACAGCATGTTGAGTCTCAGAGCCACTAACAGTTTACAACCCCACAGACCCTCAGCCCAGTCACACGAGTAGGAGAAGAAACACATCCATGGGAGCTGATAAACATTTAAACATCTGACAAACATTGAGCCCAGGCACAATAGTAAGAAAAAAAAATGCTATGCTTTTTTGTTTGTTTGGGCTGAGCATTACAGCATGTCAATTTGAACCGGTAGCCTTAGCACCTGGGAACACCATTTGCATGTGTTTTGATATGAGCCAGAAAAGTTTATAAATATCATTTTGATCATGTATCGAATAATACTGGCAAAGAGAAAGAATGACAGCAATATACAGCAATCTATATAACAGGATTGTAGTTCATGTAGTGGCCCAGGTGCTGCAACAGAAGCTGGCAAAACAGATCTTTCTAACATCACTACTTCTAATATACAAATGAGAAAGGTTTTGAAATGGTGACAGGGCAGAGAGAGGACATTGCACTATATGCCATGACATGACAATGTAAACGGTGATTTACAAGGAAAGCTTCCTTCAGCTCCACTTCCTTCTCCACTCCAAGCATGTGGATGATGAACATCTCTCCTGAACCCAGTCTCTGGAACAGCTCTGGCTCTGTTACAAAAACAAGATGCATGGCATAAACATTTTGGTGTGGTCTTTTCTTCTATCAGGCAAACCATTGCACATAAATGAAACAACCAAGCACACACCACCAGCAGTTTCTCTGAAGTAAAGGAACAAAGGATATCATATACACAGTGGAACCCTTTATTTACAAACTTACTTGTTAGATACTGTTTACTTAATAAAAATCATGCCTTTAAATGCTCACCTGCAAGCACACACAAATCTGTAAGTAAGAAAGGCAATTCAAAGCTTCCTGTTCGAAATCCACAAAAAACAGTATTTTCTTAAAATCTTGACTGAACCTTTTGACTTGCTTCAATATTGTATAATGCACTGATGCTGATTGAGAAAGCCAGATTTGAAAATAAACTTACTCCTTTACTCTTTACCCTCTCTTCTCTCTAACTCTTTACCCTCTCTTCTCTCTCCTTTAACTCTTTACCCTCTCTTCTCTCTCCTTTTAACTCTTTACCCTCTCTTCTCTCTCCTTTAACTCTTTACCCTCTCTTCTTTCTCCTTTTAACTCTTTACCCTCTCTTCTCTCTCCTTTAACTCTTTACCCTTCTTTCTCCTTTTACTTTTTACCCTCTCTTCTTTCTCCTTTTAACTCTTTACCCTCTCTTCTCTCTCCTTTAACTCTTTACCCTCTCTTCTCTCTCCTTTAACTCTTTACCCTCTCTTCTCTCTCCTTTAACTCTTTACCCTCTCTTCTCTCTCCTTTAACTCTTTACCCTCTCTCTTCTTTCTTCCTTTTATCTCTTTACCCTCTCTTCTCTCTCCTTTAACTCTTTACCCTCTCTTCTCTCTCCTTTTAACTTTTTACCCTCTCTTCTCTCTCCTTTACTCTTTACCCTCTCTTCTCTTCTCTCCTTTTAACTCTTTACCCTCTCTTCTCATTCCTTTAACTCTTTACCCTCTCTTCTCTCTCCTTTAACTCTTTACCCTCTCTTCTCTCTCCTTTAACTCTTTACCCTCTCTTCTCTCTCCTTTAACTCTTTACCCTCTTGTCTCTCTCCTTTTACTCTTTACCCTCTCTTCTCTCTCCTTTAACTCTTTACCCTCTTTCTCTCTCTTCTTTACCTCTCTTCTCTACTCTTTTACCTCTCTTCTCTCTCCTTTTACTCTTTACCCTCTCTTCTCTTACCTTATTTCTCTAACTTTACCCTCTCTTCTCTCTCCTTTTACTCTTTACCCTCTCTTCTCTCTCCTTTGACTCTTTACCTCTCTTCTCTCTCCTTTAACTCTTTACCCTCTCTTCTCTTCCTTTAACTCTTTACCCTCTCTTCTCTCTCCTTTAACTCTTTACCCTCTCTTCTCTCTCCTTTAACTCTTTACCCTCTCTTCTCTCTCCTTTAATCTTACCTTTTCTCCTTCTCTTTCTCTTCTCCTCCTTTAACTCTTTACCCTCTCTTCTCTCTCCTTTAACTCTTTACCTTCTCTGCTCTCTTTGACTCTTTACCCTCTCTTCTCTCTCCTTTAACTCTTTACCCTCTCTCTCTTTCCTTTTACTCTTTACCCTCTCTTCTCTTTCCTTTACTCTTTAACCCTCTCTTCCTCTCCACCCTGGTGAAGAACCGCTCACCAGGACGCTTCACCTGTTGATGGTGCCTCAAGGCCTGGTCCCCAGATGACAGTGTCCCTGTTCATTCTGCACTGTTGTCAGTCTGTCCCTGTTCATTCTGCAATGTTGTCAGTGTGTCCCTGTTCATTCTGCAATGTTGTCAGTCTGTCCCTGTTCATTCTGCAATGTTGTCAGTGTGTCCCTGTTCATTCTGCAATGTTGTCATCTGTCCCTGTTCATTCTGCAATGTTGTCAGTCTGTCCCTGTTCATTCTGCAATGTTGTCAGTCTGTCCCTGTTCATTCTGCAATGTTGTCAGTGTGTCCCTGTTCATTCTGCAATGTTGTCATCTGTCCTGTTCATTCTGCACTGTTGTCATCTGTCCCTGTTCATTCTGCAATGTTGTCAGTCTGTCCCTGTTCATTCTGCACTGTTGTCATCTGTCCCTGTTCATTCTGCAATGTTGTCAGTCTGTCCCTGTTCATTCTGCACTGTTGTCATCTGTCCCTGTTCATTCTGCAATGTTGTCAGTCTGTCCCTGTTCATTCTGCACTGTTGTCAGTCTGTCCCTGTTCATTCTGCAATGTTGTCAGTCTGTCCCTGTTCATTCTGCACTGTTGTCATCTGTCCCTGTTCATTCTGCAATGTTGTCAGTCTGTCCCTGTTCATTCTGCACTGTTGTCAGTCTGTCCCTGTTCATTCTGCAATGTTGTCAGTGTGTCCCTGTTCATTCTGCAATGTTGTCAGTCTGTCCCTGTTCATTCTGCAATGTTGTCAGTGTGTCCCTGTTCATTCTGCAATGTTGTCAGTCTGTCCTGTTCATTCTGCAATGTTGTCAGTCTGTCCCTGTTCATTCTGCAATGTTGTCAGTCTGTCCCTGTTCATTCTGCAATGTTGTCAGTCTGTCCCTGTCCATTCTGCAATGTTGTCAGTCTGTCCCTGTTCATTCTGCACTGTTGTCAGTCTGTCCCTGTTCATTCTGCAATGTTGTCAGTGTGTCCCTGTTCATTCTGCAATGTTGTCAGTCTGTCCCTGTTCATTCTGCAATGTTGTCAGTCTGTCCCTGTTCATTCTGCAATGTTGTCAGTCTGTCCCTGTTCATTCTGCAATGTTGTCAGTGTGTCCCTGTTCATTCTGCAATGTTGTCAGTCTGTCCCTGTTCATTCTGCAATGTTGTCAGTGTGTCCCTGTTCATTCTGCAATGTTGTCAGTGTGTCCCTGTTCATTCTGCAATGTTGTCAGTCTGTCCCTGTTCATTCTGCAATGTTGTCAGTCTGTCCCTGTTCATTCTGCAATGTTGTCAGTCTGTCCCTGTCCATTCTGCAATGTTGTCAGTCTGTCCCTGTTCATTCTGCAATGTTGTCAGTCTGTCCCTGTTCATTCTGCAATGTTGTCAGTCTGTCCCTGTTCATTCTGCAATGTTGTCAGTCTGTCCCTGTTCATTCTGCAATGTTGTCAGTCTGTCCCTGTTCATTCTGCAATGTTGTCAGTCTGTCCCTGTTCATTCTGCAATGTTGTCAGTCTGTCCCTGTTCATTCTGCAATGTTGTCAGTCTGTCCCTGTTCATTCTGCAATGTTGTCAGTCTGTCCCTGTTCATTCTGCAATGTTGTCAGTCTGTCCCTGTTCATTCTGCAATGTTGTCAGTCTGTCCCTGTTCATTCTGCAATGTTGTCAGTCTGTCCCTGTTCATTCTGCAATGTTGTCAGTTTCAGTGATTTCATGACAGTTATAACTGTCTCCTGGAGTATTGGTGAGTCATAGCCATTTGAAAAATCTTGTTTTGTTAGCATATTTGGATCTCCTTTGCTTGTTGTAGAGTTTACAACAACTCTCACTCCATCTTTCTATAACATCTTTTTCCTGTGCAAAACAGCTGCCATCTTTGTCCTCACTTTACTCTGCTTCTTGGTGAAGCGTTTTACAGACGGTGTGTCATTGTTGTCTATGCTTCTTCCATGTCTTTATAATGCTGTTCAATCCATTTTGGTTTTTTGTGTATTTTTTTTTTTTCATTTCTTGACCGACGCTTTACCATGTCACTTACAAAATATCATATCACTTACAAAATATCATGTCACTTACAAAATAAATTGCAAGGTAGGAGAGCATTTTTTCCTGACATAGACAAAAATTTTTACCCATCTCTACACAAACCACCTCAACCTCCTCCCCCCCCTCCCCCCCCCCCCACCACTCCCAAACACATCTGCTCTTCAATCAGTGATAATTTTAAGTTCTACAAAGTACCAAATAACAAACACACAGGAAAATACAATTTGTCCCTGTCTGCCATTTTGCCAGAAAGTGGTCCAAAGTAGACAACCTGTGTGTTTCATTCTGACACATCGGTGCCTTCTGATTCAGTATATCATGTAGCACCATACCACTATGAAGTGCCTTCTGATTCAGTATATCATGTAGCACCATACCACTATGAAGGAAGTGCCTTCTGATTCAGTATATCATGTAGCACCACACCACTGTGAAGTGCCTTCTGATTCAGTACATCATGTAGCACCACACCACTATGAAGTGCCTTCTGATTCAGTATATCATGTAGCACCATACCACTATGAAGTGCCTTCTGATTCAGTATATCATGTAGCACCATACCACTATGAAGTGCCTTCTGATTCAGTATATCATGTAGCACCATACCACTATAAAGTGCCTTCTGATTCAGTATATCCTGTAGCACCATACCACTATGAAGTGGCTTCTGATTCAGTATATCATGTAGCACCATACCACTATGAAGTGCCTTCTGATTCAGTATATCATGTAGCACCACACCACTATGAAGTGCCTTCTGATTCAGTATATCCTGTAGCACCATACCACTATAAAGTGCCTTCTGATTCAGTATATCCTGTAGCACCATACCACTATGAAGTGCCTTCTGATTCAGTATATCATGTAGCACCATACCACTATAAAGTGCCTTCTCATTCAGTATATCATGTAGCACCATACCACTATAAAGTGCCTTCTGATTCAGTATATCCTGTAGCACCATACCACTATGAAGTGCCTTCTGATTCAGTATATCATGTAGCACCACACCACTATGAAGTGCCTCCTGATTCAGTATATCATGTAGACCATACCACTATGAAGGAAGTGCCTTCTGATTCAGTATATCATGTAGCACCATACCACTATGAAGTGCCTTCTGATTCAGTATATCATGTAGCACCACACCACTATGAAGTGCCTTCTGATTCAGTATATCATGTAGCACCATACCACTATAAAGTGCCTTCTGATTCAGTATATCCTGTAGCACCATACCACTATGAAGTGCCTTCTGATTCAGTACATCATGTAGCACCACACCACTATGAAGTGCCTTCTGATTCAGTACATCATGTAGCACCACACCACTATGAAGTGCCTTCTGATTCAGTATATCATGTAGCACCATACCACTATGAAGTGCCTTCTGATTCAGTATATCATGTAGCACCATACCACTATGAAGTGCCTCCTGATTCAGTATATCATGTAGCACCATACCACTATAAAGTGCCTCCTGATTCAGTATATCATGTAGCACCATACCACTATGAAGTGCCTTCTGATTCAGTATATCATGTAGCACCATACCACTATGAAGTGCCTTCTGATTCAGTACATCATGTAGCACCATACCACTATGAAGTGCCTTCTGATTCAGTACATCATGTAGCACCATACCACTATGAAGGAAGTGCCTTCTGATTCAGTATATCATGTAGCACCATACCACTATGAAGTGCCTTCTGATTCAGTATATCATGTAGCACCATACCACTATGAAGTGCCTTCTGATTCAGTATATCATGTAGCACCACACCACTATGAAGTGCCTTCTGATTCAGTACATCATGTAGCACCATACCACTATGAAGTGCCTTCTGATTCAGTATATCATGTAGCACCATACCACTATGAAGGAAGTTCCTTCTGATTCAGTACATCATGTAGCACCATACCACTATGAAGTGCCTTCTGATTCAGTATATCATGTAGCACCATACCACTATGAAGTGCCTTCTGATTCAGTATATCATGTAGCACCATACCACTATGAAGGAAGTTCCTTCTGATTCAGTACATCATGTAGCACCATACCACTATGAAGGAAGTGCCTTCTGATTCAGTATATCCTGTAGCACCATACCACTATGAAGTGCCTTCTGATTCAGTATATCATGTAGCACCATACCACTATGAAGTGCCTTCTGATTCAGTATATCATGTAGCACCATACCACTATGAAGGAAGTGCCTTCTGATTCAGTATATCATGTAGCACCACACCACTATGAAGTGCCTTCTGATTCAGTATATCATGTAGCACCATACCGCTATAAAGTGCCTCCTGATTCAGTATATCATGTAGCACCATACCACTATAAAGTGCCTCCTGATTCAGTATATCATGTAGCACCATACCACTATGAAGTGCCTTCTGATTCAGTATATCATGTAGCACCATACCACTATGAAGTGCCTCCTGATTCAGTATATCATGTAGCACCATACCACTATAAAGTGCCTTCTGATTCAGTATATCATGTAGCACCATACCACTATGAAGTGCCTTCTGATTCAGTATATCATGTAGCACCATACCACTATAAAGTGCCTCCTGATTCAGTATATCATGTAGCACCATACCACTATGAAGTGCCTTCTGATTCAGTATATCATGTAGCACCATACCACTATGAAGTGCCTCCTGATTCAGTATATCATGTAGCACCATACCACTATGAAGGAAGTGCCTTCTGATTCAGTACATCATGTAGCACCACACCACTATGAAGTGCCTTCTGATTCAGTATATCATGTAGCACCATACCACTATGAAGTGCCTTCTGATTCAGTATATCATGTAGCACCATACCACTATGAAGTGCCTTCTGATTCAGTATATCATGTAGCACCATACCACTATGAAGTGCCTTCTGATTCAGTATATCCTGTAGCACCATACCACTATAAGTGCCTTCTGATTCAGTATATCATGTAGCACCACACCACTATGAAGTGCCTTCTGATTCAGTATATCATGTAGCACCATACCACTATGAAGTGCCTTCTGATTCAGTATATCATGTAGCACCATACCACTATGAAGTGCCTTCTGATTCAGTATATCATGTAGCACCATACCACTATGAAGTGCCTTCTGATTCAGTATATCCTGTAGCACCATACCACTATGAAGTGCCTTCTGATTCAGTATATCATGTAGCACCATGCCACTATGAAGTGCCTTCTGATTCAGTATATCATGTAGCACCATACCACTATGAAGTGCCTTCTGATTCAGTATATCATGTAGCACCACACCACTATGAAGTGCCTTCTGATTCAGTACATCATGTAGCACCACACCACTATGAAGTGCCTTCTGATTCAGTATATCATGTAGCACCATACCACTATAAAGTGCCTTCTGATTCAGTACATCATGTAGCACCATACCACTATAAAGTGCCTTCTGATTCAGTATATCATGTAGCACCACACCACTATGAAGTGCCTTCTGATTCAGTACATCATGTAGCACCATACCACTATGAAGTGCCTTCTGATTCAGTATATCATGTAGCACCACACCACTATGAAGTGCCTTCTGATTCAGTACATCATGTAGCACCATACCACTATAAAGTGCCTTCTGATTCAGTACATCATGTAGCACCATACCACTATGAAGTGCCTTCTGATTCAGTATATCCTGTAGCACCACACCACTATGAAGTGCCTTCTGATTCAGTACATCATGTAGCACCACACCACTATGAAGTGCCTTCTGATTCAGTATATCATGTAGCACCATACCACTATGAAGTGCCTTCTGATTCAGTATATCATGTAGCACCATACCACTATAAAGTGCGTTTTGATTCAGTACATCATGTAGCACCATACCACTATAAAGTGCCTTCTGATTCAGTATATCATGTAGCACCATACCACTATAAAGTGCGTTTTGATTCAGTATATCATGTAGCACCATACCACTATAAAGTGCCTTCTGATTCAGTATATCATGTAGCACCATACCACTATAAAGTGCGTTTTGATTCAGTATATCATGTAGCACCATACCACTATAAAGTGCCTTCTGATTCAGTATATCATGTAGCACCATACCACTAAAGTGCGTTTTGATTCAGTATATCATGTAGCACCATACCACTATGAAGTGCCTTCTGATTCAGTATATCATGTAGCACCATACCACTATAAAGTGCGTTTTGATTCAGTACATCATGTAGCACCATACCACTATAAAGTGCCTTCTGATTCAGTATATCATGTAGCACCATACCACTATGAAGTGCCTTCTGATTCAGTATATCATGTAGCACCATACCACTATAAAGTGCGTTTTGATTCAGTATATCCTGTAGCACACCACCACTGTGAAGTCCATCAGGCATGCCAACTCCAATGGAAAATAACACATTTGCTGCTTTCAAATATATTTTCAACAAATTTCATTCAGATTTGGTATGACTGACAGAAAAATGAAAGATCTGTCCGTGGGGTGACATTCCAAAGATTTCCAGCAGCAAAAACGAAAAAATCTGCCAAAATAAAAAGAGAAAATCAGCTGGGAAAAAAAATCAGCTGAAAACAGGACAACTGACATGCCTGCCAATGTTACAGACAATCTTATTTCTCTGCCGCAGACTGTTCTTTCCTGGAGGGCAGGTTGTGGCATTCACCACATGCCTGACACAAGTGATCCCCTACCACATGCAGTCGGGCAACCCTTACTGTCCTACCATGCAGTGACAGACAATAAACGTCAAAACAGCACCATCATCATTACATCACCAAAATCTGTTAAAAGTATAAAAATACTAAAACTCTGCACACATAATGAAGCAGAGGTAACGCATTCCAGTGCTGAAAATCATTATCTGAAGAACAAACAAAAAATCCAAACTTCTTGATTATCTCCCCTCTCAAACTTTGCTAACATTGGAGATGACCATATGCATGTGTGTGTGTGTGTGTGTGTGTGTGTGTGTGTGTGTGTGTGTAAGTGTGTGTGTGTATGTATGTGTGTGTAAGTGTGTGTGTGTGTGTGTGTGTGTGTGTGTGTGTGTGTGTGTGTGTGTGTGTGTGTGTGTTAGTGAGTTTCAAATTTAACATCTATCCACTCCAGGTGATATTAGACGGGGAAAAAAACCCAAAAAAAACCACCTCATCATCACAAAAATAAGTAAATAAACAAACAAACCAAACCTTCCTGTTAAACCTAGAAAACTACAAATGGTTTTGATATGGGAGAGAACAGTGGGAGGTAGGGGACGGATGAATATGGTCCTTTTGTATATTTTATGTAGATTTAGTAGTAGGTAAATGATTAACTCACTTAAAAGTAACCTCAGAAGTATGAGATAATAAATGTACGAAACTATAAGTACTTACTTATTGGACTCTGATAAAGAAAGAAAGAATTCATAGGTTAATGCTGGTGATTCAAAAATATTTCTAATTGTATATGTAGAAAGCATTGGTATAATTTGTTTGATAGCGGCACATGAGATAACATGATCAACTGTGATGCTCTGTCCACAAACACATGAGGCACTTTTACTAAATTTTGTCGTAAAAACATCGACTTTCGACCTATACATAAGGGATGATAACTCTGTGTGTGTGTGTGTGTGTGTGTGTGTGTGTGTGTGTGTGTGTGTGTGTGTGTGTGTGTGTGTGCATGATTATACACATGTGCATATATGTGTGTTGAGAGGGGACAGGTGAAGGCAGGGGAGTTAAGGGGTGGCGATGGAGTGTTGGGGTGTGGTTTGGAACGGATGGGGGTGTCTGGTGGGAGTGGGCACATGTGCGTGAGTGTGTGTGTGTGTGTGTGTGTGTGTGTGTGTGTGTGTGTGTGTGTGTGTGTGTGT
>CM065722.1:54957665-54987665 GCA_033310375.1 Conus canariensis | reverse complement strand
TGATCAGTGACACCCCTCCCTTTTCTGAAACCAGCTTGAAATATTGGCAAAATCCCATTCTTTTCAAGGAAATGTTCTAATCTGAATTTCATTATCCTCTCAAAAAGTTTTCCAATGTGAGGAGTCAAAGAAATGGGTCGAAAATTAGAAGATTTTCTTTTTGATTTTCCTTGTTTATGGATAGGTACAACTGTTGCTTTCTTCCAAGCCATTGGCAGCTTTCCAGAATTCCAGCATAATTGGAAGAACTCTAATAATTTTTTCAAAAAGCATTGTGGAAAATGCTTTATCATGTTGTAAGAAATGGGATCAAATCCTGTCGCAATTTTACCAGATTTTAGACGGCGAAGTGAGTACAGAAGCTCCTCCATTGTTAGATTTTTATTAATATATAACGTGTTGTCATTGTCATGTGGTTCAATGTTTCTCCCTTCGTTTTCAATAGTTCTTCTTCGTTCTTGCTCTTCTTTAGGCAGATGTTCAGTCTGACTCATTGCTGCGAAAGTGTCAGCAAATAATTCAACTTTCTCCTCGTTTGTTTTATAGATTTTATCGTTTTCAATCAAAACAGGATCTGGGAGATGAAAAGAACCTTTAGATTTTCTAATTTCTTTCCAAAGTAAAGCGCTATCGTTTGGGTGTTTGGAACAGTTGATGACTAAGTTTTTGTAATATTGCTGCTTTGCAAAAGCAACAACTTTGTTACTATTGGTGTTAGCTTTTTTGTATTCAGCGTGTAACTGTTCCACTCTACTTTTAGGCTGCGTATGACGGCTTATCATCCAGCTTTTGAAGGCCTTAGTTTTCGCACCCACGGCGACTTCACACGCAATATTCCACCAAGGGTTTGATGCTTTCTTTGGATGATTCTTTAATTTGACTTTTGGGATTGCAGAATCTGCAGCCTTAAGTATAAGTTTTCTTAATTCAAAATAACAATTTTCCAAACCTTTCCCTAACACTGTATTTTGATTGAAATTTAGAAAAGACGAACCTGCTGTCAAAATGTGATTGAAAAGCGCCCAATTAGCCTTATCTTCATTATATTTAGTGCATTCAGAATTGTAGATTGTTTTTTCAGGGCTCACTAGAAGTTGGATTTCAATAGGGAGATGATCACTGCCTAACGGTATTTGATGAACCTGCCAAGTACACAAAGGGTTTATGTCTGGGGAAACTAAAGACAAATCTATCGATGAGCAACGCTGATCTGATCGATCAGCAATTCTTGTTATAGAGCCGTCATTTAAAATGGTTAAGTTGGCGTTGATTATTGTACTGGCAAGGTATTCGTTTTTGTTAACAATATTATTGCGATTTTCGGACCACAAAGCGTGGTGGGAATTAAAATCGCCAAGAATAACCCATTGTCTAGAGCAGTCTAAATCCATTATCCAGTCAGCTTCACCTTTAGACACTCCATCCGGATAATAACAGTTCAAAATGTTGAAATATTTACCATCAACCTTAATTTCTATACAGCAAGAATATAAACGTTTATCTATTGAAGAACACGGTGTTTTGCATGGTTGATACATAAGATTGCAAGCTACATATGTAGCAACTTTTATTTTAACGTTGGCTTTTACCTCATCTATAACAGGTGGGTAGAAGAATCCGTTTAACTTGGGTAAGTCATTTTTGTGGCAATTCAATGACTGAAGCACAACTACGTCAAAAGAACGCTTCTGCAAAAAATTTTCCAAATATACAAAATTGCACTTACTTCTACAATTCAATTGTAGAAACGAGCAAATACCAGTAGGTTTGACTTGTTCAGGCCTCATACACATCATGTTATTCGTAAGGAAAAGGACTATAACTGAGAATACCAGCAACAGAGAACACCAAAAACGGATAACGTTTGACAGAACTTCTCTTTGTACGTTCATTTGGAGTTCAGACAGGCATTGGACAGAATTGTTTTCAATTCAATGATTGACGAAGTCATGACATCAGAAATTTTTGTTAGGATGGTCAGACATTTCACTGAGAGATTTTCAAGATACATTAAAATCTTTTCAAGATCAAAATTTACAGATTGTTTTTTGAACGAACTTGAAGAGTCAGACTTTTCTTTAAGAGAAGTTGGCACAGATGTTTTCGAAATTTTTGATGTCTGTCCTATACTTGTCTGATTTGTGACAGCAATACTAGTTTGATTTGAACTATTAGTATGAGTTGGTAAAATACGTGTGCCCCAGATTGAAGGGGGGCTAGAATCCAAAGAAGTGGGCAGCGGGTTTTGTTGATTAGCCTTCATCATTCCTTGACTCAGAACCGAGGAATATGACTTGATGTGGTGATTAGCTTTAATTGAATTATCGTTTCCCGGCACCCTGGGGTCTTCTTTTAATTCCTGCACCTTTACCTCTCCTTTGCTCTTTTGAACTGTTATTTGTCTGAGAGCCTCAGAATATGGCATGTGGTTGGAAGACTTTAGCTTACCGGCCAAAACACGTAATTTATATTCCGGGCATCCAAGGTAAGAGGCTGAATGATCTCCAGAACAGTTTATACAATGTTTGGCCCTGGTGCACGATTCCAAGACATGGTCATTGTGACCACATCTTCCACAAGTCGGCTTAGCCCGACATGCAGACTTTGTGTGCCCCAGTCTGTTGCACCTAGTACAACGATAGACAGGTGGTACAAAAGGATCAACAGAGAAACACTGGAACCCAATACATATTTCTTTTGGCAGTGTTGATGTAGAGAAAGTGATTTTTATGGCTCTTGATTCACTTCCATCTTTATTGGGAAGTCTTTTAACAGAAGAAACATGACTCAGTTCTCTCTTAATGTCAGAAAGACTGATGTCAAGAGGAATTGGCTTTACCACACCTTCGGTGAAAACCTCAGGTACAGAACATTTTATTAAAATTCCTGACAAATTGGTTGTTTTTTGTAGTCGATTTTGTTGATCGGCGGAAGTACAACCGATCAACCACCTGCCTGAGGAGAGCTGTTTCTGACCGGCTATGGGTCCAATGGAGTTGACCCAAAGCTTTTTGCTCAAAATGCCCAGACCACTCAGTGTGGCAGATCCTTTCTTCGTATCTTCCAGAAGTACTGGAAAGCGAAAAGAAAATGATTTCTTTGGAGAAAAGTTGGGATTTGTGGAAGATGTGTTCACATCAACAGTTGCTGGGATAGGGGATGATGATGTGGACGAATTTGCGCATGATACATCTGGCGATAAAACAGAGCAAGATTGTGACGATTTTGCTGTTTTTAAAGAGGTATCAACAGCACATTCTTCTTCAGGACAACTGTTTTTTCCCTCACCAAGCTTAGATTTTATTCTATTAATAAGATGCTTTTTCTTGCCATGTTTAGGAAGATTATTTTCAACTAAGATTCTTTTAAGTTGTGAAACTTTGAGATCATTCAGACAACCAAATTCCTTTTCATTTAATAACTGCACTGAGCTTGGAGACGCCATGCACACACACACACACTCCTAACAAAGAAAGTTATATGGTCTAGGATACAAAAACATGCATGCCTCTGTATATTGAAAGGAACAATAGTTCATACATTGTCATATTTGTCTGTTGTGTTTATCTTAAACCTAAAGTAATTTAATGAAAAGCAACTGACACTTTGATGTCTACAAACAATATAGTTTATAATATAAACAGGTAAGCTAATATGTCATGAACTGTTGTGAATAGTATTGTGTATGTTTCCTTTTTCAGGATAGGGATTTTTTTGTTAAGATACATGGACACTACCCAGATTTTTCTTACTTGTGGTAACAACCCTAAAGGGCCCTCAGTTTCTAGCTGGCTGTAATACCATTGATATGAAACTGAGTGTGGAGATGCTGGAGATGAAAAAGAAATCTCCACCGTCTCCAAAACTCAAGCCGTCTTCACCTGCGGGCAAGTCTGCCAGCAAGTCTGGAGAACAAAACAATCCAGTCCAACTTAACAACAAATACGCTCCAACTGATGTAGACGATAACTTGGAAATGAACTGACTTCTCTCCTATTCGTCCTCTTCACCATGGACAGTAAACTAATTCACTGGAACATCTGTGGCTTAAATTCAAACTTTGAGGAGCTGCAGCTTTTGTGTCGTACACTAAAACCCCTGGTACTAGCTCTTCAGGAAACTAAAATTCAAAGCCAGAAGACCTTCACTCTTTCTGGCTTCAATATTCTTTCCAAACCTGCACAACCTTCCACATTGGGACTAACGGGCAGTGTTGCCCTTCTTATACACAAAACTTTGCTGTTTAGTTCTGTCACTCTGACTACCCCCCTTCAGGCAGTAGCTGCGAGAGTCACTCTCCATAAAACTGGTACAATTTGCTCATTATATCTGCCATCTTCTGTGCCGGTTTGTCCTCAGGACCTTATCAGTCTGATCGGAGAACTTCCTCGACCTTTTTTGCTGTTGGGTGATTTCAATGGATACAATCCTCTTTGGGGTAGTGTGAATTCGTCATCCAGAGGTCTGCTTCTGGAAGATATCTTTTCAGAGTTTGATGTGTGTTGTCTGAATGGTGGATCTCGAACTTACCTCCACTCTTCCACAGGTTCATTTTCGTGTTTAGATTTGTTGATATGTGACCCCTCGCTGGTCCTGGACTATGAGTGGTCAGTCCATGACGATCTGCATGGAAGTGACCATTTCCCTGTTCTACTAAAACCCATATTAACTGAAAACTTCTCTGTTTCACAACACCTTAATTATAAGAAGGCCAACTGGAATCTTTTGGCGCAAATATTTCAAAGGAGCTCCAGGAAACTGTCATTCTTCAAAGTCCAGACCCTGCAGAATCTTTAACCAATACTGTGATAAACTGTGCTAAAACCGGTATCTCAATGTCTTCCGACAAACTCCAACTGCCTAAAACACCTTGGTTTAATTCTGACTGCCAACAAATCTCAAAAGTACGCTAACGGGCTCAGTGTCGGGTATTCCAAAGACCTTCAGGTCCCAATGCTCAAGCCCATCAGAAACTCCGTGCCAAAACGAGACAGACTATTAAAATCATTAAACATCAGTCTTGGAGAAACTTCTGCTCCAGGCTGACATCTAAAACATCCAAGAAAAAAGTCTGGAACATCATCAGAAAAATCAAAGGGAAGAACACCAACCCCACAATTCATCACCTGAAAGTTGCTGATGCTCTGATGACTGACAAGCAAGCTGTTGCCAATCTGCTGGCCTCCACCATTCAACAGAACTCATCATCTTCAAATAAATCTGCAGCCTTTTTAAGAAACAAACAACTCAGAGAAAAATCTTCCTACAATTTCACTTACAAAGCAGAACATCAAATGCCTGTACATATTCATAAATAATGCAAATTTATGTTTTGCACCTATACAACAAATTTTTTTAAATACTGCCAGGTATACTTCTTTTTTCACAATTCACACATGTTTCTTCTTCTATGAAGCGTATAGACTGAAACCATGCTTTTAGGAAAATAGTTTTGACAAGTACGGTTAAAAATATGTTGGTTAAATAAAAACATTTCAGACATAATAATAAAATCAGATGAAATAAACATGGAATTTAAAAGAAAAAGGATACAATAAATAATCTTTATTTTATATTTGCCCCCTTCCCTCCAATCAAACAAACATAACCACTGCTACCCTCCCTCCCGCACCCCTAAAACAAAACAACAAAAAAAAAGGGAACCAACTGCAACTATTGCACAACTAAAACAGAAGATCTTACCACCGGGTTTGGAAAGAAAATACTCAACTATGGCAAACTTTTATTAGACCTTTTCCACCTTCCCTACTATTTTTCTGTACATATGACAATCAAATGTTTTCTAAATTATGTTATTGAAAGGGGCACACAAACACACACACACACACATGCACACAGAGAAGGGCCGACAACAAGTTTAGCACTGATTTTCAACACTTAACAGATTCTGGCATAAACGTTTAATAACTCAAAGGAGTTATCATTGCATGGTACCAGTCAAGTGTTTCTCTACAGAAATCTGTATCATCTCCATTACATTTAAAAGAAGTTGTACTCACTGACCACACTTTTTAACAGTCTGTGTTGTGTGTTGCTGTGGTGATTCTCTCCTCCATAACCCTTGACCATACACACCGTGCCGTTTCAGAAAGTCCACTGCTTTGTGTTCATGGAACATTCTGTCTGTTGTCTCTGATGTGGAGGAGAAAAGAGCAATACAGAGAAACTGTTAGAAGCAGCTTACATAATGAGCGCTTATACACTAAATAGGCTTCTTATCAATCCATTCAAAATGGTAATTGTTCACATAATTAAAAGACAGACAAAAAAAGGACCCTCAATTCTTTCTCTTTCCATCTATATAAAACACTGAAAAAATCCAACCCTTACACAGAGTCCCACACACTGGCACTTCACCAACATATAAAGAACATCAACATGGTCCACCCCAATCCCCAAAGCCCTCCCTCTTCTCATTCAACGACAAAAATACCATTCAGACAAACACTGGGTGATATATGACATAAACTTTGAAGATGTTTAGGCATCGCTTCTTAATTCGTCCAAGCTTTTGATACAACATATCTCAAGCAAACAAAAAATGACAAACTGACATGCAAATGAGCAAAGGTAATGACTTCCATAGGTTTTCAGTCACTCACTAGATGACAGACACAAAGACAGACAGCAGATAAACACATACAGACATCAACAGCTGGCTGGTGCACACAAAACACACACACACACACACACACACACACACACACACACACACACACACACGCACACCACACACCTTTTGCAAAGATGAATGGAAAATCACACAGCTCTGGCTCTCTGGCTGCATACTTTTTCATCTGTGCACACAAGGTCCCATGGCAGAAGCTGCCAGACACTGATGTGTCCCCTTCATCCCAGTCTTTCCCCTGGCATTCTTTGCTGCAGTACAGCATCACTCCACAGCCTGAACTGTCACCAGTTTAGAAATAGTAATAAGCATCACTCCACAGCCTGAACTGTCACCAGTTTAGAAATAGTAATAAGCATCACTCCACAGCCTGAACTGTCATCAGTTTAGAAATAGTAATAAGCATCACTCCACAGCCTGAACTGTCACCAGTTTAGAAATAGTATAAGCATCATTTAACAGCCTGAACTGTCACCAGTTTAAAAATAGTAATAAGCATCACTCCACAGCCTGAACTGTCACCAGTTTAGAAATAGTAATAAGCATCACTCCACAGCCTGAACTGTCACCAGTTTAAAAATAGTTAGAAGCATCACTCCACAGCCTGAACTGTCATCAGTTTAGAAATAGTAATAAGCATCACTCCACAGCCTGAACTGTCACCAGTTTAGAAATAGTAATAAGCATCACTCCACAGCCTGAACTGTCATCAGTTTAGAAAATAGTAATAAGCATCACTCCACAGCCTGAACTGTCAGCAGTTTAGAAATAGTATAAGCATCATTTAACAGCCTGAACTGTCACCAGTTTAAAAATAGTAATAAGCATCACTCCACAGCCTGAACTGTCACCAGTTTAGAAATAGTAATAAGCATCACTCCACAGCCTGAACTGTCACCAGTTTAAAAATAGTAATAAGCATCACTCCACAGCCTGAACTGTCACCAGTTTAGAAATAGTAATAAGCATCACTCCACAGCCTGAACTGTCACCAGTTTAAAAATAGTAATAAGCATCACTCCACAGCCTGAACTGTCACCAGTTTAGAAATAGTAATAAGCATCACTCCACAGCCTGAACTGTCACCAGTTTAGAAATAGTAATAAGCATCACTTAACAGCCTGAACTGTCACCAGTTTAAAAATAGTTATAAGCATCACTTCACAGCCTGAACTGTCACCAGTTTAAAAATAGTTAGAAGCATCACTTCACAGCCTGAACTGTCACCAGTTTAGAAATAGTAATAAGCATCACTCCACAGCCTGAACTGTCACTAGTTTAGAAATAGTAATAAGCATCACTCCACAGCCTGAACTGTCAGCAGTTTAGAAATAGTAATATGCATCACTCCACAGCCTGAACTGTCAACAGTTTAAAAATAGTAATAAGCATCACACCACAGCCTGAACTGTCACCAGTTTAAAAATAGTAATAAGCATCACTCCACAGCCTGAACTGTCACCAGTTTAGAAACTAATAATTGTTTAAGAAAGTGTTCTTTCAACAACTTCTGAAAAAGTAAGTCTCTAATTTTGACCTGCTTGTATAGATTTCTAAAACCTGATAGTGAGAATGTTATATTTTTGAACTCAGCAGAAGTATACTTTCTTTATTACTGACAGCAAAGGCAAGAAACGCTCTCCTTTAAGAAAAAAACAACAGCAACAAACAAATACCAAAACCAAGGCCAAAAATCCTCCGCTAACAACCTTGACAATCAAAGTTCATGAACAAACAGAATGCTTTCTGCCTACCCTTTGTTCAGACTTCAGACTTTTTTTATTATATCCTCATATACACAAGGAAAATGTTTTTGCAAATGCAGGCACGTAAAACACAAATACAAACAATTCAACATTAATAAATCAATCTGTGGGTAAAACAGGCCTCTAAAACAAAATCAGACACCTTTTCCAATGTGGTTTATGTACATGTACAAAATTAGACATTTATACCAATACAAATCCATACCCAAACATTTACACACACACACACACACACACACACACACACATGCACACACACACACACTCACTCCCAATGTGTGTGTGCACCGTGTGCCCAAACCCACATCACTCTCTCTCTCTCTCACCCTCCCCCATCCTCCACACTCCTCCACCCTCCCCTCCACCCACGTCCCCCACCCATTCACCCTTCTCAACCACTCTCTCAATCTTGCTGTCATAAAACATGTACATATGGGGAAAAATGAACTACAATATATGAATGATTGGGAAACTGAGATGGAGGAAACAGTAAAGACGATAATAGAGAAGAGAGGGACAGACAGAGACATGCCAAAAGGGGAAGGAAGAGAGCATGTGAGTTAGAGACAGACATAGTGAAGGTGAGAAAGAGAGAGGCTCAGAGAGCGACAGATCATCAGCAGGGAGAGACAGACACCAGAGAGAGAGAGACACAGAGAGGGAGGGGTAGGATAAGGAGAGAGACAGAGCGAGAGTTGCAACAGTAATCACAACTTTACAGCCTTTCCCACCCTACTCACATGCACAGCCAAAAAATAAAACAACACAACTTTACAGCCTTTCCCACCCTACTCACAACCAGAAATAAAACAACACAACTTTACAGCATTTCCCACCCTACCCACAACCAGAAATAAAAAACAACACAACTTTACAGCATTTCCCACCCTACTCACAACCAGAAATAAACAACACAACTTTACAGCCTTTCCCACCCTACTCACAGCCAAAACAGTTGACAATGTGCCATCTTCAACACAGTAACTTTGAATTTATCGTTAACACTCACAAGAACTTTCCTCATTTTTTTTTCACATGATCAGGGCTCCATGCCTTTATCTTTTTTTTTTTTTTTTTGTTAATGAGGATTGCACCTTCAGTTTCCCAATTCAAACTAAAAGGGTATAAAAACTACCACTCTGCAGTTTCTGAGGCCAGGTTCCATTCCCTTTATAGCTGAGGCACCTGATGCAAAGAAGTTCACAACTTCACTGTACTACCATCCCAAATCCCCCCAAAATTGTTGAAAGGGGTAGGATGGGGGTGGAAAGGTGAGTGGAGGTGGTGTGTGGCGACTGTTAATTGACACTGATTTATAACACACACACACACACACACACACACACACACATCATTTTTTTCTTTTTCGTTTTGGCACAGTGTGAAGAGTCCTTTCTACTGACTTCTTTTTCTTGCTCATTTTGTTTTCTCTTCAATAAAGCTTACAACACACAACACAGAGTGGCAGTTACGTGTGCCTGCTGCTAAGACACCTAAATTAAAGCTCACATTGACTGAGCAGTGTGACTTTTCACAGTGTTGACAAACACATTATGAAAAATCATGGGGCATCAGCCTTCTTTTCCACTGGTAACTTTTGGCCTATCTCCTTCCCTGAGATTTCTCTAGTTTGTTGATTTCGCTGTGAATACTACACACTGACACAGAACTTAGTCATCCCAGCCTGTACATGGCTGGATGTAAATCACTTGCATTTGTACCTGCACAGCTGCAGCATGACTGGACGATGCTGATGTGAAACTGATAAAAGATGTGGCAGCAGACCATTTTGAATCATACAGGTGAAATATTTCTATCTTAGCTTCAAACAATCACACATTGAACAATGCATCATTTGTTGCCAGCCAGGGTAAACCACAACTCACAATCAGAGTTTTTGATAACTGTAATATAGCCAAGCTGATCACATGAAAGATCTAACGGAGGACTCTTCATTGCCACAGCTATTGATAAAAAATCATTTTCAGTCGGCAAGAACCTTCAGACTTGAAAATTAACCATTTATACTTATTCCCATGCTGGCCGTAATCTGGGGAGTACTATTTTGTTGTGCCTGTGGATTGTGCCCTCTGAAGGAGAAATATTTGTTCACCTCCTTATTTGCCTGTCCATTTTACATTGCATAAATTATATTATTAGCATTTAACACTGCACACTGTATTCTGCATTTTTTGTGTGTACTGGGACACACTCATTAATGAGAGAAAAGCATGATATAAACATCCAACTATTAAAAAGTACATCAGATTCTTACCATGTTATAAACTCCCTTTCCAGTCCTCTTGTGTAACACACACTGCATTCTCGCATCCATTCTGAACTGGAACCAGAGGACATTTTGGAGACCTGTGACATATATGCACACACTGGCATGCGCGCGCACACGCACACAATTAGAACTAATGAAATCAAGAGTCCATCTGTCTAGCATTATGATAGTACATTCTTTGTAGCCAGTTAATACTATAGTCAGTGTGTGTGTGTGTGTGTGTGTGTGTGCGCGCGCACATGCGTGCGTGAGTGTGTGTGTGTGTGTGGTAGTGTGATTGTGAGTGTGTGTGTTCATGCAAGTGTGTACATGTCGTGCACATGCACAAATTTAACAGAGTAACAATGTGGTAAGCTAACCCCAGCATAAACTAGATTGCATGTTTGTCTGTCCATGTAGTTTGTATTAGTGTTCCAAGCATGTAGTCCATCAGAACCCACTAATTCTGTTATTCATTTCTCCAGCTGTTACATCTTTGCACTGTGGACTCATTGGCTTAACACACATGTAACATAGACATCTGGATCAATGCTTCTGGATAAAACTACCTGCAAAACTGTGCATATGTGGCGTATGTGTGTATGTGTGAGCATGCACATTTGTATGTGCGTGTTGTGTGTGTGTGTGTGTGTTGTGTGTGTGTGTGATTCCAGCATGAGCTAGTTTGGTAATTACTCCTCCAACCTTCTCTCACTGTAATGTATAACTTTAAGTCCTGTCAACCCAGTTCCAGCATGCAGCTAATAAACTCGGTGTGTTCGATTCCTCGCTGCTGCGTCACAAAGATGATGACATGACTGCGAGACAATCGAGCAACAATCACCAGACATCTAATAGTAGTGATCTGTAACGACATGCTCCAGTAAAAGACCAAAGTGCTCGCATGCATGTGAAAATAATGTTGAAAAGTGAACCTATGTGTAACATGACTTATAATGACGCTATCAAATAGACACGCGCACCAGATGTAATACTTACAGCAGTAGTACGCGAATGGACCGCTTTCGCGGTAGGGGACACTATTCTTCCGAACTTTATCTGCTCATCTCCGATTCGCGGTATTGTTTGTTTACTTATTAACTTATCATTCACAGCAATGATGATAATTGTAATTATTGCTGGTAGTAAAAATGATATATGAATATTAGTAATAGCTTAATTTGCAAATTTGGACAATACAAATCATTAAGAGCGATGTACGTTTTTGAAATAGTTATTGTGATGATTATTGCAGAGTTATCAATTATTTCCCTTTGGCCAATAATGCCCCCTCGTTGGGGCAGTGAGTAATTGCCTAAGCGAAAATGAACGAGCCTGTGATTATGTGTAACTCATGGTAATTGTATTCCAATCTCTCACACACCCCTCCCACCTTCTACCATACACAAGAACTTATTTTATGACGCGAGAATGAATGAAGTTAATTTTTCGGATGTGAACAAACTGAACCTCATTGCAGACTGGAAGGAAGATAACGAGCGCGCGTGTTTAGATCTCGTAGTTCTGACCATTTGCTTTGACTATCCATAACGTGAAAGAACCTCTCTATAGTTTGCCATCACTTGTTGAAGAAGTTACAACTAAATTCCCGACAGTCACGGACGTTAATACAGAACTACTGTCCTTACTCAGTACGTAAGGAACACACTCACACTGGCCTACACTCAGTATTACTCTAATGACTATCGTTGTGACTTTGATTAGGCACGTTATATACACATTTTGGGATGTATGTACGGCATTGCTTTGACCGAAATCACCTGTAATGACGTGGCTAGGCCCGGAGAGGATGATGCAAATATAGGCACAAAAGTTAGAAGGCTAACTCTGCTTCTCAAAGATGCACAGCTGCCCAAACTCTCGGCAGGTACATTTGCAGACGCTGCTGTGACCTAACAGAATGAGTTGGTAACCCTGACATCATTGTCGTTGGTTCAGTTTCCATCAGGGTTATTTTTGTGTGTGGGATTTTTCTGCTCCGACCGTGTCCTACCCAAAGTTGAGTTTGCTGTGGGCTCAACTGAGAAGACTGGGACACACATTCGGGTTTCCTACACTTTGGCCATGGATGAGACTCTGAGATTGTTGCTCAGTTTCCTGACCAACTCTGCAGGTGTCTGTATCTTTCAGGCCTGGCTGACGCCGGGATACATTGTGAATATAAGCATGGAGTACAACCCTGCATGCAGTGTCAGACAAGGCATCAATTTACAAACAACAACAACAAACAAACAAACAAACAAACAAAAAAAAAAACAGGTCTCAAATTCTGTGGCCTTTCATGCCCTGCTCTCATGGCGGCATGTTTCAATTGCCTCTCCATGTCTATGGCCTTGGTTTGACTTTGTCGGAGTCGTCAGTATCAGCAAATTCATCGGGTCTGCCGTTGAACGGACGTGATGGCGCCCTTCGTAGGGAGAGCCTACTCACGCCGGCACCGCGACTAAGCAGTTATTGTCGTCAATTGGAGGCTTAGGCCTACGAAGTGGTGTCCTGCGTACATTGAATCAAAACAGGCCTCACTGAACAGCCGCCGAAATTACTCAGTAAACAGTGCAGTGTCTCCTCCGGTGGGTTGCCTCATGAAGACTTGACACTGACTGCACCATGTGGATTGCCGGTGCCGTGGCTATGGCGGGACAATTGGTCAGAATGAACGGCTGGGTGCAGTGCTACTGAAGTGGCAGAGATGGTAGGACAGGAGAGAAACAACAACAACAACAACAACAACAACAACAACAACAACGGTAACAACAGTGACACAGTCCGGACGGGTTGTCATGACAGTAATTTCCTTTGGTCATATAACGTATTAGGTGGCGGGAAATGAGAATGCAGGGGCTGTATTTTATTTTTTTTTTGTGGCGTCCGCGTCAGAATGATGCGGGTCTTAATGACTGATTGCAGTCGTCACTACATTGTGACACACTTTGTCTGCCCATATCTACACACCCACTTACACTCGCGATGATGTCGATCAAATCACATAGGACTAAATCAGTTACATGACTTTTCACACACACACACACACAACGGTGTGACAGACTGACTGACCTGGCCCAGTGCCGTCGGCTGGCTATGAGCAATATGTGTTGAGTTGAACTAACACCACACACACACAGACACACACACAGACACACACACACACACACACACACACACACACACACACACACACACACACACACACACGCGCGCGCGCGCGCGCACACACACACGCACACGCTGACACACTAACACACACACACACACACACACACACACACACACACACACACAACAACGGTGTGACAGACTGACTGACATGGCCCCATGCCGTCGGCTGGCTATGAGCAATATGTATTGAGTTGAACTGACACCACACACACACACACACACACACACACACACACACACACACACACACACACACACACACACTTCGGCCGTGCGTCGCACGCACATTGAAAATAATGAAAAACACATTCGACGGCTCTCTCTCTCTCTCTCTCTCTCTCTCTCTCTTGTTTTGTTTGCTTTTGTTGTAGGGTACCAGCAGGATTTGTACTCGACGCACACCATCCGTCTGACCGCAAATTCGGTGTTAGACCGGAGAACTAACTTGGCACAGTACGCGTGTGTCGGCCGGAAACTGCAGACCAGATGTATGTATGTGTGGAAGGGAGATGGGTAAAGCGTGTGCTATGTGTGCGCTCGAGTTCGCGCGCGCCGGCTATGTGTGTGTGTGTGTGTGTGTGTGTGTGTGTGTGTGTGTGTGTGTGTGTGTGTGTGTGTGTGAGAGAGAGAGAGAGAGAGAGAGAGAGAGGAGTGTATGTGTGTGTGGTGTGTGTGTGTGTGTGTGTGTGTGTGTGTGTTATATTTCAGAAACGTTCCCTAAAGAGAGAGAGAGAGAGAGAGAGAGAGAGAGAGAGAGAGAGAGAGAGAGAGAGAGAGAGAATGTGTGTGTGGGGGGGGGGGATATCTCAGAAACGTTCCCTGATTATCAAAACATGGTTTTGTCCCTCTCCCTCCCCCTCCCTCGCTCCACCTTATTAAAATAACTTTCGGCGGCACTGAGAAACAGCAATGACGAAGAAGAAAGCGACCTTTGACAGCCATCCGGCATGGTGACACTGTCTCACAAAAGTTGTCTTTCTTCTTTGTTATTTATTTTACTCTTTGCATCTCACAGTCTCTGAGGCTTTCGTCTCATTTTTTGGTGAATGACTGTGAATTACTACATGCTGCACAGGAGTGTATTTCGAGGTTCAGTCCCTGCTACCACAATGTTTGGTATCATCAAACCATTGGTCAATGCGTTTAGTTCCTGTAGCCTAAGTGCAGTGTTTCAGTGTAGTCTCTTGTTACTGTATGGTTTGATACATGACGTCACATAGCGCGAGAAACTCAGGAAAGCAAAGCAGCTGAACGAAGTTTCAGCAGACACCTGCACATAGACCACTTGCACACGTTTCCATGTTCGCCTGTCTCAGTGGCTACAAGAAGTAAAAGCCACAGCCTGAATATGTATTTGTGTATAAACTCAAATAGGAAATAATTGTTTATGGAGAAAACTGAAAAAAAAAAATCGCTGTTAACATTTTCTGGATAAAAGTAAAGAATAGTGCTAATGGAATGTTCTAGTCAAACACTTCACTGACGTACATGGAGATACTGAGAGATGCGGTCGTGATTGATATAGCAGTTATTTAGTTTTCTGGTCATGCAGTACAGTACCATGGGATATTCAAGGTATGCAAATGAGAGAGAGAGAGAGAGAGAGAGAGAGAGAGAGAGAGAGAGAGAGAGACTGACACTGACACAATTTTATTGCCATTAACAAAAGGCCCTGTTGGCAAGGGGATATCATGAGTCATATCTAGCAACAATTGTGCACAACAGCGACTGAAAGGGAAACAAATACAAAAAATTCCCTTGTAATGTTAAAAACTCTCCATACTCATAACTTCAAACTCTACAAAGCCCTGGTGGTCTCCATTGTACTGTATGGTTGCGAGGCATGGACACTGACGGCTGAAACTGAAAGGAAGATCCAGGCTTTCGAGAGCAAATGCCTGAGGAAGCTCCTTCAAATCTCCTGGATAGAGCACAGGACCAATACGTATGTACGGAGCAGAATTGAGAACCTTGCTGGACCTCAGGAACCTCTCCTTTCAACTGTGAAGAGACGCCAGCTGATATGGTTTGGGCACAACACTCGACACACCAGTCTGTCCAAAACAATCATGCAAGGCACCATCGAGGGCGGGAGAAGAAGAGGAAGACAGCGGAAGAACTGGCATGAGAACATCAAGGAATGGACCGGACTCCATACACGTGAGCTGCTGCCGGCGGCTGCTGACAGAGACAGATGGAGAAGGGAGGTTGCGTCTGCGGTCCTCAGGTTTCCCCAACGACTACTTCTGTAGTTATGGGCCTGAGTGAGTGAGTGAGTGATACTCATAACTTACAAAAATGGATCAACGCTTTTGGTACCCATGCATCCACGCGACTCCCCCCCCCCGTCCCTCCCCTCACACACACACACACGCGCGCGCGCGCGCATATATACACACACACTCGCTCGCGCGCACGTGCGCGCACGCACACACAATATACCACTGAAGAGAGAGAGAGAGAGAGAGAGAGAGAGAGAGAGAGAGAGAGAGAGAGAGAGAGTAAACACTAACAAACTGAATACATCGTTGTAGATATGCTACACAACACGGATAACTGAACGGACACACACACAGACACACAGACACACAGACACACAGACACACACACACACACACACACACACACACACACACACACACACTTTCATTTGAGAGAGAGAGAGAGAGAGAGGGAGAGAGAGAGAGAGAGAGAGAGAGAGAGAGAGAGAGAGAGAATGTGCTGTTGTTGTGTGTGTGTGTGTGTGTGTGGTGTGCGTGAATGTTTTGTACTCAGATATGTTTTTTTTTCTCGCTCAGTGGCTGAGTGCCAGTCAGCCGGCAATTGACACCGCTGACAGCACGCAGAATTGTAACGTGCAGCTGCAGGGTCAGTTTATGTCAAATCAGCCCCCAAACTAAGGGCAGTTTGAAAAAAAAAAAGAAAAAGAAAAAAAAAAAAAAAAAAAAAAGAAGAATGCCGTGCGAACCGATTGTTAAAGCGTCGCTTGACATAATGTGTGCGTTGGTGAACGATGCTCGTGGGGTGTGTGTGTGTGTGTGTGTGTGTGTGTGTGTGTGTGTGTGTGTGTGTGTGTGTGTGTGTGTGTGTGTGTAAGCCAGCGTTCTGCTCCTCCCTAGTCCCACCACCTCAGGTATCCCCATTCCCTTTTCTGATTTTATCTCACAGGAGCCCATAATATATGAAAATATATTTCAAAATTTGTTAATTCATGTTGTAAATGTGCAGGGTCTCATGGTTCTGATCCTGCCTTTCTCTGTGTGTGTGTGTGTGTGTGTGTGTGTGTGTGTGTGTGTGTGTGTGTGTGTGTGTGTGTGTGTGTGTGTGTGTGTGTGTGTGTGTGTGTGTGTGTGTGTGTGTGTGTGGTGTGTGTGTGTGTGTGTTGTGTGTGTGTGTGTGTGTGTGTGTGTGTGTGTGTGTGTGTGTTTGAGCGATTGGGTTTACTGAGTTATGTCTATGTATGCCCCCTTGTCTGAGGGATAAACCGCCAACTGGAAAATGAAACATTGTCATTCTGTCTGTCTGTCTGTCTGCCTATCTATCTGTCTATCTGTCCAGCAGTCAGTCTGTCTGTCTGTCTGCCTATCTATCTGTCCATCTGTCCAGCAGTCTGTCTGTCTGTCTGTCTGCCTATCTATCTGTCCATCTGTCCAGCAGTCATGTCTGTCTGCTTCTGCCTATCTGCCTATCTATCTGTCTATCTGTCCAGCAGTCAGTCTGTCTGTCTGTCTATCTGCCTATCTATCTGTCTATCTGTCCAGCAGTCTGTCTGTCTATCTGCCTATCTATCTGTACTATCTGTCCAGCAGTCTGTCTGTCTGTCTGTCTATCTGCCTATCTATCTGTCTATCTGTCCAGCAGTCAGTCTGTCTGTCTGCCTATCTGCCTATCTATCTGTCTATCTGTCCAGCAGTCTGTCTGTATGTCTATCTATCTGCCTATCTATCTGTCTATCTGTCCAGCAGTCTGTCTGTCTGTCTGTCTATCTGCCTATCTATCTGTCTATCTGTCCAGCAGTCTGTCTGTCTGTCTGTCTATCTGCCTATCTATCTGTCCATCTGTCCAGCAGTCAGTCAGTCTGTCTATCTGCCTATCTATCTGTCTATCTGTCCAGCAGTCTGTCTGTCTGTCTGTCTATCTGCCTATCTATCTGTCTATCTGTCCAACAGTGTCTGTCTGTCAGATCCTATCTATCTGTCATCTGTCAGCAGTCGCATCTGTCTATCTGCCTTCTATCTGTCATCTGTCAGTCAGTCGTCAGTCTGTCTGTCTGCCTATCTATCTGTCTATCTGTCCAGCAGTCAGTCAGTCTGTCTGTCTGTCTGCCTATCTATCTGTCTATCTGTCCAGCAGTCAGTCTGTCTGTCTGTCTGTCTGCCTATCTATCTGTCTGTCTGTCCAGCAGTCAGTCTCTGTCTGTCTGTTTGTCTGCCTATCTATCTGTCTATCTGTCCAGCAGTCAGTCTGTCTGTCTGTTTTCTGCCTATCTATCTGTCTATCTGTCCAGCAGTCAGTCTGTCTGTCTGTCTGCTATCTATCTGTCTATCTGTCAAGTCAGTCAGTTTGTCTGTCTATTAGCCTACTATAATAAAATGATTTCTTATATAGCGCTTAAATCAAACGAATTTCTCTAAGCGCTTTACAAAGTCATACTACATCACCTTTCAATACATAATACACCTTACACAACTACAATACTATTACTACAATAACTAACAAATCCTAATCCTACCAATGTGACATTCACTTATTCTTCAAATATCACTACAAAAACTTAATCCTATAACGTTCAATCATACAACAAATACATATAATAGAGAACATACACATACGCTACATTTGAAAAGGCCCAGACAGCTATGAGTTAGGTTGTACCCCCCCCCCCCCCCTCTCCCCACAGCATTGACTAATTATGAGAAAATAGATGGGTTTTAAGTTTAGACTTGAAAGAAGAGATAGAATCTGAATGTCTGAGACAGTCTGGCAGTCTGTTCCACGTCGCTGGAGCTTGAAAAGAGAAAGATCTTTCACCAGTAGTAGTCCTGAAGCGAGTCATTCGCAGAAGGCGGTCGTCAGCACAGGAGCGTAGTTGTCGAGAGGGGGTGTAGATTTTAAGGAGATCTGAGAGATAAGAAGGTCCATTTTCAAAGAGAGCAGAGAAAGTGAGAGTTGAGATTTTGTACGAGATACGGTTTGAGACAGATAGCCAGTGAAGAGAGTGGAGGAGAGGCGAAATGTGAGCATGTTTTCTTGCTCTACAGACGACTCGGGCTGCATGATTTTGGATTCGCTGTAATCTTTCTATCAGGTATTTTGGAAGGCCGGCCAAAAGTGAGTTGCAGTAATCTATTCTAGATAAGACAAATGCACAAATGAGAGTTTTTGTAGCATCTGTAGAGAGAAGGTGACGTACAGAGCTGATTCTTCTTAGTTCTAAATAGGCAATCTTGCAAATATTTGAAACCTGTTTCTCAAAGGAGAGGGATTGGTCAAGTATGACCCCTAGGCTGCGGACAGAGGTGGAGACAGAGACAGCACAGTCATTAATAGTGACAGTTGAAGGCAGAGAAGGATGGTTAGGCCGTTTTGTCACGAACATGAGTTCCGTCTTGTCGTCGTTTAGTTGTAGTTTGTTGGTTGTCATCCAGTCCTTCAGGTCTGCAATGCAGCCCCGCGTCCGAGAAATCAGTGAGTCAGTTTCAGCAATGGGAGCCGACTGATGAAGCTGAGTATCGTCAGCAAAGCTCTCATGCGACATGGCGTGACCACTGATGACGTCAGACACAGGACTAGCATACAGCACAAAAAGGACTGGCCCAAGTACAGAACCCTGAGGCACACCGTACCTAAGAGGAGAACTGTCTGAGTATCTTCCCTGTACACACACTGTCTGAGTACGTCCAGTCAAGTAAGAGATAATCCAGTCGAGAGCTGTGTCTTTGAATCCAAAGGAAGTTTGAAGCCGTGAGAACAAAATATTATGATCGATCGTGTCAAATGCTGCAGAGAGGTCTAACATCGCTAATAAGGAAACATTCCCATCGTCAAGCCCGCAGAGGAGGTCATTGACTATACGGAGGAGTGCTGTCTCACAACTATGGCCTTGTCTGTAAGCAGATTGATGAGGATTCAAAAGGTGATTCTTTTCGAGATGTTCTAGAATTTGTTCCAAAACGATCTTCTCCAATAATTTTGATAGAAATGACAAATTTGATACAGGCCGATAATTCTTTAAAACATTTTTATCTAATGAAGGTTTCTTGATCAATGGACGTACCACTGCGGACCGGAAGATTTCAGGAACGTGACCAGAGGACAAAGAGGTATTGATAACATGAGTAAGATGGGGTAGGACATCATCAATGCACTGAAAGAGCAAGTTTGTGGGAATGGCATCAAGTTCACATGATTTAGGGCTGCATCGCAAACAAAGTTTTTTGACATAGTCTTGACTAACAGGACTAAAACAAGCCAAAGGAGGTCCACAGTAAACTTTGTCATTCAGAGGATGTACAGGTGCAGTAGAATCTAGCTTTTCACAGATAGTGTCAATTTTTCCATTGAAAAACTCTAAGAATTTCTGAGGGAGCTCTTGAGTTTGGAAGATGGTGGGAAGGGGGGAGTAGCTGACTTTGCCTAGGAGACTATTTGTGACATTAAATAGTTGCTTGGCCGTATTACAGGCCAATATCTTTGAAGAATAGAACAAAGTTTTTGCTTGATGAACAATGTCAGTAACATGATTTCTCGCAGTTTGATATATTTCCCTGTGCACAGTCAGTCCCGTGGCGCGCCATCGCCTCTCAGCCCCCCTCCTCTCCTGCTTGGCCTCCGACAACTCGGGACCCACTGTGTTGTGCCATTGACACAGTGAGCGATCAGTTATCAAGCGCCTGCTCACTGGAGCATGCTTATCTGTCTATCATGTCTATCTGTCTGTCTGTCCAGCAGTCAGTCAGTCTGTCTGTCTATCTGCCTATCTATCTGTCTATCTGTCCAGCAGTCAGTCTGTCTATCTATCTAAAGTCTCCTGAGGAAGACGTTGGTAATGTCGGAATGGTGGGAATATTTTATGTCTGTTGTTTTCATCTCTGTTACACACACACACACACACACACACACACACACACACACGAGGAATAAGGGGAAACACTGTCGTTCCACGATTTGTGATTATTGTTCAGGGCGAGTTTTTTTTTAACGGAGTAATAATTATGATAATCATTTGTTGATGTCGCTTTAAATTCACGTGCATCCATCAGTTCAGCTGTTGACGCTCATGTGAACACCCCTTCACATGATTTCACACGCTCTCCTCTCTCTCTCTCTCTCTCTCTCTCTCTCTCTCTCTCTCTCTCTCTCTCTCTCTCTCTCTCTCTCTCCTCTCTCTCTCTCAGCACGCGTGCGTGTGTATGTGCGTATAACTTCCTTTATGTATATATCTCCCGTTTCATCCTTTGACACTAGGATGTGGCTAATCATTGTGACCAGAGTTAAAGGTGGTATGGGTGTTCTTCTAGGGGATGGACTCAACATGTTTGTCCTTTTACAGTTATAGAGTGGTTTACATGTCAAAATTTCACCTCCACCCTCTCTCTTACTAGTGTTGGAAGAAACAACTTTCGAAAGAAATTTGTATTTTTCTCGGGACTGTTAAAAATACTCAAGAGTGGCTCAGGAATAATTCTCCTTCGGCTACTTAAAGGTGCTTGTAGCTCCGAGTGGCAGACAGAATTAGAAATGTCTGTCTGTCTGTCTGCCTATCTGTCTATCTGTCCAGCAGTCAGTCTGTCTGTCTGTCTGTCTGCCTATCTATCTGTCTATCTGTCCAGCAGTCAGTCTGTCTGTCTGTCTGTCTGTCTGCCTATCGATCTGTCTGTCTGTCCAGCAGTCAGTCAGTCTGTCTGTTTGTCTGCCTATCTATTTGTCTATCTGTCCAGCAGTCAGTCTGTCTGTCTGTCTGTCTGTCTGCCTATCTATCTGTCTATCTGTCCAGCAGTCAGTCAGTTTGTCTGTCTATCTGCCTATCTATCTGTCTGTCCAGCAGTCAGTCAGTCTGTCTGTCTATCTGCCTATCTATCTGTCTATCTGTCCAGCAGTCAGTCTGTCTATCTATCTAAAGTCTCCAGAGGAAGACGTTGGTAATGTCGGAATAGTGGGAATATTTTATGTCTGTTGTTTTCATCTCTGTTACACACACACACACACACACACACACACACACACACACACACACACACACACACACACACACACACACACACGAGGAATAAGGGGAAACACTGTCGTTCCACGATTTGACAACTTTGTGATTATTGTTCAGGGCGAGGTTTTTTTTTTTTTAACGGAGTAATAATTATGATAATCATTTGTTGATGTCGCTTTAAATTCACGTGCATCCATCAGTTCAGCTGTTGACGCTCATGTGAACACCCCTTCACATGATTTCACACGCTCTCTCTCTCTCTCTCTCTCTCTCTCTCTCTCTCTCCTCTCTCTCTCTCTCTCTCTCTCTCTCTCAGCACGCGTGCGTGTGTATGTGCGTATAACTTCCTTTATGTATATATCTCCCGTTTCATCCTTTGACACTAGGATGTGGCTAATCATTGTGACCAGAGTTAAAGGTGGTATGGGTGTTCTTCTAGGGGATGGACTCAACATGTTTGTTCTTTTACAGTTATAGAGTGGTTTACATGTCAAAATTTCACCTCCACCCTCTCTCTTACTAGTGTTGGAAGAAACAACTTTCGAAAGAAATTTGTATTTTTCTCGGGACTGTTAAAAATACTCAAGAGTGGCTCAGGAATAATTCTCCTTAGGCTGGTGCACTTAAAGGTGCTTGTAGCTCCGAGTGGCAGACAGAATTAGAAATGAGTTCAAACATGAAATAATGTGTGAACAACAAATAACTGACACAAGTTAAGTGTACTTCCACACACCAACTTTACGTGTATATGAGAGTAAAATATACCAAAAAAAAAAAAAAAAAAAAAAAAAAGAAAGAAAGAAAGAAAGAAAAGTAGAACTTCAGTCAAATCATTCTTTGTTTGGACTGACTTTTTCTCATGCTATCTCATCATAAAGAGAGGGCCTGTTCTTGATGAATTGAACTATAGTCCATTTGGTATATCAGAACTTGTCTAGAGGAGTGTAGATCTCTCTCCAGTTGCTGGTAATGGCCCACCGTCTCTTTCAGACAGGCTGGTCCGTCTTGTCTGCATAGCCACGGGATAGCGTGGAATCTTGACCCTGTGCTGGGCCAGGAGCAGGAACAGGAACCCAGGATTCGGTCAAAGACAGAACCTGGGTTGTAGTTAAGTAGCTATAGGAGTCCGGGTTGGCGAGTCCTCATACTTGCCCTCTGGCTTTCGGTAAATGTGTGAGATCTCTATTCCGGTTAGAGAATGATTGTGTTAACAGTGAAGAGAAATGGGAGTTGTGTAAATTAGAAATACGAAATTTTTGCATTGAATTTGGTAAAAAAAAAAATTGTCTTGTAAGAAGAAAAAAACTAACTTCTTCAACTACAGAGTCGCCTTCAGCAAACAGAGAGAAGAATAATAGATGATCCCCAAAATGAACAGCGTCAGACAGACCTCTTGACTGTAAAACAAAGATTAGAATTAATACAGACTGAAAAAAACAAACAAACAAAAAGAAAACAAACAAACAAAAACAACAAAAAAAAAACGAAAGGCGCAAAGTAAGGGATTGAAGAAGGATTGAATGGATTGAAGAAGGTGAAAAGGGATTAAATGAAGGTGAAAAGGGATTAAATGGATTGAAGAAGGTGAAAAGAATACAGAATACTTCCTAGGCTTAGAAAAGCCAGAGGCAAAACAAAATTAATCTCTCGGCTTGATAATGACTGAGCGGAAATTAGCCAGAAGGAATTACTACGGGAACACGTATCATATTACAAAACGTTGTACAATCAGTAAACAATCAGTAAACAAATACTGCAGATGTACAGGCAACCACAGGCAGTTTTTGAGAAAAAGAAATCATAACGACGAGTTTAGAGGAAGAAGATGTTGCATTATGTGAAGGTGTAGTAACACTTAAAGAAACGACTGATGCTCTCAGGATGATGAAAAATGGTTCCGCTCCGGGAAGCGATGGAACGACCACGGAATTTTATAAATTCTTCTGGAGCAAAGTAGGTCATTTAGTAACTGATTCATTCAATGATTCATTTGATAGAGAAGAACTGTTTTTCACACAAAAGCAAGGAGTCATAACATTACTTCACAAAGGTAATGACGTAGACAGAGATAAGTTGAACAACTGGAGATCTATAACATTAACAAATACTGATTATAAAATCCTGGCAAAAAGCTTAGAGATGAGATTAGAAAGGGTAATACCGAAACTGGTTATTGAGGACCAGGTGGGTTACATAAAGGGTGGAAACATAGCAACAGTTGTAAGAACGATAGACGACGCAATGAATTATTTAAATAGAACGGGTAAAGCAGGATATCTTGTGGCTCTAGATTATTCTAAAGCCTTCGACTCCATTTCAAATTCTTTTTATTTTGCATGCTTTTAAAGTTTTTGGCAGTGGCTTTTAGACATGGATATCAGTTTTAACCAGCAACTGCAAGAGTAGCATTAACCATGGTGGATGGATATCCGAGTTAATTGTTGAAGAAGGCAAGGCTGTCCATTCTCTGGTCTTGCATCCATTTTGTCTGTAGAACTTTTGGCAATAAAGATAAGAAACAGCCCTATCTGAGACATTATAATACCAACACATAGCGATAACGCTGTATTGAAAATAAAGCAGTTAGCTGATGACACGACATTATTTCTTAAAAATAGAGACGATGTGATAGTGTCTTTAAACACACTTGACTCCTTCGAAAGATTTTCAGGACTTAAACTGAATTTGCACAAAACAAAAGCATTACGACTAGATAAAGGAGGAGAAGAACGCAATTTACCGTTTCCCGTAGTTGACAGAATAAAAATCCCGGGCAGTTTTTTTTCAAACAGAAATAATGGCTAGAAATATTGAAGATAATTGGAAAATTCGAGTTAAAAGAATACATGATTTGATAAAACAATGGGAAGGGATCTCAGATACATGGCAAAATTGTCAAAGATAAATCTTGTGTTGTCAGCCAATTAACATTCGTTATGCAATGTATAGGTATCCCAGAAGTAATTCTTAATCAGTTTAACACATTGCTATTTCATAACACTCTAGTACAATATACGGGCAAGGTTTTGTATTTTCAAAATTGGATCGAAAAGGGATTTGAACGTGTCCAAAACATAGTGCATGGATATGAAAACCGACTCCTGAGTTTCGAAGTTTCAACTGTAATAGGTAGAAATAAAGCAAATACTATTTTTGTATGCAATAGGCTACTCTTTGTAACGCAATTCCAATACAATGGATGAACTGGATTCAACGTGGTGAAATGAGTCGCGAAAACATCCATATGCAGTCTTGTATTGCAAGTGAGTTTAATTTGAAACCAAAACAAATAAAGACCTTATTATTAAAGGCGGATGGTAAAAGAAATCTAAACCTCACTCTTGTGAAATCTGGGAAAGAAAATTCAATTTGTTCTCAGCGACAGTTTTTGGATTTTACCAAGAAAAGTTTCAAAAGCAGTTCGGTTATACGAACTACAATGGAAAATAAACCATAACATCTATTCTACAAATATAATATAATTCTTCACAAAATGAAAGTAGCAGATTCAAAGAAATGTAATTACTGTATTGATGAGATTGATTTCATTGAGCATTTCTTTTTTGAGTGCCCTAATGTAAGTTTATTTTGGAAAAATTCAGAAGCACTTCCATGGTCTAAAATGGGAAAACCAGGAAAATTATCGGTGTTTGATGTTTTATTTCGTGTTTGCAAAAGCGAACTGAACCAAAAAGAGTCTGTTTTAGTTAATCACATCATTTTGTTGGGCAAAATGTGTATAAGTAGAGCGCGGAAAACAAAAGCACTATCTTTCATTTCAAATCATCTTTGATCAATAATTAAATATGAGAAGAAAGTACATATTAGAAGCTACCATTCTTTACCATGTGAATACATCACATTTGACGACTCATTGTTTGGTATTTCTTGTGTGAAAAAAATGTGTTTTCACTTAAGGCATGTATTTGATGAAATGGTTGTTCTCCCTCACCCCTCTCTCGCTCTGTCTGTCTGTCTCTCTGTCTGTCTCTCCCTCTCCCCCCCCCTCCCCCCCGCCTCTCACTCTGTGCATATACTCATTTCAATTAGACTGACTTCAGACTCACATTTGTACACATGCTCTCTCTCTCTCTCTCTCTCTCTCACACACACACACACACACACACACACACACACACACACACACACACACACACACACACACACACACACACATTTAAGCGTGTGCAAGCACCTTGACTTATGCCTCTTGATTCCTTGAGGAACATAGGGCCGCGACGACACTCCTCCAACGCACGCGATTCTGGCAGGTCCTCCTTAGCTCGGCCCACGTCATTCCGGCGGCCTTCACCTCAGCGTCGACACCCTGCGCCAAGTCTGTTTTGGTCGACCCACTTTCCGCTTTCCTTGTGGATTCCAATCCAGAGCCTGCCTGGTTACGTTGGATACAGGCTTCCGTAGCGTGTGGCCGATCCATCCCCATTTCCGTTTCTTCATCTCAGTTTCAATTGAGACTTGTCTCATCCTGTCCCACAGTTGTTCGTTGGAGATGACTTCCGGCCACCTGATGTTGAGGATGTTTCAGAGACATCTATTGATGAATGTCTGTAGCGTGCAAGCACCTTGCTGCACAGATTCTTTCCTTGTTGTTCATGTCATCAATCAATTTGACAGTATATTTCCACATTCGCCACTTGTCATTGATACGCAGTACTATTATTTTTGACAGTATATTTCCACATTCGCCACCTGTCATTGATACGCAGTACTATTATTTTTGACAGTATATTTCCACATTCGCCACCTGTCCATGATACGCAGACTGATTATTTTGACAGTATCTTTCCACATCCCACCGTCTTGTACGCAGTATATTATTGTTTGACAGTATTTTCCACATTCCGCCACTGTTTGAATAGCAGAACATCTATTGATATTTGACAGTAATCACCTTCGCCACATGTCATTGTTGCAGTACATATTTTGACAGTATATTTCCACATTCGCCACTTGTCATTGATACGCAGTACTATTATTTTTGACAGTATATTTCCACATTCGCCACTTGTCATTGATACGCAGTACTATTATTTTTGACAGTATATTTCCACATTCGCCACTTGTCATTGATACGCAGTACTATATTTTAAAAAAAGTGCGGGAGGGGGATATGTGTGCGTTTTTTTTCCTCCCAGTTTGGGAAGAGGGGAGGAGAGGGGGGATGCATTAATGTATTCATTGTGTCGTAAACATAGCGAATGAAAGTGTCAGTGCACCACACATTAGTACACAAATAAACCCAGATGCTTTGTCTCCAATGTTGAAACATTAAAGTCAGTATGCGACTGTCCATCTGTAAACAACACACAGCAATGCACGGTGAGCATGAGTTAGTCCTTGTTTAGAAAAAGAAAAAAAGGGAAGAAGACAAAAAGACGTAGGAAAAAAAAAACGGAGGACGGAGGCCTAAAAAAAAGTAAAAATAACATAAAAAAGAAAAAGAAAAGAAAAATTGGAGGTTGGAGGACAAAAAAGTGTGAGGTCTCAGCCAGTAAAGGATTAGTGTAGCATAAATATATCTGTCACAATTATCAGTATCTACTTTAGTTTTTCACTCAGATTTTGAGTGGATCTTAACAAGGGTATGACACAGCAATAAAATGCGTAACAATTGAAGACAAACAACTCCTCAGTTTTAGTTACAAACTCAGCTGAAGTAATTTGGAATTAGCCCAAGTATACTGTTGATTAGAGACACCTTATACCAAGCATTAAGACAATCAACAGTATTCATGAATCGCCTTAACAGTTTTGAGCCAGTATAGGCATTCTGTTTTTCTGTCATAAGATAACATTCAATGATAATCTTAACAGATAGTATTAAATACCGGCAAAAAGTCTTGCTGTTAACATAGAATGTTAATCAAGCATTTAAACTGTTTTTACCAAGTTGTGGTAAAAAGCTACACTGTTAAAACATGACATACATACGAGCAATGCATAGTCATAGGGCGTGCTGTTGGATTCTTTCTTGCACCTTGGTGGTGAGAACACCACGGTATTATGGACTGTGGTGTGTCTCTATTTGACGCCAGGAGCGCAGACACAACCAGCCGTGTCTCCCTGATGAGTTCCGATCCAGCGGACGAAAGGCCTCGTAGCAGGCAATACAAATATATCTGCCTTCAAAAGGGATTGCGATTGTTCCCTTATGCAGCTAGTGAAGAGTTTTCATATCTGTAATATATTTTCTTAATTTTATGTTCCTAGTTTCTCCATCTTCAGACATCCCCCCCCTCTCCCCCCCCCCCCCCCCTCCTTAAGTCCAAATCCTTGCCAAGTCAATTACTATGAAGACAATTGAGTTGTTGGCCTGCGCTTGTTTTTTCCCCCCACTATTACATTGTTCGTCTATGTATTTGTCTGACTTTATTCATGTTTAAAAGGCTGTGTCAGTCTTGAATAAAGTTACTCTGTGTTAGGTTTTCTTATAGGAGCAAAAGTTACCCCACTTGTTTACTGTTTATTGTTTACTGTTCCCTGCCTCATTTCATTTCCAATTTCGTTTCGATTAAACTGAGGCTATTTGTATTTGTTTCTGTCCGTCTGTGTGTTTGTCTTTTGATCTCCCTTGCATCCTTGGGTGGATCCTCAAGCGTAGGCTCAAAGATTGTCCCCTACATTTTATACTATTTGCATAAAGTCTTTAGTTTTTCAGCAACTTTTTTCCTCCCCACACCTTCGTTTGGTTTCATTTACTACCCTTCACTGGCTGCTTTGGGGGTGCTATTGGATTCTTTTTTGCACCCTTGGTGGTGAGAACACCACAGTATTATGGACTGTGGTGTGTCTCTATTTGATGCCAGGAGCGCAGACACAACCAGCCGTGTCTCCCTGATGAGTTCCGATCCAGCGGACGAAAGGCCTCGGAGCACGCAATACAAATATATCTGTCTTCAAAAGGGATTGCGATGGTTCCCTTATGCAGCTAGTGAAGAGTTTTCATATCTGTAATATATTTTCTTAATTTCATGTTCCTAGTTTCTCCATCTTCAGACATCCCCCCTCCCCCCCCCCCCTCCTTAAGTCCAAATCCTTGCCAAGTCAATTACTATGAAGACAGTTCAGTTGTTGGCCTGCGCTTGTTTTTTCCCCCACTATTACATTGTTCGTCTATGTATTTGTCTGACTTTATTCAAGTTTAAAAGGCTGTGTCAGTCTTGAATAAAAGTTACTCTGTGTTAGGTTTTCTTATAGAAGCAAAAGTTACCCCACTTGTTTACAGTTTATAGTCTCAAGACTTAGAAACTTAGCTTCAACTTAACAGTGCTTTTGAGTTGATCAGTGAAACCTGACACAGGATCTCAGAGTAGGAGAGATGAACGTTCCCCCATCTGGCATGCACCAGTGTTACAAGCAGGTTCGCTGTTGGTGTTCTGTCTTACAGCCTTTGATGGAGCAGTGTTACAAGCAGGTTCACTGTTGGTGTTCTGTCTTACAGCCTTTGATGGAGCAGTGTTACAAGCAGGTTCGCTGTTGGTGTTCTGTCTTACAGCCTTTGATGGAGCAGTGTTACAAGCAGGTTCACTGTTGGTGTTCTGTCTTACAGCCTTTGATGGAGCAGCGAGGTGAGGAGACTTAATCTCCCCTTAAGTGTGCTAAGCTACACATCCAGTCTGTGATGCCTGTCTGATTGACAGGCTGCCAGAGAAACATGACAGCCAGTAGGATCACTAAAGAAAAAAAAAAAGGGGGGGTGGGGGTGATCTGGAATGGGACAGTCATCCCCCCACCACCTGCTGTGTGGGGTATTGCGTAGAAGATTCGAGAAGACAATCTGTCAGATGTTGGCAGTATGTTTAGCCTTTATGTGAATGAACAAAGCTACGTTGCCCTCACCTGTGAGACACGGACATGTTGCCGTCTTTCTCACGGCAGGTGGGGAAGGAAAGGGTGAGGGGAAGGTGCAGCG
>CM065722.1:54915165-54950165 GCA_033310375.1 Conus canariensis | reverse complement strand
TACCAGTCTTGAATAAAAGTTACTCTGTGTTAGGTTTTCTTATGGGAGCAAGAGTTACCCTACTTGTTTATTTTTTTATTTTTATTTTTATTTTTTTTGCTGTCCCAACCTCTGCGCCACCTCAGAGGCAGTGCACCCACGCCGCTCATTCCGACACCCCGTCCACAGCTACAGCTCGGTCGGCCACGCCGCAGCCCCGGCACCGGCAATCCACAGGGAGCAGTCAATGTCAAGTCGTCAAGAGGCAACCCGCCAGAGGAGACACTGCACTGCTGCCGAGTCACTTCGGTGGTGTTCAGTGGCGCCTGTTCTGATCTAACATACGCAGGACACCACCTACTAAGCCCCTTACTGACGACAATAATTGCTTAGTCGCGGAGCCGGCGTGAGTGAGCTCTCCCTCCGGAGGGCGCCACCACGTCCGTCCAACGACAGCCCCCATGGACTCGCCGATACCGGTGACCCCGACGGAACTAAACCAAGGCCACAGACGTGGAGAGGACATCGAAATTGAGGTCACCATGAGAGCAGGGCATGAAGGGCCACAGAATTTGAGACATTTTTGTTTATGCTGATCGATGAGAATGAGGATGATTAAGATGATGCTACGGATTTCCATTTCGGTCTGAGACTACATGACAGGGCTGTACTCTACGCTTCCTTTCATAATATATCCCGGCGTCAACCAGGCCCGAGAGATACAGGCACCTGCAGTGTTGGTCATGAAATCTGAGCAACACTCTCAGAAACGCATCCATTAAGTGGATGAAACTCGACTGTGTGGTCCCAGTCTTCCCAACTGAGTCCGCAGAAAACTCAACTCTGGGTAGGAACCGGTCGGGGCAGAAAAAAACCCCTACTTGTTTATTGTTTACTGTTCCCTGCCTCATTTTATTTTCAACTTCAATTTCCAAAGTCTACCTTCACCCACTCATCCCCCTCTTTCTCTGCCTCCCTCCCTCTGTCCGTCTAGCTGTCTCTTACAGCAAACTGACCACGCAAAGACGAATGCCGATGACGACAAAGGGGCTGAGAATGTTGACGTAACTGTAGTGCAGCTCGCCCACTCCACTGGCTTCTTCTCTCTTGGTTATCTCATCATGCAGTGATTGCTGTCGGTTGACAGCAGGATCTCTTCACGCACCCTCCGTACAACAAGAGAAGCCGCCGCCTCTCCTCCCCCCATCTCCTTCTCCACTTTCCTAGGCGTGACAGGCTAGAGCCGTGGCAATGACTTGTGCAATATGGCCGTGCTTTATGCCAGTTCCATGGACAGGCCAGAGGTCAGTGCCTGCACGTTGCTCACAGGTTGGGATATTGTAGTTTCGTTTATTAGCATAAATACTGACAAACACCAGGATCTTAAGGATTGTCATGTCTGATCCCAACTACGTTAGGTCACACCACAAGTGTTGGAAAATGGGGGGTCTCATTCCAGATCAACTCCACCCTACCCCCATCAGATTATCAACCCTCCCTTCTTTTCTATAATGTTATTACTAGCTGTCCCGTTCCTCTGACAGCTTGTCAATCAGACGGGCATCAGAGACAGGATGTGTAGCTCAACAAACAAAGAGGGAGATCAAGCCTGTCCACTCCACTGTTCCACCGAAGGCTCTAAGACTGACTACAGTCAGTGTCACACACTGGTGTATGCCAGAGAGTGGAACATTTAATTCTCTTATTCTGAGATCCTGTGTCAAGGTTGACTGACCAACTCAGAAGAAATGTAAGTTGAAACTAAGTTTCTGAGTGAGAATTTGCATTGCTTGTATTCATGCCATGCTTTTTGACAGTAGGCCTATAGCTTTATGTCAACAGTGGTAAATTCTGTTAAGATGGTGAATGAGTATTCTATTGTAACAGTTTAACTTTTTGCTGTCAAACTTGGTAAAAATTGTTAAGATTATTGATGAATATTATATTTTAACAGTATAACTTTTTGCCAGTGAAGCTGATTACTGAACACCATGTTCTGGCTGGATAACTTTAAGCCTGTACTGAGTGAAACCTGTTAAAGTGATTTATTAATACTGTTGTCTTAATAATTCCTAGTAGGTGACTCAGTTCAACATGTGTACTTGGGCTAAGTATATTCCAGTACCTACTTACTTCAGCTGAGTTTGTGACTTAACGTATGAGTTGTTTCCCTTCAATTGTGTGGCAGTTTTGTACTGTCTCATACTACTTATTAAAATCCGTTCAAAATCTGAGTGAAAACTAAAGTGGGAGATTAAAAAAATAAGGCAGATACATGTATGTTTATAGTATCTTGGCCAGCAGAGATCTCACACATCTACTGAAAGCCCGAGGATCATTCTGAGGACTTGTCAATCCAGATTAACAGCTACTTAACTACAAACCAGGTTCTCTGACAGCCCATCTATCAGACAGGCATCACAGACCGGATGAGAACTCTATTGTAATAAAATCGGAAATGAAATGAGGCAGGGTACAGTAAACGATAAACAGTAAACAAGTGGGGCATTTTTTGCTCCCATAAGAAAACCTAACACAGAGTAACTTTTATTCAAGACTGGCACTGCATTTTAAACTTGAATAAAGTCAGACAAATACATAGACGAACAATCTAACAGTGGGGGAAAAAACAGGCGCAGGCCAACAACTGAACTGTCTTCATAGTAATGACTTGGCAAAGATTTGGACTTAAGGGGGGGAGGGAGTTTGAAGATGGAGAAAGTGGGAACATGAAATTAAGAAAATATGTTACAGATATGAAAACCCTTCACTAGCTGCATAAGGGAACCATCGCAATCCCTTTTGAAGGCAGATATATTTGTATTGCCTGCTCCGAGGCCTTTCGTCCGCTGGGTCGGAACTCATCAGGGATACACGGCTGGTTGTGTCTGCGCTCCTGGCGTCAAATAGAGACACAGCACAGTCCATAATACTGTGGTGTTCTCACCACCAAGGGTGCAAAAAAGAATCCAATAACACCCCCAAAGCAGCCAGCGAAGAGTAGTAAATGAAACCAAACGAAAGTGTGGGGAGGAAAAAAGTTGCTGAAAAACTAAAGACATTATGCAAGTAGTATAAAATGTAGGGGACAATCTTTGAGCCTACGCTTGAGGATCCACCCAAAGATGCAAGGGAGATCAAAAGACAAACACACAGACGGACAGAAACAAATACAAATAACGTCAATTTAATCAAAACAAAATCGGAAATGAAATGAGGCAGGGAACAGTAAACGATAAACAGTAAACAAGTGGGGTATTTTTTGCTCCCATAAGAGTTTATTCAAGTTTAAAAGGCAGTGCCAGTCTTGAATAAAAGTTACTCTGTGTTAGGTTTTCTTATGGGAGCAAAAAATACCCCACTTGTTTACTGTTTATCTATTGTAATAGTTTGACTTTTTGCCGCTGTTAAGATGCTTGATTAACTTTCTATCTTAATAACATGACTTTGAGCCAGTATTCAATATCATCTGTTAAGATGATCACTGACTGCCTTCTTCTGACGGGATAACAGTATGCCTATACTAGGTGAAAACTGTTAAGGTGACTAAATGAATACTGTTGATTGTTTCAATGCTTGGTAGTAGGTGACTCTACTCAACATGTATACTTGGGCTAAGTGTATTCCAAGTTACTTCAGCTGAGTTTATAACTAAAATTGAAGAGTTGTTTGCCTTCCGTTGTTTAGCATTTTATTAAGTCTCATACCACTTATTAAACTCCACTCAAAACCTGAGTGACGAATGAAAGTGGAGACTGAAAATTATGGCAGATGTATATGCTTGTCTAATCCTTTGCCGGCTGAGATCTCTCACATTTACTGAAAGCCAGAGGGCTAGTGTGAGGACTCGCCAAGCCAGACTCTCAGCTACTTAACTACAAACTAATTCTGTCTGTCATTCGGATCTACAAGCTTTTTCAAGAGCACAATCTTCAGGAATATTATTCCTAAGCCACTCTTGAATATTAACAGTCCCGAGAAAAATAAAAATTTCTTGCGATGACTAGCACCGGAAAGTTGCTCCTTCCATCACTAAGAGAGAGGGTGGAAGTGAAATCTTAATATGCAAACTACTCTATAACTCTTAAAAGAGAAAACATTCTGAGTCCTTCCCTACAGGACCACACCTGCACCCCTAAAATTCGTCACAGACATGGAAGACATCATGGTCATCAACTACATCTGACTCCATCTCCAGCCGTTTTGACCCTGTCTTGCTGCTGGACTCATCTGGTGTTGGACGAGAGTGAGGTCGACGAATTGCACCACTCCTCCTCACTTTGACCGAAGTCACCGTGCAAGGCGCTTCTGTCATCATCATCATCATCATCATCATAATCCTTCCATCTATCCCTATTCACCTCATACCAATCTTCTTCCTAAGTCGTGTGGCAATCGGCGAGCGACGAAGCGGCAGGTGTGGGTACACTGGCAGCCGTAGCCACAAACCTGCACACAGGCGGCTCAGGCCATAGGGGTTGTTCTCCACTGAACTGGAGCAGCAGTGGAGTTGGGCAGCCACCTGAGCGACTGAGCACCCCTTTTTATGATAGCACTGCTCGCCTCCATAACATGAGGAAGGGGCTAGAAAAGGTGCCTGCTCTATTCTTTCTTAGCCAGCCTACCACAGCTTGAGGGGACCCTACAACAGCGGCCAAAATTCAAAGGAGAAAAAGACGAGGATTGTTCCTCTCACCCTTGGTACATGGATTGTGGGCACCCTCCTGGATAGAGACGATGCAAACAGGGCTTAGAGGAGAACAGCTCTAATTGGAAAAGAACTCGAGCGGTATAACATCGACATCACAGCCTTCAGTGAGACCCAGCTTGCTGGACAGGGCGAACGTTGTGAAAGGGGCTCTGACTATACCTTTTTTTTTTTTTTTTTTGGAAGGGGGGGGGGGGGGGGGGGGCGGAAGAGGAAGTGAAGAGCGACGAGAGGCTGGGTGTCAGCTTTGCAGTGAAGACAGCTCTTGCTGGCAAGCTGGCTAGACCTCCACAGGGAGTCAATGACAGGCTGACATAAAGAGGCCAAATAAACCAACCAAATACATCATTACTGAATCGTTTAGAAACATGTTCTAAGGCATCGTGTTCTAAGGCATCGTGTTCTAAGGCATCATGTTCTAAGGCATCGTGTTCTAAGGCATCAGTCAGCTTGCGTTGACTTTCTACCTTGCAATAACTGAATCGCTTTAAAGCATGTTCTACGAGGAGTTCTATCCTTTTTTTTTCCAAAGTGTGTTGAAGATGTATATTGTCAGTGATATGTTTGGAACTACACATGGTCTCTCCCCCCCACCCCCCCTTCATGAAGAACTTAACGTGTTTAATTCCGTTCCGCTGGCACCAAGACAGCTGCTGCATGGAGAACCTTTCTTTCGGTCCTACACCAACACAGCTGCTGCATGGAGAATCTTTCTTTCGGTCCTACACCAACACAGCTGCTGCATGGAGAATTTTTCTTTCGGTCCTACACCAACACAGCTGCTGCATGGAGAATTTTTCTTTCGGTCCTACACCAACACAGCTGCTGCATGGAGAATTTTTCTTTCGGTCCTACACCAACACAGCTGCTGCATGGAGAATTTTCTTTCGGTCCTACACCAACACAGCTGCTGCATGGAGAATTTTTCTTTCGGTCCTACACCAACACAGCTGCTGCATGGAGAATCTTTCTTTCGGTCCTACACCAACACAGCTGCTGCATGGAGATTTTTTCTTTCGGTCCTACACCAACACAGCTGCTGCATGGAGAATCTTTCTTTCGGTCCTACACCAACACAGCTGCTGCATGGAGAATTTTTCTTTCGGTCCTACACCAAGACAGCTGCTGCATGGAGAATCTTTCTTTCGGTCCTACACCAACACAGCTGCTGCATGGAGAACCTTTCTTTCGGTTCTACACCAAGACAGCTGCCGCATGGAGAACCTTTCTTTCGGTTCTACACCAAGACAACTGCTGCATGGAGAAACTTTCTTTAGGTCCTACACTAAGACAGCTGCTGCATGGAGAACCTTTCGGTCCTACACCAAGACAACTGCTGCATGGAGAACCTTTCTTTCGGTCCTACACCAAGACAGCTGCTGCATGGAGAACCTTTCGGTCCTACACCAAGACAACTGCTGCAGGAGAACCTTTCTTTAGGTCCTACACTAAGACAGTTGCTGCATGGAGAACCTTTCTTTCGGTCCTACACCAAGACAGTTGCTGCATGGAGAACCTTTCTTTCGGTCCTACACCAAGACAACTGCTGCATGGAGAACCTTTCGGTCCTACACCAAGACAGTTGCTGCATGGAGAACCTTTCTTTCGGTCCTACACCAAGACAACTGCTGCATGGAGAATCTTTCGGTCCTACACCAAGACAGCTGCTGCATGGAGAACCTTTCTTTCGGTCCTACACCAAGACAGTTGCTGCATGGAGAACCTTTCTTTCGGTCCTACACCAAGACAACTGCTGCATGGAGAACCTTTCGGTCCTACACCAAGACAACTGCTGCATAGAGAACCTTTCGGTCCTACACCAAGACAGCTGCTGCATGGAGAATCTTTCTTTCGGTCCTACACCAAGACAACTGCTGCATGGAGAACCTTTCTTTCGGTCCTACACCAAGACAGCTGCTGCATGGAGAACCTTTCTTTCGGTCCTACACCAAGACAACTGTTGCATGGAGAACCTTTCTTTCGGTCCTACACCAAGACAACTGCTGCATGGAGAACCTTTCTTTCGGCCCTACACCAAGACAGCTGCTGCATGGAGAACCTTTCTTTTGGTCCTACACCAAGACAGCTGCTGCATGGAGAACCTTTCTTTCGGTACTACACCAAGACAGCTGCTGCATGGAGAGCCTTTCGGTCCTGCACCCAAGACAACTGCTGCATGGAGAACCTTTCTTTCGGTCCTACAATGCGCTAACTTACGTAGCCGACTATTTCGTCAGTGGCTTAAACAGTCTGCCTCTTTCTGAGGGTCAACTCACTTTGCTCGCAAGATCGATTAGGACTGTGACATTAATTCATGCATTCATCATGAACATAACACCTCTAGTCCTAAGACTACCCACTAACAGACTCAACAGTTCGATGATCACTTTGAGTTGTACTCGGAGACAGGGTTACTTAAACCCAAATGGCTAATCCCGTCGTTGCAGGATTCACACACTTCATGATACATACACGCAAAAAATTCGTTCAGTCGCGCCCTGATTGTATTGCGTTCATCTTTAAAGAATTTATATATAAAGAAGTGTGGTTATATCTCACGCTTTTAATTCAAAATAACAAAACAACAAAAAGTAGCAAAAACAGCAGCAGCAACAGCAGCAGCAGAGGCAACAACAACAAAAACAATAACAACAACAGAAAATAAAAATAACACAGAACTCAGCAGCTCGCTGGCAAACTTTCCAACCCTGAAACCGACACTGTGCTGTGTCAGACTATCGCACGCTAACGCTCGGTCCATGGCATTTTCGGAGCACGTAAAGAGTTAAACGCTGATAGCTGAAGATGACTGCGCCCACAGCTGTTCGTAGAGAAAAGGCTGAACACCGATAATTTCAAAACGTAGTTCATATTTCGGCTGGGTTCTCTGGAAGAAAAACAAAAGGACTTTCATATTAGGATACAACGCAAAGCAAGACATCCCCTTCGTAAGGCTGACATCCCCGTCTGATCGAAGAAAAATGAGCTCGCCCATTAATGCTATTTTAAGAATCTGCCGGTTGTGTGCTTGGCGTTGGAATCCAAATCGCGCGCGTGCAATTGCCACCGAAAAAGACTGACGATGTGACTGATTCAACGTGCATTTTTATATTAGTTATTCAAGGACAGGAATAGTTATTCAAGGACAGGACATGATCAATATTTCTTACAATTGATATATATATTTTTTTCTTCATGCATGTTAATTTTATCACTGGATTGTCGATTAGGAGAGGTTCGCAAACGAAAACTGCGTGTGTGTGTGTTGAGACTGCACACCGTCAATGCATGGTTTTCGTAGCTGTCTTTTCCATTGCGTAACGTCTAGCATGTGATTTCACTGGATGGTTAGCATCAGCGTGATGTCCCTGCGTCAAACAGTGGTTATGGCGACGACTGAGAGCAGTGGCAGTGTGTTGCAGGGCTGATCGATGTGGTGTCTGCTGCCGGCTGACTGGGGCCGCCTTGCGTTTCGGGCATGTCGGGCTGATGATGTCAGGCAGCCGAGGTCTGCTAGTGTGCTAAGGATGGTGACGTCATTGTACGTGGCATCGTTCAACCTTCGTCTTCCGCGCAACCGCGCGCGCCGGTATTGATGGTTCCTCTGTCACGCCACGCCTAGTGAAGGCGACATTTGCATGATTGACAAGCAGAATTCAAGTTAAAGGCTGCCCCCTTGTCTCCATGAATGAAGGTATCGATCTTACAACTCCACATAGCAGATCCGAACAAGACCGGTCCACAGACGTTGTTCATTTAGAGTTAACAACACACGAAAGGTGAAAAGTTGGTAACAGACACAGAGGAACCCAGGAGCTCACTGAAAAAGTAGCCACCAGCCTGACTGACCTTGCACAAACTGAATCACCTGCGTACTATTCGCCGTTAACTATTTTCCGTCGTCAGGCTTACCAGCAGTGGGCTAACGTATTTCAGTGAAGGTTCATATATCATTCGCAGTGCAAGTGTCCGCTGGCATGCCCGTGGTGGTTCTGATGTGCAGCTGTTTGGAACCGCAGTGAATGCGCAGGCTATTGAAAGACAAGGTTGACTTCTTCCCATTTGTTATGCCCCACTGGCCGCACTGAAATCGGCAAAGTCAGTTCTTTTCTTGTGTGGACATTCAGCAAGAACAGAAACTTTCTAGCTCAAGGTGAGAAGTTGTTAATTTCAGTGCTATATCAAGTATGTGTGTGTGTGTGTGTGTGTGTGTGTGTGTGTGTGTGTGTGTGTGTGGCGTGCGTGCGTGCGTGTGTGTGTGTGTGTGTGTGTGTGTGTGTGTGTGTGTGTGTGTGAGTGCGCGCGCGTGTGCGCGCGTGTGTGTATGCGTTTGCACACACACACACACACACACACACACACACACACACACACACACACGCACACACGTAGAGAGAGAGAGAGAGAGAGAGAGAGAGAGAGAGAGAGAGAGAGTTTATGTAAATGCATTTTTTCAGGCTAGTTGAAGTAAGCAAGCGCGTGTATGACTGTGCGTGTATGCTTGCGTGCTAGAGCGCGCGCGCTTATTGTGATTTCTCACTTAATAAATTATAGAGCTAAATGACCACACACACACACACACACACACACACACACACACGCACACACACACTTACGCGCATGCACACACACACGTACACACACACACACACACACATACACGCGCGCGCGCGCGCGCGCGCGCGCGCCCGCCGTCTGTATGTACACAGCCATCAAACTAGGTTTATCGAATTTTTAAATGCATTAAGAAAAAAGAGAAGAAAACAAACAAACAAAAAAGTCACGATTTACGGAAAGAACTCAAAGTTTACATCAGAATTTGATCACAGACACCCCTCATCCAAGCGAAACTAGTATTGTCTGAGAGACGTTTATCACCTCATTTTTTAAAACTTCAGTTTAAAAATAAAATGTACCCGTGAAATGTTGACTTTCTTTTTCTAAATCGTTAATTTGGAAGGCCTACATTATTGTAGGAATAATCCCGAAAATAAAAGTGGGTTTGATTAAAAAAGAACCCACAAATGACTTTTTGACCGGTTGGTAAATCCATTACATTGGTTAATCCACACGCGCGTGCTGACACACATACATACACATGCGCGCGCGCGCGCGCCTCACACACACACACACACACACACACACACACACACACACACACACACATTTTCAATTAATTCATGTTGTTTATAGCCCAGTCGACTGCAAAGGATCGTACTAGGGTTGTCGCCTTTTGATCTCTCTCGCACATAGACACACAGACCGCGCGCGCGCGCGCGCCACACACACACACACACACACACACACACACACAACACACACACACACGCGCGCGCGCGCGCACGCACGCATGCCCACACACGCGCACACACAGTGGCATTTAATGAGTTACTTTGATTAGCTTTAATGTTTGAACATGGAGACTGATCCCCTTTCCAGCTTTCCTTTCTTCCTTCTTTGTTGTGTTTCCCCACGCCTCCTTCCTTCCCCAACGACTTTCTTTGGAATGCGTCAAAGAATAAGGTGAACTGTTGTGCAGGTATCGGCCATCCCACTGTTGTGCTTCTCCCTAGGAACTCGTCTCATAGCTTTTTAAAGGGGACAAAAGCGTAGAAAAAAAAAAAGAAAAGTAAGAGAAATAATCGGGACAGAGAGAGAGAGAGAGAGAGAGAGAGAGAGAGAGAGAGAGAGAGAGAGAGAGAAAGAGAGGGGGTGTGGGGTGTGTGGAGAGGCTCGAGGGCGGCAGTGGTGGGGTGGTGGTGGTGGGGATGATGGTGTACGATAAGGAACAAAGCAGAGGGATGACTGCAGAAAGAATGAGCGACACACACACACACACACACACACACACACACACACACACACACACACACACACACACACACACCAACCTCTCCAACCAAACACACAGCCACAACACACACACACACACACACACACACACACACACTGAAAGAAAAAACGGGGAGGGGGGGGGGGGGATAAAAAAAAAGAAAGAAAAGAAAGAAGGAGGCTTGGGGGGAGAAATAGAGGGGAATCGAAAAGATCAAGAGAAGAAGACGATGAAGACAGAAGAAAAAGGAAGGTGTGAAAGACATAAGCGCGAGACGAGAAGCTTTAAGTAGGTGAAAGAGGAGTGGAAGGCGGAGAAAAAAAAAAAAAAAAAAAAAAAAAAAAAAACGCCACCACCACGCCCCCCCCCCCCCCAAAAAAAAAAAAAGAAAAAAAAAGAAAAGAAAAAGAAAAAAAAAAAGTAACGAAAGACGTGGACATTCATATAAGAATAACACCAAGAACAACCACAGCCACAACAACATGATGATGATGATCATGATGATGATAATGACGACGACAACGACGACGACGACGACGGCGATGATGATGATGGTGATGATGATGATAATATTGATAACAGTGATAATAATAATGATAATGATGATGATGATAATGATAATAATAATAATAATGATAGTGATAATCCCTTCCCTTTGTGTGAATGACATCTCTCCTTTAAAAAATTTTTTTTAAGGTAACCCTCATTAAACAAAAACGCCTCGCTTTTTCCAGAAAACATGTAAAAAAAAAAAATAGTCATTCCATCCGTGCCGGGGTTTGTATCATTTTTCATATTTTTCAAAGCTATGGAGGCTTCTTCTCATGTGCTTCGTTAATTTTGGAAGGTTGTGTGTTTCTTACCGCATATAGGGCCTGGTAAAGTTCCTTGTTTCTTTAAGCATGCCATCGGTTTCGGTTAATACCTCTCATCTGTTTTGACATCTGTTTCATCATTTTTTAACTAACAAAATGCCTTTTTTTTCCCAAGAGAACAAAAGTATATGATAATTTTTTTTTCTACCCTTTAGGCCGACTTTGCTCTCGATCTAAGTATTATACCCTCCATTTTCTTATTTCTGATATTAATTTTTTTCCTGTTTTATCTCTTAACATCGATTTGTTTTTATTATTTAAATGTATTTTGTTTTCCAATTTCATGATGTCTTTTTGTACTTGTTGTTCTGTATTAAACGCTTTCTTCTGTTCTTTTATGCTATATGAAATAGTTTGTGCCCTTATCTTCATGAGAAGAGCATCAAATACAGTTGATCTGAAATGGAAGGGATTATGATTAGTGTTCCGAAAGGAGGAAACCTAGGGAGTATCTTAAGAACTGGCGGCCAGTGACACTTTTGAACGACGTGGTAAATAGAATTGGGTGAACGTGCCTAGCTAACAGAGTAAAGTCCTTTTTACAGAAACCAATCAACGAGGCTCAAACCGGTTTTGTACCAGGAAGACATGTTGGTGATAGCATTCGAAATAGCTGTGATATTATGTATTATTATATATTATCTTGATAAAGAAAGAGTGACCAGGTTTATTCATTTCAATAGATTTTAAGAAAGCGTTTGATTCAGTCAACTGATCATACGAAGTCAACTGATCATACATGAATAAAGTACTAACGACCTTTGGTTTTGGAAAACAGTTATGCAAATGGATCTCCACTTTTTATGAAAACTTAAAAACGTATGTAACTGTAAATGTGGAAAAGTATCTCAAAGCTTCCAAATAGGGAGAGGTAGTCGCCAAAGTGATCCGTTATCACCTTACTTCTTGTGTGCTGAAATACTTGCTTGCAGGATTAGAGAAGACACAGATATAAAAGGTGTAAAGACAGCGGATTCTGAAGTCAAAATTTACCAATTTGCTGACAATAGGTCCTTTACTTTAAATGCGGACAGAGAATCTTATGAAAATCTTTTTATAACTTTAAATGATTTTGAATCTTACTCAGGGTTTTAAGCCTAAATTTTTCGAAAATCTTAAACCCGTGGTTGGGAAGCAAGAAAAAGCCATTCAGTTATATTTTAGCTCATAAATGGAAGAATCCCTCAGAGCTCAAAATCCCAAGACTCTGGTTTACGAACGATATTTCCAATATCATAGAAATAAATGCAGCAGATAGATTTGCCGAAGTAAAGAATCTTTTCAAGGCATGGTTTTAAAGGACTGTAACACCTCTTGGGAGAATTGCCGTAATAAAATCTCAAATCTATCAGAACACATTTATTTGTTGATATTACTTCCAAATCCTTCGAACTCTCAGAGAAGACGAATCCGAAAAAGGTTCTATGAATTTGTATGGGACAACAACACTGATAAAATTAAGAGGAAATATTCTTCACACAGTGTTGAAAAAGGGGGAATAGTTACACCTAATATTGAAAAGTATATTAATGCACTAAGATTTGCTTAGATTAGGAATGTTTTTACTCATCCTCCCAAATACTACATTCTGTGTGCCTGCATTTAGACTTTATGAGAGCATTGGTGGTCATGTTCAAAAATCGTGAAAGTGTTAGTGTTGATAAAGGATCCAGAGCTTATTACGACGTATTACTAAAGGTAGTGGGAATATTTACCATTAAACTATTTTTGAAATGGGGAAACAATCATTGATTGATCAAACAATTGATTGGAAAGCAGTTCTAATGAAAATTAGAAAAATAAAAAAGTCAAAATAGAATATCGGTTACGAATAATATTTCAAGAAAAGTGGGTATAGTCCACGGGAATAAATGTAATTTTCGTCACAAGGAAAAGGACTCGATAGAGCACTATCTATATAAAAGCCGATTTTCTTCAGCATTGTGGATGGATATAGCAGTTTATGAAAAAAAAATATAGTAACTGCCAACTTCTGTCAGTACCTATGGATCTAATTCTTCTTGGTGTAGCAGATAACACTAAAACTGACGAAATAATTGACCTCATAATCTTACTGGGTAAGTTCTTCCTATAAAAGTAAAAAATACAAAACATGAAACCTAGTCTACAAGCATTTTTGAAGGAAGTAGAGTGTAAATATGAAACTGAAAAATACTCGCATCACAGTTGGTTCACTAGGCACCTATACGAAAGACTTCATTCCATGCCAACGTCAAGATGCTCATGAATCTGTACATAAATGTAGTATTAACAATGTTAAATGAAAAGTCATGCAAGCTGCTCCTCATGTATTTTTGTACGGAGAAAGGGAACCTCCCTTTTTTTTCTCTTTAAATATTTATAGTTCTTGTCTCTTGCAAATTTTACTTTATCATTACTTTCTTGTACTTATTCACTTTCTTCACTTTTCAAAGTATATGTTTTTTTTTTACTTTCACACTAAACACTTAACACCCATGGCGGTTAGTAATACACTTGGATGTAAGTGTATATCTATGTACCTGTCTATCTATCTGTCTGTCTTCTATCTATCTATCTATCTATCTATCTCTGTCTGTCTGTCTGTCTGTCTGTCTGTACGTATGCATGTGTGTGTGTGTGTGTGTGTGTGTGTGTGTGTGTGTGTGTGTGTGTGTGTGTGTACGGTACGGTGGTGTGTGTGTGTGTGTGTGTGTGTGTGTGTGTGTGTGTGTGTGTGTGTGTGTACGGTACGGTGTGTGCGGTAACTTTAGCGCAGTCTTGCCGACAGACAGACAGATAAACAATCAAGCAATCAACCGACAGACAGATAAACAATCAAGCAATCAATGAAAGAAGTAATAATAATGATAATAATAATAATGATGATGATGATGATGATGAAAATTAAAATTATAATCATGATGATGATGATGATGATAAGAACGTAGTATGTAGTAGTAGTAGTAGTAGTAGTAGTAGTAGTAGTAGTAGTAGTAGCAGCAGCAGTAGCAGCAGTAGCAGTAGTAACAATAATAATCGAGCAGAGAAGGAGGAACAAAATGAGGAAGAGGAAAACTTCAAAGGAATAGAAAATCAGCCGCACTGGAAGAAAGGAGAGCTAGAGCAAGTGTTCACAAGGTTTTCATCCCTCTTACTCTGTATCTCTCAGTCTGTCTGCCTGCCTGTCTGCCTGTCTGTCTGTCTGTCTGTCTGTCTGTCTTCTCTCTCTCTCCTCCCCCTCTCTCCTCTCTCTCCCACACTAAGAAATAAGTATATAATAGGAGAAGGGCCGTGGCTTTGTCCAGTGACCGGGTCATCTGGAGCGCGGGAAGTGTTTGGACTGATGGAACAGAGCAAAGGAAGAGGGATTCCCGGGCCCTGAATGCAGGCGTATGATATCTTGTATGTGTGGGTGTTGGCTCAAACTGATAATGTTTGTTCTAGACCACGGACGGTGCCCACCTGTGTGTGTTTGTGCGTGTGCGTGTGAATGTGCGTGTGTGCATGCGTGTGTGTTTCAGTTTCATCAAGGAGTGTCGCTGCATGCGGTCTTGTCCAGATAGGCTACACCACATCTGGTAATGTACCAAACCATATGAGGCATGATTTACAAATGGTGAATGATTGAATTGATAGCAAAGTTGAAAGGATTTAACACACACACACACACACACACACACACACACACGCACGCACGCACGCACGCACAAACAGACAGACAGAGAGAGAGAGAAGACAGAGAGAGAGAGAGAGAGAGAGAGAGAGAGAGAGAGAAGGTGTGTGGTGTGTGTGTGTGTGTGTGTGTGTGAGAGAGAGAGAGAGAGAGGGTGGGGGGAGGGGGGGGGGGAATTACACGAACTCATTGGACAGGACGGCCCCGTGTTGGTCAGTATCCGGCCAGTGAGGTATAATTAGTTGCGGGAGCCGTCACGTTGCACTTAACACTGTCTTTTGTAACATCATGGCCGGCATTACATCGGAAGGCACAACGCTAGAGCTACGTACAGAGCAAGTATAGAGCTCTATGTAGTAAAGGGTACAGAGAGAAAAGGAAAGTAAAATCCCTCCTCACCATTTAAATGTTGATTTCAGCACCTCATTTTCTGATTCGCCCTTTTTCCCAAATGGTTTATTAAAAAAGGATAAAGTGAGCACTAGGAAGAAACCATTGGACTACAGTTTGATCATTTGGCAACACGTCTTCTCAAGATTTGTTAAAATTGCATATCTTTGGCTTCAATGATGGATTTTGTATAAGATCAGTTGGGACAAAACAAAATCCTCAGTCATTCCAAGACTTTTGATACATTCCCCCCCCCCCCTCCCCGGTGTCCCGATCACTCTATGGTGAACATTGGTCAAGCACGTTTTTGCTCAGATACATGGACTTTGCTGGACTGGACACGCACACCACTTGTTGGATGGTCACACGCCCCCCCCCCCCCCCCCCCAACCACCTCACCACCCCACTCCCCTCCAAAACATCTTGTTCGTTGAACTTTCATCAGGCAGACTCGCCTCTCCCAACTCCTTTACAAACAAAGAGGTACTCCAACGTAACCTGAAAGTGATTGTTGGGAACCTCAACACTGGAAGGAGACACAGGCGAAATGAAGACGTGCGTTCCAGAACAGCCTGAGGGAAGGATAACAGACACTCCGGAGGCAGTGTGAGGAGAGTCCGGTCCGCGGGAAAACAAGCAGCACTCAAGAACCGTCTTATGATCCGGTTGAAGCAACAAGTCTTTACACTCTGGAGTGGACCTTTTACCCAGAATTGAGACTGTGGTAACCGTAAGAGGCCAGTTACCACTAACGTGAGCCACTCCACCACAGACACTTTTGAAACAATTTTTCATGTTCGTACGCTGGTTTCCTCTTGCATCATACAGGTGCAGATCTTTTCTTCCCTTGGTTGCTAATGAACATGAACTGAACAAGTCTTTTTCGTATATCTTTTTTTTTTTTTAGGTTAAGCGCACGAGGTTTTAGCTGAACATGGCGAACAACACAACTGGCGTGTTGAAGGAGTGGAGCCGGGACCAGCGGATCCTTCAGCCGCTGTGGGACATGCGCCTTGGGTACGAGGAATGGCTGATGTCCCCGCTGTTCCCCGTGATCCTGTCCATCGTCGTCTACTTCGGCCAGTGCATCCCTTTCATGCTGGTGGACATGTACTGCTGCCACCAGAAGTGGTACCTCAAGTACAAGATCCAGCCAGACAAGGAGGTCACCCTGCCGCAGATCTGGGACACCCTCAACTTGACCTTCTGGAACCACGTGCTGTTCATCATGCCAGCCGCCATGGCCCAGTGGGTCTGGCAGCCGCCCACCCAGCTGCCCGAGCTGGCCCCGAACCTGTGGGAGTTCGTCTGGCAGCAAGTGGCCAGCTTGGTCATTTTTGACTTCCAGTACTTCGTGTGGCACTGGACTCACCACAAGGTGAGGTTCCTGTACAAGGCCATCCACGCCCTGCATCACCGCTACAGCTCCCCCTTCTCCTGGGTGACCCAGTACCTGCACCCCTGGGAGCTCATCACCGTGGGCTTCCTGACCACCACCAACACCTGGTTCTTCGACTGCCACGCCATGACCACCTGGAGCTACATGCTGGTCTCCATCACTATCAGGTAGGTCGTTTCAACCGCGCTCTGGCTATTTTCAGCATCTTGTTATCTCCCTTTGCTTCACCCGATTATTTCTTTTCATCTTTGACGTTCGTTCTTCTTCATTGCCATCTTACTACTGTGAACATTTTGAGTCCCTCCTCCACTTCCCCCCTCCTCCTCTCCCCCATTTCCTCTGTATTTACATCTGTCTTGATTCCTCTTTTTCATCTCTTTCGAATGTTCTTCGGCTTGATGTTTGAAATTCACGTTGACGTGGTATGTTTGTTTATATGTTTACTTTGATCACCGTCAGAATATTCATTTTCTCTTGCACTATCATGTAAGTACCCCCCCCCCCCTTTTTTTTTTCTACTTATATTTTTCTTCCTGATTTCTGCGATTGTAATTGCTATTACTGTCAGCATTGTATTCATTTTCAACACACACACACACACACACACACACACACACACACACACACACACACACACACACTCACGCACACACACACACACCCTTTACGGTCAAGTCTGAACGGACCACCCCAACCTCGCTGAAACCTTGTACATGTAACCGTGCTTCTAGCCAAAGAGAGATGATTGCTAATCTTATATTATAATGAGATCTGAAAGTCCTCTCCATCTCCACCTTGATTATCTTCTCACCACAGTTTGATTGGAAGACTGTTTTTACTCACCACCTTAGCTCTTTCCTATGAAACAAAACAAAACAGAAAGTGGATTTCTAATCACGTTTTCTTCCTCTTTCTCGTTCACAGCGTGGAGGCGCACATCGGATTCGATTTCCCCTTCCTGCCGCACCGGTGGTTCCCCTTTGGGTTGATCGGGGGGTCGCCCAAACACGATATGCACCACCAGAAGCCCCTGACCAACTACCAGCCCTTCTTCAATCACTTTGACAAAATGTTCGGCACGTACTGCCCGGCCATGAGCGCGGCTGGGGGTCAAAGTATGAGCCAAAAACTAAGGGTATAAGGAGGACGAATGGTTGGAATGTGACAATGGGGATGGCAATCGGACTGAATGGGAATAAGTGGGAGATGGAGAGAGAAGTGGGAATAGGAGATGGGAGGATGGAGAGAGAAGTGGGAATAGGAGATGGGAGGATGGGAAGAGTGGAATAGGAGATGGGAGGATGGAGAGAGAAGTGGATAGGAGATGGGAGGATGGAGAGAGAAGTGGGAATAGGAGATGGGAGGATGGAGAGAGAAGTGGGAATAGGAGATGGGAGGATGGAGAGAGAAGTGGGAATAGGAGATGGGAGGATGGAGAGAGAAGTGGGAATAGGAGATGGGAGGATGGAGAGAGAAGTGGGAATAGGAGATGGGAGGATGGAGAGAGAAGTGGGAATAGGAGATGGGAGGATGGAGAGAGAAGTGGGAATAGGAGATGGGAGGATGGAGAGAGAAGTGGGAATAGGAGATGGGAGGATGGAGAGAGAAGTGGGAATAGGAGATGGGAGGATGGGGGAGAGAAGTGGGAATAGGAGATGGGAGGATGGATGGATGGATGGAGATGAGAGAAGTGGATAGGAATGGGAGGAGAAATGGGAAAGGAGATGGAGGGAGAAGAAGTGGAATAGGAGATGGGAGGATGGGGAGGGGAAGGTCAGCATTCTGAACTGAGAAGTAAGAATTGGGGCGGGTCCTGAAAGGAAGGCGCGAGGATAGGGATCTGGAATTGAGCGTTAAGAATAGGGACTTGGAACTGACAAGCAAGGATAGGGATCTGGAATTGAGCGTTAAGAATAGGGACTTGGAACTAATAAGCAAGGATAGGGATCTGGAATAGAGCGTTAGGAATAGGGACTTGGAACTGACAAGCAAGGATAGGGATCTGGAATTGAGCGTAATGAAAAGGGACTTGGAATTAACATGTAAGGATAGGGATCCGGAATTTGAGAATAAGGATTTAATTCTTGAATTTGAGGATTAAGGCTCTGAAACTGCGGTTTAAGAGTAGGGATCTTGGATTGATAAGCGTGGGTAAGGATCTGAGATTGAGAAGTAAGGCTTTGGATTTTAAAACGGAGGGGTGATAGGAATCAGAGATGTGGAAGGGAGGATAAGACTCTGAGATGAAGAAACTGAGATCTGGAACATGAATGTAAGAATAAGGATCTGGAAATTTAGAAGGTAGGATAGGAATCTGGATCCATGGAACACTGAAGTAAGGATAGAGATATGGAATGGATAAACAATGATAGGGATTTGGGATTTAGAAACAGAATCAGGGATCCGAAATGTAGAACAGTCCGGTATGCAGAGGGTGGGAAAAAAAGGAGTAAGTCTTTGAAGACAGTGGGAAAGATTTTAAAAAAGTATACAAAAAGAGTTATTGTATTTGAAGGGATGTGAAGAGGGATGAAAAGAAGGATGCATATACAGAACATGTTTTATAAGAAGGGAGAGTGTAAAAGCCGGATACGTAGGTTTCAACAACTAAAAGGCTATGGATGTATCGGCCTGTTAGAAGGGGTGAAGACATTTCTCAAAGGACAGTTCGATTAGACATATTGAAAAACATGTGTGAATTTGAATCTTACAAGGAAATTTAAAAAAGAATGCTGCATAGAGGGCCATGTCCCTGGACATGTCAAAGGTGTATGAACAGGACAGCGTCAACACTGTCATCAACTGGGTCATTCACATAGAAAGGATCACATACACATGTTGTTGTTGTTGTCGTACCCTGGCTAAAAGACACCAGGGATCGTCCATATTAACAGCATATTTTAAAGGAAATGACAAAGCATCTGATTACAATCTTTCGGTTAAAGAAAAATAACAAATTTGCGACCAGAACAATTTGAATAGATAGGACAATGCAATTTTGAACGGAATGAAAATATTATGAACAGGTTATTTCGCCTAGAAAGCTGGATTAAAACAAAGACGAAGGATAAGAGATGTGCTTAACACAGAATCTACAGAATCTACAAGCTTTAACTCAGGTCATCTTGATGACGCAGGTGCAGTTAAATGTTACTGCTGATTGTGGATTATGCTTTAAACCTGACTACGTTCGTGCTCTTATTGATTTATTTACGTGTTATTATTTTAATTATTTATTTATTTTTTTTTTTTTGCTTTTTGTCAGCTCCTTGTCTTTTACATTCTTCTTTTATCTCTGTCTGTCTCCGTGTTTCTGTCTCTGTCTCTCTCTGTCTCTCCGTCTCTACCTCTGTCTCTGTCTCTCTGTCTCAGTGTTTATGTCTGTCTGTCTGTCTGTCTGTCTGTCTGTCTCTTTTCTCTTTCGTGCATGTAAATGTAAATGTGTATGGTTGTGCTTGAACATATGGTTGTTATTATGATGGTATTTACTAGTTTCATAATCAGTCTTAGATAATAAACAAGAAGGATGAGTTTTGCTCCTATGAGGGGACAATCACATTTCCATGACCCGTCTCTCTCTCTCTCTCTCTCTCTCTCTCTCTCTTCTCCTCTCTCTCTCTCTCTCTCTCTCTCTCGTACGTGATTGAATTTAGAATGATTTTTCTTGTTTTGTGCTTGATTGTTTCACGTGCATGCATCGCGCTGTTATAGGCCTGAGCTCCACGTCCATCTATACTGAAACGACTCCCTGTTTCATGAAAGAGGTTGTTATCATGTGCAGCCTCTGTAAGTCGATTACACCCCTCTCTGAATGAACTGATCATGCTTAAGCACAAGTTACAAGAGGTTCCGCGGATGATATAAAACAAAACCTAAATGTATTTATTATCCGAGGACAAAGGATTAGCGTGAGAAAGAAATCCCCTTGGATTTGCTATGAACGGGGAATATTGATGTATTATCTTGACGCTTCGTGTCAGTTGAATACTAGAATTAAAAAAAAAAATCATGTTATTGTTTTCAGACCATTATGGAATTCATTGTCTATATGAAACATCAGTAGACAAACAGGCAAATCAGGATACATTTATTTCACTTGAATTCAAGTATCGGTGTTGATGTTATGGACACGTCTTAGTCAGATCTGACTGTGTTCATGTCTTCCTTGTGCTCCTCTCTGCCTGTGCTTCCCTCCCTCCCTTATCTGCACCAGTATTTGCAACGTGTCAGCTTGTGAGGCTCAACCAGTGTGCTCTGACCAGAAAGTAGCCTACAACACAGCCAGTAGAGAGTCTGTGAACGAAATAGATAAGCGTTATCAGAAACTTCTTTGATTTTTTATACGCTTTAACCAGTCTGTGTTGCGAGTTCTCTCTCTCTCTCTCTCTCTCTCTCTCTCTCTCTCTCTCTCTCTCTCTCTCTCTCTCGTGTGTGTGTGTGTGTGTGTGTGTGTGTGTATGTGTGTGTGTGTGTGTGTGTGTGTGTGTAATACGGTGGTGTTTATGATGTGCTGACACTAACTGACTTGTGACTATCACCACCGACATCGTGTGGCTGTCCGTGTCCAAATGACTCCTGGAGATGACTTATGCAGGCGTTCCTTCCACTCCTCGTTTTTTCCCCCACCCTCTCATCCCCACCCTCTCATCCCCACCCTCTCATCCCTCTGTCTCCGTTTCTTATCCTCCTCTTTCTTCTCCCTGTTCCTCCCAAAGAAAAAAGGAGTGTTAAAACTGAAGTTAAACTCACATTTTGTATCTTCCCGTCCCCGTTTCTGTAACTTACCCACACACAACACTGTGGATTTGTTTAAAGTCTTTTCAAATTCCCTCAAACATAGAACGCAACATCGGAGAGAATTTTGCAGGTGGGCACAACTGCAGTTGTCTGGAGACAAAAAACAAGCTCATTCCATTCTTGTCGAATCGAAAGTGATTTTCATTAAGGGAAAAACAGACACCCCTTTCTGTTTAACTGAACAGCAAAAAAAACAAAACAAACAAAAAAAAAAAAAAAAAAAAAAAAAACGACAAAAACAACCCCCTCCCCTCCAACACACACACACACACACACACACACACACACACACACACACACACACACACACACACACCACACACACACACACACACGCACGCGCGCGCGCGCGCGAAAAGAAACAATCCGTAGCCAAGTTTGGGGGAAAAAAAAGAAAAAAAAAAAGTTGAACAACATACAAACAAAACCCAAACAACAAACAAACACACACAGAAACATGTGAAGCATCTGTGATGAAATAAAGGCTGCATGAAATGTCGATGGAATGGTCATCACTCTGATTGAAAAAAACAAAAATTGCGGGACGTGCGCGCGTGCTAGTTGGACTCCTCGTTGTTCGGAACCAAGATTTGTGCCTGCCTGAACCGTCATGAGGGAAGCCCGTGTCTTGTGCTGAGGACCCGGCTGAATGTTATTGGTAAATATTTCTATGAAAATGATCATTAGAGTACTATCATCATAATCATAAATGACATTGTAATTATGGTGATTACTATAATCATTGTTCTGCTCCTCCTTCCTATTGTTATAATTAGTCATAGTGGTTGCATTACTGCCATGAAACGGCCCAGTGTGACTGGCCGGGTTATAACTAAAATGATAGTAGAAGTAGTAGGCACAGAGATTTATTTGTCAGTGTCCGCCCCCCCCCCCCCCCGCCCCGCCCCTCCCCACTTCCACCTGTCTTTTTCTATTTTTCCCCTTTTCATACGTCTATCATTATTCCATCCATTTATTTCAAATTTACATATTTTGAATGCATGTTACTGTACCGCAAGGCTTGTCTACATTTGATTATTTATATATTTTGTTTGTTTGCTTATGAGACTGTGTTGGGTGTAACAGAAAAAAGTGTACTGCATGACCTGTTGACTGCCGCCCCCTCGCGTCTGTCAACAGCGATTGGTACACTCTTCCTGTCAACAGCGATTGGTACACTCTTCCTGTCAACAGCGAATGGTACACTCTTCCTGTCAACAGCGATTGGTACACTCTTCCTGGAGAGGAACCGACGCTCGGCTACCTCATGTAGAGTGCCGCCACATCAATCATGCATCTCTCCGGACTTGCTGCTTTGTTTCTCTTGAATGACCGTCAACGTCATATTTTGTTTGTTTGTTTTTGTTCTTTTGTGCAGGGCCAGGCTTTGATTTCGCCATGATGTGTTCTTTTTTGTTTAATGATAAAATATCAGTTATAATACCATTGTTTTTGAAACAACACTGTTTTTGCCGATGATTGTTGCATTAGTTCTTGTTATTGTTGTTGTTTGCGTCGAGCAAGAGCTTGAAAGTGTATTGATCATGTGGAAATATACAGTTTATTGTTTTCAACACAAACTTTACGTTACGAGAGAATAACACACGCACAGATTCACTCCATGATTGTTAGAGGGACTTGATGGGCTCTGTTGCCTTATTTCTTCCTCCCTAACGTCAACCATTTGTTTCCGGTCATTGAACAAATATTAGAATAAACAACTTAAACAGGATTACTTTGTTCTTTCATTTGACGACCCAGTAAATGTGTTTGTGCTCCTATTTCACTTACTACCAACAGTCACTCCACTTTGAAACTATCTTAAATATGGAAGTGATTGTGTGTTGGTAAAAGTGTTGTACTCGATCGACTAGGTTGCGCATCTGAAACAAAAAGAAACACACACACACACACACACACACACACACACACTCATATATATATATACATATATTATGCACCCCCTCCCCCTCTCCTCTTCACCATCATCGTTAGAAAATCTTGAGCAAGGTCAGGCCGAATGCTCTCTGCTCCCTGCGGCTGATACTAATCCTTGTCCGGCCCTGAACCTTTGAACTTGGCAGCGAAGAACGGGCTGACCAACTTTTCTTTTTTTTTTTTTTTGACTGACCGCCTCACGCAAAGTCACTCACACGCAAGTTTAAGCAGAGCTGTAGATTTGGCAGTGGATCAGTCTCTTCTAAAGTCCGTCTCGGGCTTCACTTAAAAAACAAACAAAAAAAAAAGGAATGATGAATGACTTTGCGTTCCCTGGAGCGTGAGTTGAAACGAATGAAGAGATTATTGCGAACAGAAATCGGATCGAAGCTGGGCTGCGTGTGAATTTCGATACGGAAAGGGTCTCTTCCTAGAAGAGAGGAATGTCCTTGTACCTGATAATTAGGATGAGAGCTGCAATGTGTAGACCTTGCAGAGAGGATTAGGAACGGCCATTTGTTCCGATTATCGAGAAGCGTGACGCTTGATTATAACGTCAAGAAGAATATCACTTTACTTCATACGCCGACCAACACTCGACGTATTCGCAGGCATGACCCAAGGCGCTGCTCACGCTGTCCCTCACCCCACCTTCCTTACCCATCCCCCCCCCCCCCCCCCGCATTTCCCCTCCCACCTTCCGTCCAAATGTCTTTTGTTCCTTTTCGGGAACATGCTCGCGAGCGCCTTAGCTTTCTTTGCGATGTGACATGACATACGCCCCGATTCCTCTGCTATGAACAGCTCTTGCCACCCACCTGCGACCATACCTCTGAAAAACGGATGAACTTGCTCATTGCCACTAAGGCATAAAGAGAAATGAATCGTTATGCTTTCAGTTTTTATGAAGAAAGCACCACATTACTACCAAAGCAGACTTTATTTGTTGATTAAAAAAAATTTTTTCAATGATAACAAATTCATGTGGTAATATTCGTTTTCCAAAAATAAGGAGTTTGACTTAAATATGGGAAATTTTGGGTTTTCACAGGCACGAAAACCTTGATTTTACTAATCTTATCCCCACCTCCCTCCCTCCTGCTCTAGTCCCTCCCCGCCCAGCAGAAAGCCCTTTTTCGAGCCGGTAATAGACATACGTCCTTTCTTTGTATTTTCTTTTTTTAATTGTCGTTTAATTGTGAAAGATTGTATGTCGTTTTTTGTCTTTGACTTGATGTAGCAGATAGTAGGCCTATGTTTGTTGTAAAGCGCGGCCTGGGCTGTGTCCTTGCTGTGGTCTTGCTTCTTTTTGTCTGCCTGCTGGATTGGCAAATACAGGCTTCTGTGCTGTTTTCTGAATCTGTCTCCATCCCAGTGTTCGTGCGCACTCGTGTGTTGTGTGTGTGTGTGTGTGTGTGTGGTAGATGCGTGTGTGCTTGACTTGTGGGTATGCGGAAAGAAAGTTTCGACTAAGTGGCTCCAAACTACCACGAAGTTTCAAATATTCCAATGACGATCCTGTATTGAATAGCGGTTTTCATCCCAACTCCAATTCTAAGTGGTTCGTTCTACCCCCGCCCCCATATCCTCCCTCACTCTGCCTCCCCTTCATCTGTTCCTCTGGACTATGTGGTCTGAACATTGGGCCTTAAGATAAGGAGAAAGTAATAGTTCTATGATGCAGTATGAATGTCTTCTGTGCACGCACACGCTCGCGCGCGCGCATGCACACTCACACACACGCACAAGCACACATCCCCCTCACCCCCCCCCCCCCCCCACACACACACACGAAACGATCAAACATCTCTTCCTGTAAATAAAACGTTTATCAATGCGTAATTCCATTTTGGTTGAAAATCAGTGTTTGTTAATCGAAAGCGCACGCACGCACGCACGCACACACACACACACACACACACACACACACACACACACACACACACACACACACACACACATACACACACGCACACACACACACACACACACACACACACACACACACACACACACACACACACACACGAACAGATTCGGATTCGGATAATTTATTCAAGCATAGGCCATTGCCCCTCTTGAAGGGGTACACTTTTCAATTCTCGAACATTGCAACATTTCCTTAGTATCTATACACACACAGTCATAAATGCATATTATGTATTTTAAGATCTTAAGATATAGCAGCAGATCGTATTTTAAACGCTTTATATAAGAATACTGATAATTTTCTGACATTGTTTTAATTCTTAGATGCCAACAGTAAACTCAATCGAAACTGGCTTGGATACTTATAGAATTTCAAAGGTATGTACTGTGTTCGTAAATTAGTTAATGCAGGACAGCATAAAAGAAAGTGAACTTCATCTTCCTTGGCATTTCTACACAATGGACAAATCAAATCTTTTTCTGTATGTAATCTATAACGATAGTAGTGACACGCAATTTCAGACACGCCAGGTCTAAACCTTGTCAATACAAATTTTAAATGCCTGTCTAAATTCAACTTCAAATAGATTCTATCATCGTTTACAGAACAAAATGTTCTATACACTTTAAACCGTTCACTGTTATTCACATGGAAATCCCATTCTTGCCACCTACACAATATCAATCTGTCTTTAAAATGATACAAAAATTGACGTATTTCTTCAACACCTTGGTTCTCCCATACATAACCAAAACCATACGCATATAATTTGCATCTAACATTTGAGACCCAATTTCTTTTATTCTGTACATCTAAATCAAATAACATTCTGTAGGCTTTCCGTGGTAATCTACTCTCTTCTAGTCGTGTTAATTTTAACCAGTATCTCATACACTGCACAACTGAATTGATATATATATATATATATATATATATATGATACCTGTTCGTCTCCCCATAGATGAGGTCATTTGGTGTTCTCATTTCCACTCCTAAAAACCTTTTAAGTGCGAACATGTGTAATTTTTCAGGATAAAGAGCTGCATTTTCAAGACCCCATATCTCTGCACCATATTGAACAATCGGTTGAATTTGGGCATCAAATAACTTCAGATAAAGATCAAGAGAATTATTCTTCAATTTGTACAAATTTTGCAAAACACATAATAAAGCCCTTTTGGCTCTGCTCACAAGATCCCGGCATGCTGCAGTAAAACTCAGTCTAGTAGAAAAATAGATTCCTAAGTATTTGTAAATATTCACCACAGGTATTAGGATCCCATTATAAGTCCACCTTTCTCTGTTGGCCAAATATCCACCTTTTCTAAACACCACTATATTGCTTTTGGTCATGTTTACATTCAAATGAAGTTCTGAGGCTGCGCGGTGTAGACTATTAAACTGCGTCTGTAATCCAACAACGGTTTCAGACAATAGAACTACATCATCTGCCAATAACAAAATGAATAATTCAGAAAAATCATATGTGAACCTTGCACCATGTCACCCACACCTGATTACTTCTAATGCCAGTTCATTAATGAATAGTGAAAACAATACAGGACTGGTAACATCACCTTGTTTCACTCCCCGTGTACAGTTGATGTAATCTGTTAATTTATCTCCAGATCGAATTCTACTTTTGACGTTTATGTACATGCTATTAATACACCGAAAAAGCTTACCTTTTATTCCATTTTTTAAAAGAATAGGCCACAGTAAATTTCTTTCTATAGAGTCAAAAGCTTTCTCAATATCAATGAAAGCTACATAAAGTTTACGATTCATACAAAATTGTTTTTGTATTAAGGCTACCAGCGTGAACATAATTATGATCGATAGTGGAATAACCTTTTTTAAATCCTGCTTGATGTTCACCTGTAAGGTTTTGCTCTTCTATCCATTCCTGTAGACGGTTGTTTATTATAGTGCTATAAATCTTGCTACTTGTATCACATAAAGATATGCCTCTGTAGTTGCTTGGATCATTTGGATTTCCTTTTTTAAATAAAGGGACTACAATGGTTTTTGTCCAGTTTTCCGGAAAAACACCTTTGTCAAATAATGTATTACATAGCTTGACGAAAAAATCAACAACTGGCTCTCCCACATTTTTTTAACATTTCCCCGATAACCTCGTCTGGTCCGGCAGCTTTGCCATTCTTTAATTTTCTTATGGCTAACACTACTTCTTCCCTAGATATAGGGCGATTCATGTAAGCATTTTCCTCTTGTTCGTTGTCGATTCTATTGACACCCGCATAATTTTCTTCTGTTACTGTATCTCTTTCAAGCAGACTTTTAAAGTGTTCAGACCAGTCATCTATTGTTAAATTATTAGCTTGCTTTCTTTTAACAGAAATTCTATGCATGTTTTCCCAGAATTCTTTTTGATTATTTATTGACCCAGTTAACTTATCCAGTAGTAAATCATTATGCTCTTTTTCTTTTCGCTGTAAAAGATTCTTATATTCTCTTCTTGCTACACAGTAAGCGTCATTGTCGGTTGGATCTTTCGTTTGCCGAAAAACTCGCAATAAACGTTTCGCTTTTCCCTTACTTGATTTACATTCTTTATCATACCAGTCATTACTTTTACTTAAATTATCAATATAAATTCGTTTCTTCAAACAAGCTCCATAAGTTTTAACAGTCTCAACAAAAACATTCAGAGCTTCATTGTGGTCATGTTCAATCAAATTAAACGCATAATTAAGTAAGCTTAACACTTCAGAAGAATGCGTTGCATCCAAATAAGACTGTGTTACATCACTATTCCACACAAACTTTTCAATATACTTATTCACATTTTCAACTCCAGAAGAAATGGTAGCATTCTTAACCACATTTAAATGAAATTCAAGTGGTAAGTGATCAGATTCTACTCTCTCTGAAACTACTAATCTACAAGACGAGGAGACAACGAAGAACAATTCTTTAGAAAGCAAGAAATAATCATTAACACTGTTTCCAGACTGAGACACAAACGTATAATTTCCATCAAGGTCTCCATTACATGCACCATTAAGAATATAAAACCAAGAGTAGTGTACATATTCAACAAATGTTTTCCGTAGTTATTCAGTACCTGGTCAGCTGATTTTCTATTAAAATACGCAGAGCAACTTTCAATACTAGTACCAAATCCATCATCATGTAAAATATCAGGAGAAAAATTTGCAGTTCTGCTGTTTAAATCACCGGAGAGGATCACATGCACATTGTCATATTCAAGTATACAGTCAACAATACACTCTTCAAGTGAATTAATGCCGTTGTCAATATCTAAGTGGGTATAAAAAGGCGAGCCTTCAGGGGGCACATACGAACACACATACAAAACATTCTCTGATAAATCAAACAAATTCTTTTCAATCAGAAACAAAAGTACATTGGGATTATCTACCTTGATCTCATGAATGAAAGGCACTATCTCATTTCTAACAAGACACATTATACCCCCAGATCGTCTCCCTTGATTTGAAAGTTTTATGCCTGGCTTTATAAAGCTTGCATAGTTTGTGAAAATATTAAGTCAGATTCTCTACAAACGTTTCAACAAGACATATAATGTCGAAATTGAATAGGTAAGATAGAAATTCTTTTTGATTAATTTTAGAAAGAAGTCCATTTACATTCCAGTGTAAAAATAAATAACTGGTACGATTTCCATCAAGATGGTGTGAATTAGAACACATCGATGATACATTTTCATGCATATTAACATTATTTGTTCTGTGGTCATCCATTCGTTCATATACACTCTCGCAAATATCACTTTCCACACTAATATCACTTCTTTTCTTTTGATACAATTTCACACTACCTTCTGTTTTTTCGTTAACTTCATTAAACATATCAATGTTCAATTCATTGTAAATATGTACATCCTTCCCCTCGCTTATGACATCAGTGCATTTGTTTAATGTATCACATGTACAAAAATCAGAAAAAACAACATTATCAAAACTGTCATGAGGATTATTAACAACAGTTCTTTCGTCCGTGATCCCATTTGACCCCCGTCCTTTCACCCCGGACAACTCAGTGCAACTCTGTCATCAGGTTTATCTTTCACAGCACACGACTCGCCTTCTGTGCAGCTCAGTTCCCGTTCTGCACGGACTGTTGACACGTCGTACAGTTCAGTTGCCGGTGTCACTGGTGTCATTGCGGGCAGGCCACCCCCCTATTGAATTTCACGGAGATTTTGTCCATCGGCTAGAGGAGAGGAGAGAGAGAGAGAGAGTCGAAAGTCTCGTAAAGAAATCTGTTGCATTAAACTGAAAGTGAGAGGGGTGGTAGTGGTGGTGGTGGGGGGGGGGGGAGACAAAACCGCAGTGCAAAACAGCACAACACGTCACAAAACAATACAATATAACACAACACCTCAGCAATACAATACAATACATTGCACGTCATCATTTCTTCAACAACATCCAGGCTAGATTAATTACAACTCGGTTTTAATCGGTTATCTAACAGACCAGATCAACCGTAAGCAAAGAATCATGTCACCACAACTTGCACTGAAGAATCGAGAGCACATAATACCACACTTGAAAGACATTTCCTGGCTTCCTTTCCTGCCAGTCAGTCTGACTGGTCACTTCTGCCCTACTGGTCTGTCTTCGTTGATTGGTCACTTCTGCCGCACTGGTCTGTCTTCGTGCAGCGTGTACCACTCTTCCTGCTCTCTTCTGAAAAGCTCCAGAGACTTCCAAGACACAAAATAAAGATCTTTGGAGAACGCAACATCTCTGCACCGGGCCACATGTTTAGAACTCTCTGCCACCCAGTCTACACAACGTCTCATCTGTGCCCGTTGTTAGTTCGAAACTCAGCTGCTCCGATAAGCATTAAACTAAGCTGTAATGTGCGCTTTACAGTATAAATTACATTCCCGCAGGCCAGACATATTGTGCTGGAAGCAATTTCTGTTCTCTTCTTGATTCTGCCATTTTCAATTTTCGTCTTTTTAAATGTCGGCCACTGTGTCCTTTTCGGCCTCTGTCCGTTAATCTGTTTTTACATGTGAAAGTGTTGACAGTTTTTCCTCTGTCCGTTAATCTGTTTTTACATGTGAAAGTGTTGACAGTTTTTCCTCTGTCCGTTAATCTGTTTTTACATGTGAAAGTGTTGACAGTTTTTCCTCTGTCCGTTAATCTGTTTTTACATGTGAAAGTGTTGACAGTTTTTCCTCTGTCCGTTAATCTGTTTTTACATGTGAAAGTGTTGACAGTTTTTCCTCTGTCCGTTAATCTGTTTTTACATGTGAAAGTGTTGACAGTTTTTCCTCTGTCCGTTAATCTGTTTTTACATGTGAAAGTGTTGACAGTTTTTCCCCCCCATTGAAGTGTTGTACAATTTTCCCGCTTCTGGTAGTATTTCCCGGCTTCTGTAGTATTCCCGGCTTCTGTAGTATTCCCGGCTTCTGTAGTATTCCCGGCTTCTGTAGTATTCCTGGCTTCTGTAGTATTCCCGGCTTCTGTAGTATTCCCGGCTTCTGTAGTATTAGTTTGGCGGCTAGGTACGAACGCGTCACATGTTCGGAGTCGACACCAGCTGTGTTCACCCTCATGGGTTTGTAATGAGATTTTCCACTGTGAATATTAATTGCTTAATCAATCAATCGATCGACTAATCCATCAATCAATCGATCGATCGTTTGACTGATTGATTTACTTTTCGAAATGCTTAAACCGATCGCATATTTCATAGCTAGATCTGTTGTAGTGCAGGAGGGGAAGGGGGGAGTGGGGAAGGAGGGGAACGCTGTGCTGAGACCCCTGAGCCAAACGTTGTGTGTGAGTGTGGGACAGTTAAGGACCTGTTCCAGAGAAGTAGAATGGTATCCCATGCACAGTAACTTGTGGCTCAACAGGTCGACAAACACAGACAAACAGAAAGTGAGATCATAGGGAGAACGGTCTGCTAGATAGACAGACAGACGGACATATAAGGAGGCATGCAGTCACGCTCTCTCTCTCTTCTCACACACACACGTTTACACACGCGCACGCACGCACGCACGCACGCTTGCGCGCACGCACGCACGTACGCACGCACGCACACCACACACACACACACACACACACACACACACACACACACACACACACACACACACACACGAATGGACGTCACCCTCTCTCCCCCTACACTCACATACATGCCTCTATGGCTTTGGTTTTGCTTGTCTGTCAGTTCCTTCCACCCTCCGTCCTCTCTCTCTCTCTCTCTCTCTCTCTCTCTCTCTCTCTCTCTCTCTCTCTCTCTCTCTCTCGCACACTCACACGTAGACACGCATTCACACACATACACACACGCGCACGCACACGCACACACATACACACTCATTCACTACCGCACACGCACGCACGCACGTACACAGGCACGCATGCGCGCACGCACGCGCGCGCGCACACACACACACACACACACACACACACACACACACACACACACAACACACACACAACAGACACACAGACACACAGACACACAGACACAGACACACACACACACACACACACACACACACACACACACACACACACACATTGTTTACATACGACACTCTGCAGTTAATTGCTCATCAGATCCCTCAGGCAGCGAGTAGCATGGCTAGTCACCGACGCCAGAAATGAGGACACGAATGTCATTGCACACGAACAGGAAACCCCGAGACAGCTCCCCTTGCATGCCCTTCCATACTGTGACAGCTCCCCTTGCATGCCCTTCCATGCTGTGACAGCTCCCCTTGCATGCCTTTCCATGCTGTGACAGCTTCCCTTGCATTCCCTTCCATGCTGTGACAGCTTCCCTTGCATGCCCTTCCATGGTCTGCTCAGTGACAGCGCCCCTTACATGCCCTTCCACGCTGTGACAGCTTCCCTTGCATGCCCTTCCTTGCTGTGACAGCTCCCCTTGCATGCCCTTCCATGCTGTGACAGCTCCCCTTACATGCCCTTCCACGCTGTGACAGCTTCCCTTGCATGCCCTTCCATGCTGTGACAGCTTCCCTTGCATGCCCTTCCATGGTCTGCTCAGTGACAGCGCCCCTTACATGCCCTTCCACGCTGTGACAGCTTCCCTTGCATGCCCTTCCATGGTCTGTGACAGCTCCCCTTGCATGCCCTTCCATGGTCTGTGACAGCTCCCCTTACATGCCCTTCCATCGTCTGTGACAGCGTCCCTTGCATGCCCTTCCATGGTCTGTGACAGCGTCCCTTGCATGCCCTTCCATGGTCTGTGACAGCTCCCCTTGCATGCCCTTCCATGGTCTGTGACAGCTCCCCTTGCATGCCCTTCCATGGTCTGTGACAGCTCCCCTTGCATGCCCTTCCATGGTCTGTGACAGCGTCCCTTGCATGCCCTTCCATGGTCTGTGACAGCGTCCCTTGCATGCCCTTCCATGGTCTGTGACAGCGTCCCTTGCATGCCCTTCCATGGTCTGTGACAGCTCCCCTTGCATGCCCTTCCATGGTCTGCTCTGTGACAGCTCCCCTTGCATGCCCTTCCATGGTCTGTGACAGCGTCCCTTGCATGCCCTTCCATGGTCTGTGACAGCGCCCCATACATGCCCTTCCACGCTGTGACAGCTTCCCTTGCATGCCCTTCCATGGTCTGTGACAGCTCCCCTTGCATGCCCTTCCATGGTCTGCTCTGTGACAGCTCCCCTTGCATGCCCTTCCATGGTCTGTGACAGCTCCCCTTGCATGCCCTTCCATGGTCTGTGACAGCTCCCCTTGCATGCCCTTCCATGGTCTGTGACAGCTCCCCTTGCATGCCCTTCCATGGTCTGTGACAGCGTCCCTTGCATGCCCTTCCATGGTCTGTGACAGCTCCCATTGCATGCCCTTCCATGGTCTGTGACAGCTCCCCTTGCATGCCCTTCCATGGTCTGTGACAGCTCCCCTTGCATGCCCTTCCATGGTCTGCTCAGTGACAGCTTGTCGCCTTTGCCATGGGAGTTTTGGTCCAGGACGGTATTAACTAAAATAAAAATTACAGCATGTACACGGACAAAAAAAGAAAAGAAAAGAAAAGAAAAAAAAAAGAATGTTTGATATATGTTATTCTGAAAGAAAAACGAACACACTATCAAATTTTAACAAGACCATGTACAGTTATCAGTTCTGCTAACAATGTATGACAGTATGCAACATTACATACGAGGACAGATTTATCGGTACTAGGGTACTTAAACACTGACTTTGTAGTGCAACAGAACGCAACTATCTGTCCTGGATCCAGGGACACTCAGAGGGGTGGTTCAAGGCCACACACCTCTATATCTTTATCAGCTAATCTGCTCTGTCTGTGTATCTGTTAATATGTCTGTCTCACGCACACACTCACATACGTCCTGTCTCTCTCACACGCACGCACACACACACACACACACACACACACACACACACACACACACACACACACACACACACACACACACGAGCTATGTAAGAGGTGAAGTATGTAGGATCTACGATATCAATGATCACAGCTTTCCCGTGACTACCCGGGGCAAAATCTGGACCGTTACGGTGGCGGCCAGGCCAAAGTCGGGTCGGTTTATTGCCCAGAAAAACAGCGACAGAATACCAACACTATCAGCTGTCTGACAATGACAACGGAGCCAGTGAAATTTAGGTCCGTGTGAATGGTCTTAGCGGTGAAAAAATGGTCTTAGCGGTGAAATTGAGGTCTGTGTGAATGGTCTTAGCGGTGACATTTAGGTCTGTGTGAATGGTCTTAGCGGTGAAATTTAGGTCTGTGTGAATGGTCTTAGCGGTGAAATTCAGGTCTGTGTGAATGGTCTTAGCGGTGAAATTTAGGTCTGTGTGAATGGTCTTAGCGGTGAAATTCAGGTCTGTGTGAATGGTCTTAGCGGTGAAATTTAGGTCTGTGTGAATGGTCTTAGCGGTGAAATTCAGGTCTGTGTGAATGGTCTTAGCGGTGAAATTCAGGTCTGTGTGAATGGTCTTAGCGGTGAAATTTAGGTCTGTGTGAATGGTCTTAGTGGTGAAATTTAGGTCTGTGTGAATGGTCTTAGCGGTGAAATTCAGGTCTGTGTGAATGGTCTTAGCGGTGAAATTCAGGTCTGTGTGAATGGTCTTAGCGGTGAAATTTAGGTCCGTGTGAATGGTCTTAGTGATGAAATTCAGGTCCGTGTGAATGGTATTAGCGGTGACATTTAGGTCTGTGTGAATGGTCTTTGCGGTGAAATTCAGGTCTGTGTGAATGGTCTTAGCGGTGAAATTTAGGTCCGTGTGAATGGTCTCAGTGGTGAAATTTAGGTCCGTGTGAATGGTCTTAGCGGTGAAATTCAGGTCCGTGTGAATGGTCTTAGCGGTGAAATTTAGGTCCGTGTGAATGGTCTTAGCGGTGAAATTTAGGTCCGTGTGAATGGTCTTAGCGGTGAAATTCAGGTCCGTGTGAATGGTCTTAGCGGTGAAATTCAGGTCCGTGTGAATGGTCTTAGCGGTGAAAT
>CM065722.1:54892665-54910165 GCA_033310375.1 Conus canariensis | reverse complement strand
GTGCGTGTGCATGTGTGTGTGTGTGTGTGTGTGTGTGTGTGTGTGTGTGTGTGCGCGCCGCGCGTGTGTGTGTGTGTGTGTGTGTGTGTGTGTGTGTAGTGTGTGTGTGTGTGTGTGTGTGTGTGTGTGTGTGTGTGTGTGTGTGTGTGTGTGAGAGAGAGAGAGAGAGAGAGAGAGAGAGAGAGAGAGAGAGAAGGAGAGAGAGGTGCCATTATCATTTACCTTCCCCTTCCATCTTTTTTTTTTCTTTTCGACCATTCATACACTATCCAAAACTATAATTATTAATTAAGCGACAATCCATCGAAACGCAGCCGTAATTAACGGGAGAGAGAGAGAGAGAGAGAGAGAGAGAGAGAGAGAGAGAGAGAGAGAGAGAGAGAGAGAGAGAGAGAGAGAGAGAGTAATTCCATTTTTCTATCCAAAATATCACATGCTAAACATTGCTATAAATTTGAATAAAGAGCAATACATCAATATGATCAACAGTAATCCGGACACACATTTATCACCTTGCAGTTACAGTGCACGAAGAAATCAAAGTATTAAGACATCAATCAATTAGTGACAAGGCACCAATAAAACCAGCGACCACAACAGTCATTCATCATACTATAATTTCAATCATTAATAAAACCGACAGTAACCATATCTCTCATTTATCATTATCTAGTTTTGAAAACATCAGTGGAAAGGAAACGGCGTATCAGTTTAATATGCAGCAAAACAGAGGGTGTGCCCTGGTATATGTATTTTGTCCCTAATAGCAATGGTCTGCTGTGAAATGTGTAATTAGTTTTTCCCTGAAGGATTCTGTAATTTGAGTACATCGGAAATGTAGTGGAAGTGAATTCCAAACCACGCTACCTGAGTAAGATAAGCTTGATTTAAATAGATCTGTTCTAGGTGTGGGAACCTGGAATTTGGTTGAATCCCTAGGGTTTATGCTAAATTTGGACTGAAGAGTTTGTGGTGCTAAACCCGATGCAATTTTTTGCATTAGCAGACATTTGTTGACAGCAAACATTTCTTGTAACGGAAGAGCCCCCGCTTTAGCATAATCCCCTTCACTAAGACTAGATGATTTTAATAGGACTGCTTTAAGTGCTCTTTTGTAGACACTCTTAAGAGGTTTCATGGCATTAGCACTAGCAGAATCAAATAGTGTTGAACAATAATTGATTGAAGAGAGAACATGTGCGTGTAGGAACAATTTCCTGGCATGAAGGTTTAAGAAATGCTTAATCTTGCACAGCTGATATGTTTGTCTGGATATTGATTTACATAAACTGCGAAGGTGATAAGACCAAGAAAGATTATTATCAACATATACGCCTAGAACTCGATGGCTATCCACCACTTCAATTTCCTGATTATTGATAAAAACAGATGGGGGCTGTGTGGTTATGTTTTGTCTTCTCTGCCTTGTTGTTATCAGCATTAGTTTTGTTTTGTTAGGATTCAGTGACATGTGATTTACATTGCACCAATTAGTTAAGATGTCAGCATTCTTCTGTAATGAAGTGAAAACAGCTTCCAAGCTGGAGCTACTTGTATGGACAGTGGTATCATCACAAAAGAGTTCACATGAATCCTCAATATAAAGAGGGAGATCATTTATATAAACTGAGAACAGCAACGGACCTAACACAGAACCCTGGGGTACGCCATGTTGGATAGGTAGCTTCTCTGATAAATTGTTGTTGACACAAACGATTTGTTGACGATCTTCTAGGAATGATGTTATCAGTTGGAAGGTATTTCCTTTTATACCATATAATAAAAGCTTCCTGCATAACAGTTTGTGGTCAATTACATCAAAAGCCTTTGCAAAATCAACAAACAGTGCGCCACAATATTTATTCTCATTAACACTGGCTAGCCATTGATCTACTAGGTTTGTAAGCGCTGTATGACAAGAATGATTTTTCCTGAATCCTGATTGATTTTTATTTAGTAGGTTGGAGGAGTCAAAATGGTGGCAAAGATGTTTATTTATGTGTTTTTCCAAGGGCTTGGACAGAACTGGCAAAATGGATATAGGTCTGTAGTTGGATGGTTCAGATTTGTCTCCAGATTTGAAAATGGGTATTACTTTTGCAACTTTGAACTGAGCGGGAAAGTGACATTTATCAATGCATAAATTGTAAATGTAGGTAAGAGTTTCGCATATAACAGGTGCTGATAGTTTCAGTATTTTTCCATCAATCCCGTCAAGTCCGCGGCTTCCTGTCTGCTTCAATTGGCATAAAGCTTGGCAAACATCACTAACTGTCATAGGCGGAACTGGTGTTGCTGGACGAATGTTCATAGCATTGCAAAATTTTTTTAATTTTTGTAATTCATTTGAGTCAGTATTCTTTTCTTTGACAATGTGTTCTGCAACTGTTGTAAAGTGTTGGTTGAGTTCATTTGTTGTTACGCTGGTAATGGGACTTGTCTTTGACTGTGAAGTTTTATTCGTAAGTTCATTTATTGCTTGCCATATGGACTTCGAATTTTGTTTGTTGGCTACAAGTTCACGAAAAAAATTCATTTTTGCTGTCCGTTTGAGTGAATTGACTTTATTACGTTGCCTTTTAAATCCATCCGACTTCCCTTCTGCTTCAAGCAGATCGTCGCGTAAGAAACAAGCAGCTTGTATTTCATCAGTCATCCACTTTGGTTGTGCACTATGTTTAACTCGACGCGTTTTGAATGGCGCATGCTTGTCATAAACAGAATTAAACGTGTGTAGCCAATACTCAAGCGCTTTCTCTGGATCAGTGTAATTATAAACATTTATAAAGGGGGAATTCATGAGGTCAGTGAGAAAGGTATCTTCGTGGAAGTGTCCGAAAGATCTGTAAGTGATGTGTTTGTGGCCAGTTTTAGGAATTTTGATTCCACTTCTTTTCCACGTAATGCATACTGGAAAGTGGTCGCTGCATCCGTTCAAAGGCACACATTTCTCAATGACGTTTTGTGGTTCAGAAAGATAGATGTGGTCAATTAATGTTTTGCTAGTGAGTGTTACTCTGGTTGGCATGTCTATAATTTGGGATAAGTTGTATGAGGTGGTCCTATCTGACCACGATGTTTGGCCCTTCAATAGATCAATGTTGAAATCACCTAAAAGCATTAATTCTGTGGCATCAAGCGATGCTGCATCCATCATGGCCGTAAACTTGTCCATCCAACCAGCATTTTCCGCTGGGTTTCGATATACAAATCCTATTTTGATGGGTTTTGTTCTCTTCAACTTGATTACTAACCAAACTGCTTCAATTCCAAAACTTTCAAGATCATACAAACGTTGGGCATTTAATGTTTCATGAACGTAAAGTAATATGCCTGTAGATTTGGATTCGGTGGGATCTCTGCGTACAATATTGTAGCCAGAGATTAAGACAGTGGCATTAGGGACAATATCTGAAAGTCTTGATTCAGTGAAGCCAAATATATGAAAGGGTTTGTCTTGATTATACAGTATAGTGGGTACCTCCTGTAACTTGTTTTGTATATGGTTTATATTAAGATGTCCAATACGTAGTCCGTCTTCCTGTGGCCACTTTGAAGATGATTGCACCATTTGTGCAACTAAAACAAATATAGCAAGGATACACTTGAATACAAACTCAATGTGTCCGTATGGTATACACACACAACAACTATCTTCAATTCAAAAGGATAATGAAAATGAGAAACAAGCAAGTCAAAACTACAAATAAGTGTGATACAACACACTTACACACCAAATCCAACAATGCTCAATGAAAAAGGATAATGAATATGAAAAAGCACAAAAGTTAAATTCACAAAGTTACGTAACACGCTTGTGGCAAGTGTCACCGAAGCTTTATCTACACCACAGGAGGTTTCTGAGCGTGCTCACACACCATTCAGGTACAATAAAACTGATATAAAAGTCTTGCTTTCTTCAGAAATGCTAATAATGTAGTTCGCAACCACTTTTTCTTCTCAGCTTATCAGATGGTCGGCAGATTCGGAATTACACAGTCCACATTGGCAGATGCATATAGTTCAAACTCTGCACTTTCCACACTAGTGTATATATACATATAGCACACACGCACACGCACACGCACACGCATACACACCACACACACACACACACACACACACACACACACACACACACACACACACACACACACTGATTCAAGTCTACAACTGGCCATAGTTTGGTGGCATTGGCATGAAGTGTGGCCACTGCCAAAAAGCAGGTGGGAAGCTACGAGGAAAAGAAGGGAAGAACATAGAAGGATACATTGGCGGTGGCATCATGGGTGGTGGCTGTGGAGGCGAAGTGTAGGTCTCTCTACTACCATACGAATTAGTTCCCCGCGTGGTAGTGGGCTTACTGTCCGGTCGTCGGAGTGGGTGGGTGGGGTTTAGAGTGGTGGTAGGGAGGGGAGGAAAGACTTCCGAGTAGTGTGGGTCGGCCGGAGAATGGGAAGAGTAGGAGGGTTCTCGGGGTTGAGAGGACTGTGATGTGTGATTGTTTGTTGGTAACATGCGTGGAGTAGGTGAATGGACGGGAGGAGGAACGGAGCGGTGATGCAAGAAGGGGGAAGTGGAGAGACGTCCAGTGGGGCGAGGCCTGTGGTCACTGCCCCTCTTTGTGCCCATGCTGTCTGCCTGTTTCCTAGCAAACAGATTTTCAGCAAGGCGTGCTGTCCCTTTCCTCGTTGGCAGAATGGCATTTTGGTACAATGCCATTCTGGGTGCACCACTGCTGGTAGTGAAGACAGCAGTGTGGTCCCTGTAGTGCACACCCATGCCGTCACACACCTGCTGCAGGTTCCTGTTGCTGTTGAGAATGACTGGATTGAAGGGGTGTCGTCCTCTGGCAGGCATGATAGCAGAAGCTAGCAGTGACGCTTTGGGAAAGACCCTCCGGCACTGGGAAAGAAGGTCTTTCCACTTGTCACTGCTGATGGCACTGTCTGCTGAGGCCTTGACTTGTGCACAGTCGTGGATCCCAACATGAACTGCAGCCAATCTCACGGTAGTTGAGGGTGTCTGGCGACTGAGCCACTCGAGAGAGAGAGAGAGAGAGAGAGAGAGAGAGAGAGAGAGAGAGAGAGAGAGAGAGAGAGAGAGAGAGAGAGAGAGAGAGAGAACAAACGCACAAACGATCGAACGAACGAAATTTTATTTTGTCAGGGTAATGAGATAAGCAAATTAGAAATGCTTTTTCCTACCCAGCCCTGGAGAGAGAGAGAGAGAGATAGAGAGAGAGAGAGAGAGAGAAGAGAGAGAGAGAGAGAGAGAGAGAGAGAGAGAGAGAGAGAGAGAGAATGAACAAACGAAATTTTATTTTATCAGGGTTATGAGATAAGCAAGTTAGAAATGTTTTTTCCCACCCAGCCCTGGAGAGAGAGAGAGAGGGAGAGAGAGAGAGAGAGAGAGAGAGAGAGAGAGAGAGAGAGAGAGAGAGAGAGAGGGGCGGGAGGGGGGCGGAGGTGGGAGTGAAGGGGAAGGGATGGAAGCCAATCATATCAGGCAAAGAGACAAATATGGAACAAGTCTTTGGTCATCAAAATCTTAAACCTATCTATCAGAAACAGGTGGTGTGGAAGAAAAACCCTTTACGGGACGATTTTGAACAGCCTCAGTAACTGAACGTCATCCCACGACCTTTTGAAAATGTGGGAAATGGCTAGAGTTTAAAGAATCGAAAGCCAGTTTAATCAACACTAGCTTTCACTGCTCTTTTTGTTTTGTTTTTCCTAACTTTAATGTAAGAAATGTGCGTGTGTGTGTGCTTGTGTGTGTGTGTGTGTGTGTGTGTGTGTGTGTGTGTGTGTGTGTTTGTGCGCGCGCGCGCATGCGCGCGCGCGTGCTTGCGTGCGTACATGCGTGCTTGTGTGTGTGTGTGTGTGTGTGTGTGTGTGTGTGTGTGTGTGTGTGTGTGTGTTAGTGCGTGCGTGCGTGCGTGTGTGCGTGTGTATGTATGTGTGTGTGTGTTAGTGTGTGTGTGTGTGTCCGTGTGTGTGTGTGTGTGTGTGTGTGTGTGTGTGTGTGTGTGTGTGAAATGACTGTGTTCGAGCATATATATGTACGTATTTGAGTGTTTGTGCGTAAATATATGCACTAGTACATGTGTATGCTTGCGTAGGCGCGCTTTTATATTATATATATATATAAGAGAGAGAGAGAGAGAGAGAGAGAGAGAGAGGGAGAGAGAGAGACACACACACACACACACACACACACACACACACACACACACACACACACACACTTGAAGTAAACAGGCAAACAAGCAATGTAAACGAATATAATCCAATATTTCGAACGGCTGCTCTTTTTCAAGGACGACAGACTGTGTAGTCACGTCAAAAGTGGAGTGACATCATCAGGTCGATGCTAAAAGATAACTTGCGTCATGACAGTAATGTCATCACAAAGTGAGGCAAAGTCTAGCACACCATCCTGTTGTAATTATTTTGTCACTCCCCACCCCCACCGGTATAGTAACAGCTCCTTGGGTTCTTCAAGTGTGCGAACTCAGGCATCACCAGTGGGGAATACCCCAAGTCGTATACTGAAGGAGGGACAATTACTGGGAAGTGTTTCGCATGTCCGAGGCATAGTGACAAGTAGTTGCCGACCTGCCGGTCCTTGGTGAAAGAGAGTGTCCACTTTGAGCACTGGCTATTCACTGGGTTCTCCAGTGGGGCTGAAAGGAAGGCGATCGTGTCAGGTGACCGTCACGGGTAGGTGACCGTCAGCCTGCAGGCAGAGTCGTTCTTGTTCTGAGGAATGAATGGAAGGCTTCGGCCTAGTGAGTGGTTTGCACCTTGTTGTCTATAGAGGTAGTAACTACTTGAAGCATCAGTCCTGGCTGGTAGAGAAGTCCAGGCTGTTGGTACAATGGGTAGCTTCGGGGAATCGAACATGAGTTTGAATGGGAGGTTATGCATTAACCACTTGGTACCCAAGTCTTTGTTGGCGCTAGCAGCTGGGTGTGTGTGTATGTGTAGGTGACTAGTGATCCCACTGGCGGAATGAAAATAACTTGGGGATTTATTGGTACAAATCGTGTGATGGGTGTGTGCCAGTGATCCCATTGGTTGAGCCAGTTAAACTCGGGTTCTCTCTTGTTTGAGAATGAATATAAGGTGCTTGGAAAACCAGGAAGTGTGTGATTCACTTAAGGGAAAGTGAACTCATCCCGTCTTGCTGAGGGCTCAAGAAAATACAGCGTGAAGCAGAGGTTTGCTGTCGCCTCGTTGTCTCCTGGGTGGGGACGTAAGACAGTGGAGGTTGCTGTAGCCTCAGAGCCGACGACGAGAAGAATTGTCTCCCGTGTGGGGACGGTCGACAGCAAGACGTGTCAGCCTGTTGGAGCCTAGACAGGGAGCTGCCAGACAACGGTGGGGTGTTTGCAGCCAGAGAAGACCTGTGGGAGAGGCCGACAGGAGTCCTTTCCGTGGAGAGGGCGAAGTGCAGTGGAATCCGGGAGACTAGGTCTGAGGGTGCAACTCAAGCTACTTTGCCAGTGTCCCCCAACTGGGATTGGCCAATCGGGAGAACACAACAGTGTGACAGCTTCAGCTCGTAGTCGCACAGTGGGATGAGAGAAACTGACGTTCAACCAAGGAATGCTGGCAAGTTATGACGTTTCATTTGTTCTTAAGTTTATAAGTGTGCAAACAGAATAGTGGAATATTGTCTTTCCTGGTTAATTAAGAGTAATTGAAGGAAAGGGGAAGCGATTATGAGATTATCTGTGTGATGTTTACATTTTTGTATGATACAGATAACGGTGTTGTGTAGTGACGGGTGGGGGCTCGGAGTCAAGTTAAATAAAAGTTGAATATTTTCTATGAAATGTTATTGGTTTCCCGTCACCTTTGTGCGGGCCCGATGTGAGTGACAGAGTGCGTGTGCCTATGCGAGAGCGCATTTTGGTTGTGAAAGCGTAAATATTTCAGTCTATAACCCCCTGCATCCCTGCATATGATGATCGTATTTTAATAACGAGGGGGAGCGTCGGAGACCCGTCACAGTTATATTAAAAACAAGTTAAAATCAAGCTTAAAAGATCTACAAGCTTGTTTCGCGCTGTGCGGTCGTCAGGATGTGATGAGCTTGTATTGCCAGTGCTATATATATATATAGCTAGCTTGCTGTTGTTTTCCCCGTGCTACATGTGTTTCTCAGGTGTTATTGATTTTATTCACTGATAGGAACTTCCATCTGTGTCTGCAATTGTTAACCATTTCTGTTCTAACATTTAAGGTTGCCAACTGTGGTTTACATAGTATAATGTATTTCTCTGTAAGGCATAGATTACATCTTTTTGAAATGTTATTGTATGGTGCTGCTCTTTTTAAGATTTTCCAAGATATGTTGTAGTCTATGTTTTTATCTTTAAGTTTCCAAATGTATTTACTCAATTCTGTTTGGTTTTTATATCTTTCTTTATTGAATGATTGTTTATGGTTTGCATATCTAGTTTTGAATTGGTTTTCAGTGATACCTACATATGTTTCTTTTGCGTTCTCTGATGTCACAGTGGCTTGATACACAATGTTGTTGTAAAGGCATTTGTTGCTTAGGGGACACTGTTCTTTTTTGGTACAGTTACAAGATTTCCTTTCGTTACCCTCTTTTTTCTCTGTGCTGCTTTTCATTTTATTTGCTGAATCGATGGCATTTTTAAGATTCGGCATACATGAATATGATAATTTAATGTTGTTTCTGTTGAATATCTTAAATAATTTATGGTCTTTTGGGAAAGATGATGTCAAAATTTTAAAGAATTCTTTCCCTACATTTGTTTTAACTCTTGCATCATATGGGGGATTGTACCATATGGTATTCCTTTTCCTGTTCTTTCTGCATCATTTTGTATCATTGTCTGGATCGTATATTATATATATATATATATATATATATATATATGTGTGTGTGTGTGTGTGTGTGTTGTATGTGTGTGTGTGTGTGTGTGTGTGTGTGTGGTTGCCCATTTCCATATACGGTGCTATTTAGTGTCAGGAAGGCTTTCCTGGTTTTACACCACATTGACTCGAATTAATTAACTACTCAATTTTTGTAGCGTGACACACCAAGAAAATTAACCTGAAACCCAGAGCGGGTAGCGACGATGACGTGTTCTTAACTGAAGACAGACACCAAGAAAATTAACCTGAAACCCAGAGCGGGTAGCGACAACTGAAGACAGACACCAAGAAAATTAACCTGAAACCCAGAGCGGGTAGCGACAACTGAAGACAGACACCAAGAAAATTAACCTGAAACCCAGAGCGGGTAGCGACAACTGAAGACAGACACCAAGAAAATTAACCTGAAACCCAGAGCGGGTAGCGACGATGACATGTTCTTAACTGAAGACAGACACCAAGAAAATTAACCTGAAACCCAGAGCGGGTAGCGACAACTGAAGACAGACACCAAGAAAATTAACCTGAAACCCAGAGCGGGTAGCGACAACTGAAGACAGACACCAAGAAAATTAACCTGAAACCCAGAGCGGGTGGCGACAACTGAAGACAGACACCGAGAAAATTAACCTGAAACCCAGAGCGGGTAGCCAAGATGACGTGTTCTTAACTGAAGACAGAAGGCAGAAGCAGGACCCAGTGTTCATGAAAGTTCCTTGAAGACCCCCCCCCACCCCCACACCATGACCCTATACAAACAATACTCACAATGTCAGCGGCGAATTGGTATTTATGAATAGACAGATGTCACACTATTTATGACTAGACAGATGTCACACTATTTATGAATAGACAGATGTCACACTATTTAGGAATAGACAGATGTCAAACCAAATGATTCGCTGAAATCTGTACACTTTCTTGCCGCTGGCAGGAAGGTCGTCGTGTTTCGCCTGTTGAAGGGACTTTTGTAAATAACAAACAGGATTTACAACATTGGCTCCCATGGCAAGACAATTCAAGGGCCATATCTTAAAAGCAATGCTGTGCTCGATGGCACTGATTCTCTTAGAGCATAAGCAAACACAGGCAGAAAAAAATGGCGAGTTGTGAGGAAGACAAAACGTGTGGGAAACTTCAGGGTTAGGACTCAGTAACTGACAGTGTGGCACCCGATGTTTCAGTTCAGGTTCCAGTAAAGTTCAAGACAGCGGCATGTTGGAGAACCCGATAATGAGAAAATGTATCTACTTCCACGCCCTGATAATGAGAAAATGTATCAACATCCACGCCCTGATAATGGGAAAATGTATCAACATCCACGCCCTGATAATGAGAAAATGTATCAACATCCATGCCCTGATAATGAGAAAATGTATCAACATCCATGCCCTGATAATGAGAAAATGTATCAACATCCACGCCCCTATAATGAGAAAATGTATCAACATCCACGCCCCTATAATGAGAAAATGTATCAACATCCACGCCCCTATAATGAGAAAATGTATCAACATCCACGCCCTGATAATGAGAAAATGTATCAACATCCACGCCCTGATAATGCAAAAATGTATCAACATCCACGCCCCGATAATGAGAAAATGTTTCAGCTTGCTCGCCCCTATAATGAGAAAATGTATCAACATCCACGCCCCAATAATGAGAAAATGTATCAACATCCACGCCCTGATAATGAGAAAATGTATCAACATCCACGCCCCGATGATGAGAAAATGTATCAACATCCACGCCCCGATAATGAGAAAATGTATCAACATCCACGCCCTGATAATGGGAAAATGTATCAGCATCCACGCCCTGATAATGAGAAAATGTATCAACATCCACGCCCTGATAATGGGAAAATGTATCAACATCCACGCCCCGATAATGAGAAAATGTATCAACATCCACGCCCTGATAATGAGAAAATGTATCAACATCCACGCCCTAATAATGAGAAAATGTATCAACATCCACGCCCTGATAATGGGAAAATGTATCAACATCCACGCCCCTATAATGAGAAAATGTATCAACATCCACGGCCCGATAATGAGAAAATGTATCAACATCCACGCCCCGATAATGAGAAAATGTATCAACATCCACGCCTGCTGCAGAGACAGGGTCTCCAGCAGTTGACTCTAGAAGATAAAGTAATTCTCAGGAAAGATGGACAGTAGGTCTTCACAGAGGAGGGTGGCGTCGTCTGTCAGGTGTTTGCTCCCTGAACTTCTGACATTCAAAGGGGATCAGGCCACATCCAGGACTTGATGTTAAAAGCCCTTCAGCCGTCATGGATATTGTTGGCACTGCTGTGACCCGAACGTCCATCTCCTGTCTGTATGGGCGCCTCAAGGCCTTATCCACATAGTCAGCGGACATCTATTGTAAGTTGGGTTATTTAAGCTTCATAAGGTCACTTTTTTTCTTCCTAGACCGGATCCCACTGGTACTATTTCCAGCTACCTCTGCCATCGCCCTTAGGGTTCTGGGCCTCTTCTTGCCAGAAATGAAGAGCTGTTTGTTGAGGCCATAGGCCGATGGGCTAACAATCCACCTTGCTCCAACCTTTATGGCCAGTACTGTGACGTGGAAGCCAGATTCCCTCCAGTTGCTGGGAAGACAGGTGAGCCAGTACTTGTCAGCTTGCTCCATTCTGTTTTCCTATCGCGCAGTGAGTTCAATGAGATAATCATTTGTTTTGACGAACCTGAGTAAAGAATTATATTCTAGACGATCTCTAGATAAACAGTAAACAAGTTGGGTATTTTTTGCTCCCATAAGAAAACCTAACAGAGTAACTTTCATTCAAGACTGCCACAGCCTCTTAAACTTGAATAAAGTCAGACAAATACATAGACGAACAATCTAATAGTGGGGGAAAAAACAAGCGCAGGCCAACAACTGAACTATCTTCATAGTAATGACTTGGCAAAGATTTGGACTTAAGGAGGGAGGGGGGGGGGGGGGGAATTTGAAGATGGAGAAACTGGGAACATGAAATTAAGAAAACATGTTACAGATATGAAAACTCTTCACTAGCTGCATAAGTGAAGAGTTTTCATATCTGTAACATGTTTTCTTAATTTCATGTTCCCAGTTTCTCCATCTTCAAATTCCTCCCCCCCCCCCCCCCTCCCTCCTTAAGTCCAAATCTTTGCCAAGTCATTACTATGAAGATAGTTCAGTTGTTGGCCTGCGCTTGTTTTTTCCCCCCACTATTAGATTGTTCGTCTATGTATTTGTCTGACTTTATTCAAGTTTAAGAGGCTGTGGCAGTCTTGAATGAAAGTTACTCTGTGTTAGGTTTTCTTATGGGAGCAAAAAATACCCCACTTGTTTACTGTTTATCGTTTACTGTTCCCTGCCTCATTTCATTTCCGATCTCTGGATAATTTTCCCATTCTGCAAAGTCTGCTGTGCACCCCCATTCATCCTCTCTATCCAATGAACCCTTCTTTTACATTTCTGATGTGACAGCTATTGCAGACCATGATTTGTTGCCTCCTTCCGTGCAGAATTTCATTGTTGGAGTGTCTGGTAGCGTACCGTTTTCCCTGAAAGTGCTTCCGACTCGCACCATCTTTTTAGTCACTCTGCGGAGTGTCCATGTGCACCGTCCCTGGGTGAATGCCGATGTGCTTGAACTCAGAGTATGTTCCACTGCTTGCCCTGAAAGAAATGACAAGTGGGCTTCTCTGATTTCCCGCACTTCGCCGGCTGTGAATTTGAGGGCAGAAGGTCAACTACAGATCGGAGGATAAAGCTGAACGTCAGTGGTGACATATGGCACATTGTTTGGTTTGGGAGTGCAAAGTACACTAACAATAAGGCGACAGATGTCCTGACAATGGGAGAAGGGGTGAGAAGGCGGGGGTAGAGGGGCGGAGAAATTTACACGACAATTATTTACCCCGTTCATAAAGGTCGACCCAAATTAGGGGGTATGCGTTTACACGGTAATGACGTATTCACGGTACTTAACGGCAATTGTCGAAGAACGCCGTAAGCAAGAAATTTACGGAAAAGCAGCAAGCAAGAACGCCGTTTGAGTTGTGGTGAGGAGTCGGTGATCAGACGTGACAGGTTGAGAACCTCCCACCCAATCTCTCTGAAAGACCTGTGTTCTTATCAGCTCCGAGTCTGCCATATGGCATTACTTAGCCTCAATTCTATGAATATCATAAGAATGCATACTTAAGAGCCGTGTCTCTTTTTTTCCTTCGATGATCTGGATTCCATCATATGCTAGGGTAAATTTAGTCTGCCGTCAAGTCGAAGTGCTGTGTTCACAAAGCGCCTGTGTTTGCTAACAGTGTGCATTTGACCTGGACGATGGGTTTGACGACAGTGTTGGTCTTTGTGTGGTTGTGGCTGATTGCAGTCGTTGTCCAGGGCGACAGTCTCGTGGTTGTCAATGAAAACAAAAGCAGTGGTGTCTTTGAGCTGACCGTTCGGATGCCCAATGCCACGTCTGATCGGGTAGGTCAGGAGATTCTTTATTTTGTTTCAGTCGACGTTTTTTTTTTTTTTTTTTTTTTGCATGCAGGTACATATTTAGATACACTCATACCTGAATGTGTATGCAGCCCACACGTGTATGTGTGGATGAATATGTGTATGTGTGTGTGCGTGTGCGCGCACGTGCGTGCATGAATGTGTTAGTATGTGTGTTTGCACATGCATGTGTGTGTGCATTGTGTGTGTGTGTGTGTGTGTGTGTGTGTGTGTGCGCGCGCACGTGCGTGCGTATGTGTGTGTGCGTGCATACGTGCATACATGCGTGTGTGTGTGTGTGTGTGTGTGTGTGTGTGTGTGTGTGTGTGTGTGTGTGCTGTGTCTGTGTGTACGTGCGTGCATACGCGCGTGAGCGGGCATTTGTGTGTGTGTGTTGTGTGTGTGTGTGTGTGTGTGTGTGTGTGAATACTGTCCACAAGACGTTTGTTGTAGTGTGTGTTTATTATAGCGAATGCACGAAAGCAGGGACCGCTTACTCTATTTTCTATACGACATAAAATATTGACCATAAGTTCTGTGAGAACTAGAAGTCTGCCCATACCACCTGTAATACTCTCTCTATACGATCTAGAATACTGCCAATGCATTCTACATTTGTTTCTATGCGAAATAAAGTACTGCTAATACCACATGGAATATTTTGCAACTTATCTAGATTACCGTCCGCTCTTCTGTTCGATGTAGATTACTGTCTGCATCACTTAGACTAGTTTAAATACGACTAAGAATACATTTCATGTCACTGAAAACATGTTGGTAGGTCATAATGTTCACATCAATTGCACAATTTTCAACGCGATCTTGTTTGTATACAATTGAAAATACGTTCCATTTGAGCTCGAAAATGCCATAGAGTAATGTGCGTACGGTTAGAATGCAGCATGGAACAGTTCATCTTCACTCAGATCATGATGAACAAGAACAAGAACAAATCGATCCATGAGTTATCATGTATGTGTGGCCTAGAATGATGTCAATACTGAAGGAGATTCATAGCAAAGGGTTGTTGAAGCCGAACTGTGCAGTCAGCCTGGCTTGTAGTCCTCCTAATGAGAAAAGGCGGTGTCTGTCTCTTCTGCAGCCAGATGCCCTGGTTTGCCATTCACACAGACTGCAGGAGAAGGAGGCTTACATATGTGAGTGTTGTAGTGATTTCTTCGCTTTAACGTATTTAGGCAAAAAGTAGTATTCAGAGAGAGAGAGAGAGAGAGAGAGAGAGAGAGAGAGAGGGGGGGAGGGAGGGAGAGAGAGAGGGGGGGGGAGAAGTGGGTAGAAGGAGTTAGAGAGAGAGAGAGAGAGAGAGAGAGAGAGAGAGAGAGAGAGAGAGAGGGCAGAGAGATAAACGCAATTCGTTTATGTAAATAAACTGATCTCTCGAAAATCAAATTATTGTTCTGTGGTGCCGATGTTTTTGTCATCCATCTCTCGAGGAAGTTTAGGCGCCAGAGCAGTTAGGCGAGAAACAATTTTAGAAAAGTTCGAATTCACACGAGGAACACAAATTTACAACAAAGGGAAATTGTAAGTGAAGCCAAGAACTTTGACAAATCGTAAGCACATTGAACGCGTGGTTTGTGCACTGGGAATGTTGTAAAGAGTCGTAACTTCAGTAGGCCTACTGTTAGCGATAATCCACAGCCGGCCCAAGCAAAGATAAAACACATGATAAGCAAGCCATAAACGTGCTATCACTCTGTCTGTCTGTCTGTCTGTCTGTCTGTCTGTCTGTCTGTCTGTCTGTCTGTCTTCTCTCTCTCTCTGTCTCTGTGCGCGCATGTGTGTGTGTGTGTGTGCGTGTGCGTGTGCGTGTGCGTGTGTGTGTGTGTGTGTTGGATAACTTTTGTGCGCAGCTCTCTGAAGATTGTAATTCTGCTGTCATCTTTTCTTGTTCTTGTTGTTCTTCTTCTAAGCATTTTTTAACCGAGAGAGAGTTTCTCCTGTGCTCTGTCTTCCTGTTCCTGCTCTCCCTCCCGTTCTGTAGACTGGTCACCAGGGCTGCTGCAATGGCTGTCCGCACAATTCATGTACAGCTAGTGTCATTATTATTATTGTTATTATGAATACCTATATAGCGCCTATCCTCGGCTAGAGACCAAGCTCTAAACGCTTTACAATCCACACTCATTCACACAACGGGCTTCCTACCTGGGTAGTGTCGACTGAAGAGCTGCCAGCTGGCGCTTCATTCAGTCGTTTCCCGTGTCATCCCGTGTCATTGTTCAATATCGTTCACTCAGTTTCATTACTTCCTTCATGTTTTCCATTTCTCACGCGGGGTGCATGCTACGCAGGATGCATGCTATGTGTAACGTGTCATCCATACCAACGGCCAAACTGGCCTTCTCTTCCGAAAGTTGGTGATGGGGATTTAACGTGTGCGCAAAATGTTATGCATGCGTTCACACACGGGACCTCGGTTTATTGTCTCATTCGAAGGACTGTATGGGGAATGGAGTCAGAACCAATGTTAACTCCCGAGGGAAAAATCCGCCTGTACCGAAACGGCCCAGCGGAATTTCGAACCCGCAAACCCAGGATCACTAAGATTACGAGTCCGGCGCTCTACCACTGAGCTATTCCGGCCCCGGAATGCAAATCATATCCGGCAGAGTGTGGTGTGAGAAGAATGTGTCAGTGTATTTTTGTGTTCGGGGAGGTTAATGGGGTGGGACGAGAGAGGGGGGTGGAGATAAGAGGGAGGGAAAGTTGAGTGAGAGGAGGGACGATTAGGGGAGGTAGAGTTTGTGCGTGCATGTGATTGCGACGCGCGAGCACGCGTGCGCGCATGTGTGTATGGTGGTGTGTGGTGTGTGTGTGTGATGTGCGTGTGTGCAAGTGATTGCATGCTTGAGTGAGTGAGTGAGTGAGTGAGTGAGTGAGTGTGTGTGTGTGTGTGTGTGTGTGTTGTGTGTGTGTGTGTGTGTGTGTGTGTTCGTTCGTTCTTTGTTTTTACGTCTTTTCACCATAAGTGATATTAGACATGTGTGTGTGTGTGTGTGTGTGTGTGTGTGTGTGTGGTGTGTGTGAATGTGTGTGTGTGTGTGTGTGTGTGTGTGTGTGTGTGTGTGAATGTGTATGTGTGTGTGTGTGTGTGTGTGTGTGTGTGTGTGTGTGTGTGTGTGTGTGTGTGTGTGTGTGTGTGTGTGTTGTGTGTGTGTGTGTGTACAGTACGCATACTCATCACTTAAACCAAGTCCTGATCATTATCAAGTACGATGGAGCCAAATTGAATTCCTTGTTTCTCTTTGTTGTCCTGGTATAGCATGGAGCCAAATTAAATTCCTTGTTTCTCTTTGTTGTCCTGGTATAGCATGGAGCCAAATTAAATTCCTTGTTTCTCTTTGTTGTCCTGGTATAACATGGAGCCAAATTAAATTCCTTGTTTCTCTTTGTTGTCCTGGTATAGCATGGAGCCAAATTAATTCCTTGTTTCTCTTTGTTGTCCTGGTATAGCGTGGAGCCAAATTAATTCCTTGTTTCTCTTTGTTGTCCTGGTATAGCGTGGAGCCAAATTAAATTCCTTGCTTCTCTTTGTTGTCCTGGTATAGCGTGGAGCCAAATTAAATTCCTTGTTTCTCTTTGTTGTCCTGGTATAGCATACGCTAGCAGAAAGGCAGCGCAAAAAAGCACGAAGCACATGCGTATGAAAAACATTCATTCCGTTTTTCTCCTTCAATCGATTACACTCGAAGTTCATGTGGCTTGGTCTCAAAAAAGAATGCGCTTTTCTATTGTTTACGTGAGAAAGAAAGTAACACAGACTTTTCATTAAAAAAAAAGAAAAAAAAAGTAATCTCCCCAACCATTGCTGTTCTGTTCAGTGCGTTTCGTGCCCCACGCCAGCATGAAGGTGGCACATCACATGATGGTGTATGGATGCAGCGTGCCTGGCTCTAACAAACCTTTCTGGTGAGTTAGTTCTTTCAACACGGCAGCTTTGTTCATTCGTTTTGACCACTGTGACTCACGTGGGTACCAAAGTGAGCATGCGTAACCATTCTCTCTCTCTCTCTCTCTCTCTCTCTCTCTCTCTCTCTTCTTCTCTCTTTGTGTGT
>CM065722.1:54882665-54887665 GCA_033310375.1 Conus canariensis | reverse complement strand
ACCTTGGAGATGTCTTACTGTAGAGCAGGCACTGCTTCCACACGTTGGAGATGTCTTACTGTTAGAGCAGGCACTGCTTCCAAACCTTGGAGATGTCTTACTGTTAGAGCAGGCACTGCTTCCACACCTTGGAGATGTCTTACTGTTAGAGCAGGCACTGCTTCCAAACCTTGGAGATGTCTTACTGTTGAAGTCTGTTTCGTTGCATGGCCCAGGAAAAGCGTTTCCCCCTGCCCCTCACCAGTCGTTTAGATGTCACAAAATGTCAGTTGAGAGTTCTTCGCTTTGTGACACTGCTGATTTCTTGTGTGCAAAGAAATCTCCAGATGAAGCTATCACAGCGGACGACTCTCCAGTTTTCTTTCGTGACAGCCAACATCAGAGCCAATCAAGGACAAAGGGCGGTGTGAGTGCTGTATAGGCTATCACTACAGGCATCTCCGCTCGGGACAAGTCCTTGAGTGTCAAGTGCCAAACACTTGTGTCCCATGCTGTGAATGATAACAATGAGTGTCAAGTGCCAAACACTTGTGTCCCATGCTGTGAATGATAACTATGAGCGTCAAGTGCCAAGCACTTGTGTCCCATGCTGTGAATTATAACTATGAGTGTCAAGTGCCAAACACTTGTGTCCCATGCTGTGAATTATAACTATGAGTGTCAAGTGCCAAACACTTGTTTTCCATGCTGTGAATTCGCTAAGGCGTTGATTATGGACGTAGATGAGGTCAAGAGCGTCTGTCCCTGACTTGTGGACATGCTAACACCAGGTTCCTCAGACACTGTTCTGTTCTTGTCAACAGACAGTTCTTGTCCCATCTCTGGCACCGACTGTCCCTTCACTGACTGTCCCTTCACTGACTGACTGTCCCTCCATTGACTGACTGTCCCTTCACTGACTGTCCCTTCACTGACTAACTGTCCCTCCATTGACTGACTGTCCCTTCACTGACTGTCCCTTCACTGACTGACTGTCCCTCCATTGACTGACTGTCCCTTCACTGACTGTCCCTTCACTGACTGTCCAGTCACTGACTGACTGTCCCTCCATTGACTGACTGTCCCTTGACTGACTGTCTCTTCACTGACTGTCCCTTCACTGACTGGCTGTCCCTCCATTGACTGACTGTCCCTTGACTGACTGTCCCTTCACTGACTATCCCTTCACTGACTGACTGTCCCTTCACTGACTGACTGTCCCTTCACTGACCCTTCACTGACTGACTGTCCCTTCACTGACTGACTGTCCCTTCACTGACTGACTGTCCCTTCACTGACTGTCCCTTCACTGACTGTCCCTTCACTGACTGTCCCTTCACTGACTGACTGTCCCTTCACTGACTGTCCCTTCACTGACTGTACCTTCACTGACTGACTGTCCCTTCACTGACTGTCCCTTTACTGACTGACTGTCCCTTCACTGACTGATTGTCCCTTCACTGACGTCTGTCCCTTGACTGACTGTCCCTTCACTGACTGACTGCCCCTTGACTGACTGTCCCTTCACTGACTGACTGCCCCTTGACTGACTGTCCCTTCACTGACTGACTGTCCCTTGACTGACTGACTGTCCCTTCACTGACTGACTGTCCCTTCACTGACTGACTGTCCCTTCACTGACTGTCCCTTCACTGACTGACTGTCCCTTCACTGACTGTCTGTCCCTTGACTGACTGACTGTCCCTTCACTGACTGTCCCTTCACTGACTGACTGTCCCTTCACTGACTGTCCCTTCACTGACTGACTGTCCCTTCACTGACTGTCCCTTCACTGACTGACTGTCCCTTCACTGACTGTCCCTTCACTGACTGACTGTCCCTTCACTGACTGTCCCTTCACTGACTGACTGTCCCTTCACTGACTGTCCCTTCACTGACTGTCCCTTCACTGACTGACTGTCCCTTCACTGACTGTCCCTTCACTGACTGTCTGTCCCTTGACTGACTGTCCCTTCACTGACTGACTGTCCCTTGACTGACTGACTGTCCCTTCACTGACTGTCCCTTCACTGACTGACTGTCCCTTGACTGACTGTCCCTTCACTGACTGACTGTCCCTTCACTGACTGACAGTCCCTTCACTGACTGACTGTCCCTTCACTGACTGTCCCTTCACTGACTGACTGTCCCTTCACTGACTGTCCCTTCACTGACTGTCCCTTCACTGACTGACTGTCCCTTCACTGACTGTCCCTTCACTGACTGACTGTCCCTTGACTGACTGTCCCTTCACTGACTGTCTGTCCCTTCACTGACTGTCCCTTCACTGACTGACTGTCCCTTCACTGACTGTCCCTTCACTGACTGACTGTCCCTTCACTGACTGACTGTCCCTTCACTGACTGTCCCTTCACTGACTGACTGCCCCTTGACTGACTGTCCCTTCACTGACTGACTGTCCCTTCACTGACTGACTGTCCCTTCACTGACTGTCCCTTCACTGACTGACTGTCCCTTCACTGACTGACTGACTGTCCCTTCACTGACTGACTGTCCCTTGACTGACTGTCTGTCCCTTGACTGACTGACTGTCCCTTCACTGACTGACTGTCCCTTCACTGACTGTCCCTTCACTGACTGACTGTCCCTTCACTGACTGACTGTCCCTTCACTGACTGACTGTCCCTTCACTGACTGTCCCTTCACTGACTGACTGTCCCTTCACTGACTGACTGTCCCTTCACTGACTGTCCCTTCACTGACTGACTGTCCCTTCACTGACTGACTGTCCCTTCACTGACTGACTGTCCCTTGACTGACTGTCCCTTCACTGACTGACTGTCCCTTCACTGACTGACTGTCCCTTCACTGACTGTCCCTTCACTGACTGACTGTCCCTTCACTGACTGACTGACTGTCCCTTCACTGACTGACTGTCCCTTGACTGACTGTCTGTCCCTTCACTGACTGACTGTCCCTTCACTGACTGACTGTCCCTTCACTGACTGTCCCTTCACTGACTGTCCCTTCACTGACTGTCTGTCCCTTCACTGACTGACTGTCCCTTCACTGACTGACTGTCCCTTCACTGACTGACTGTCCCTTCACTGACTGTCCCTTCACTGACTGACTGTCCCTTCACTGACTGTCTGTCCCTTCACTGACTGACTGTCCCTTCACTGACTGACTGTCCCTTCACTGACTGACTGTCCCTTCACTGACTGTCCCTTCACTGACTGACTGTCCCTTCACTGACTGTCCCTTGACTGACTGTCTGTCCCTTGACTGACTGACTGTCCCTTCACTGACTGACTGTGCCTTCACTGACTGACTGTCCCTTCACTGACTGTCCCTTCACTGACTGACTGTCCCTTCACTGGACTGTCCCTTCACTGACTGTCCCTTTACTGACTGACTGTCCCTTCACTGACTGACTGTCCCTTCACTGACTGACTGTCCCTTCACTGACTGACTGTCCCTTCACTGACTGTCCCTTCACTGACTGTCCCTTCACTGACTGACTGTCCCTTCACTGACTGTCCCTTCACTGACTGACTGTCCCTTCACTGACTGTCCCTTCACTGACTGTCCCTTCACTGACTGACTGTCCCTTCACTGACTGTCCCTTCACTGACTGTCCCTTCACTGACTGACTGTCCCTTGACTGACTGTCCCTTCACTGACTGACTGTCCCTTCACTGACTGTCCCTTCACTGACTGACTGTCCCTTCACTGACTGTCCCTTCACTGACTGTCCCTTCACTGACTGACTGTCCCTTCACTGACTGACTACTGTCCCTTCACTGACTGACTGTCCCTTCACTGACTGTCCCTTCACTGACTGTTCCTTCACTGACTGACTGTTCCTTCACTGACTGTCCCTTCACTGACTGGCTGTCCCTTCATTGACTGACTGTCCCTTCACTGACTGTCCCTTCACTGACTGTCCCTTCACTGACTGTCCCTTCACTGACTGACTGTCCCTTCATTGACTGACTGTCCCTTCACTGACTGTCCCTTCACTGACTGTTCCTTCACTGACTGTCCCTTCACTGACTGGCTGTCCCTTCATTGACTGACTGTCCCTTCACTGACTGTCCCTTCACTGACTGTCCCTTCACTGACTGTCCCTTCACTGACTGTTCCTTCACTGACTGTCTCTTCACCGACTTTCTTAATAGTGGGTAGGACCATGGCCAGCTTCAAGACAGAGACAGCTTGTGAGGACAATGGCCGCTTGGCCTTGGACAGACTCTTGAGGCCCAGAACGATGGAGGAAGATGGTCAGGTAGATTCCCTTAGCCTTGAAATCACAAGAAAGCGTTTCGCGTTGTGTACTTACAATGGAACAATTGAAGTCAGACTTGTAAAAGGTGCACGCTTCCTCCCCCCCTTTTTTTTATCAACACCTGGACCCTTCGCTGTTTCGAATAGGCTGTTCCCATCTGCTGTACGGCTCGAAATCGGTTTGATGGAATCGGTCTGCAGAACAGGTTGTAAGTGCATATTGTGTCTCAATGTAGATAGTTCTGTATAGCGTTCTTTAGCGTGTTGGAGTGTTCTGGATGAGCGTCACCATCTTTCAACCCCACACGTGCCTTTTCGTCTTCCTTCCGTGGCAGACTTGACATCAAATGCTTTGGCGCTTGGACAGTTTCTTTCCCCCTAAAAATAAAAACAGATTAAAGGCGATGTGACACTGATCACAGTTTGTCTGGACATAGGGCAATCTCCACAGTGTGAGGTGGACATGTGATGGTGTCTGGACATAGGGCAATCTCCACAGTGTGAGGTGGACATGTGATGGTGTCTGGACATAGGGCAATCTCCACAGTGTGAGGTGGACATGTGATGGTGTCTGGACATAGGGCAATCTCCACAGTGTGAGGTGGACATGTGATGGTGTTCAAATGCAGCAGACGGGTTGTGACTGTGTGGAACAAGTTTCACCAAGAGCAGCAATGGACCAGAACTCCAATTCCTCCACACGTTTGCTGGCCCCTGTCGTTCTGACCGGCACGTCACTGTTCCACAGCTAGCTCCTGACCAGTCCCACGGCT
>CM065722.1:54867665-54877665 GCA_033310375.1 Conus canariensis | reverse complement strand
TCTGTCCTCTCTCTGTCTCTCTCTCTCTCTCTCTCTCTCTCTGTCTCTTCTCTCTCCTCTCTCTCTCTCTCTCTTCTCCTCTGCTCTCCCTCTCTTCTCTGTCTCTCTGTCTCTCTCTTCTCTCTCTCTCTCTCTCTCTGTCTCTTCTCTGTCTCTCTCTCCTGTCTCTCTCTGTCTCCTGTCTCTGTCTCTGTCTCTCTCTCTCTCTCCTGTCTCTGTCTCTGTCTCTCTCTCTCTCTCTCTCTCTGTCTCTCTGTCTCTGTCTCTGTCTCTCTCTCTCTCTCTCTCTTCTCTTCCTTCCTTTCTTTTTGTTTCTTCTTTCATTTCTCTGTCCTCTTGCCTGTCGTTTTAGACCAAGTATGCACAGGGTACAAAGGAAGTATGCACAGGGTTAACAGGAAGTATGCACAGGGTACAAAGAAAGTATGCACAGGGTACAAAGAAAAATATGCACAGGGTACAAAGGAAGTATGCACAGGGTACAAAGGAAGTATGCACAGGGTACAAAGAAAGCAACACAGCGATTTGCGCTGATGTATCTGTTCCTAGCCTTCCGCATGGAGTCCGCGTGTGAGATGGCCTTGAACTACACCATCTACCCCATCGGCTACCGCACCCACGGACATAACCTGGGTATGAACAGTGTGTAATGTATAGGCTGACTCTGTAACACGTGTAATGTATAGGCTGACTCTGTCACACTGTGTAATGTATAGGCTGACTCTGTAACACTGTGTAATGTATAGGCTGACTCTGTCACACAGTGTAATGTATAGGCTGACTCTGTAACACTGTGTAATGTATAGGCTGACTGTCACACTGTGTAATGTATAGGCTGACTGTCACACTGTGTAATGTATAGGCTGACTCTGTAACACTGTGTAATGTATAGGCTGACTGTCACACTGTGTAATGTATAGACTGACTCTGTGTTTGATGTCCCCCCTTCCATGCCACATCCACATCCTGGCTTGTCACACCGCTGGTCTCAGCAAACCACAGGAAGCAGCTGATGTCGATGTCCTGAGGCAACTCATCAGAGAGGATCCTGCACTACTGCTGCCGGGTCACTTTGGCGGTGTTCAATGGAACCTGTTCTGAATCAGCATACGTAGGACACCACCTACTACACCTCTGCCTCTGTTGGCGATAATAATTGCTCAATGGCTGGGCCACCATCTCCACGCAGAGGTCACCACCACGTCCGTCCAGTGACAGTCCCCATGAAGTGGCCGATAGCGGCCACCAACACACCAACACACCAGGGACACAGACGCGGAGAGGAAATCGAAACTGAGGTCGCTACGAAAGCCGGACATGAAAGACCGTAGAATTGGATCCTCTTCATAGATGAGGATGAGGACGGTGAAAGACCGTAGAATTGGATCCTCTTTATAGATGAGGATGAGGACGGTGAAAGACCGTAGAACTGGATCCTCTTCATAGATGAGGATGAGGACGGTGAAAGACCATAGAATTGGATCCTCTTTATAGATGAGGATGAGGACGGTGAAAGACCGTAGAATTGGATCCTCTTCATATATGAGGATAAGGACGGTGAAAGACCATAGAATTGGATCCTCTTTATAGATGAGGATGAGGACGGTGAAAGACCGTAGAATTGGATCCTCTTCATATATGAGGATGAGGACGGTGAAAGACCGTAGAATTGGATCCTCTTCATAGATGAGGATGAGGACGGTGAAAGACCGTAGAATTGGATCCTCTTCATATATGAGGATGAGGACAGTGAAAGACCGTAGAATTGGATCCTCTTCATAGATGAGGATGAGGACGGTGAAAGACCGTAGAATTGGATCCTCTTTATAGATGAGGATGAGGACGGTGAAGATGATACTATGGGGAGACTTTCTGGTCAGATACTACATGACAGGGCTGTAGCCTTTGATTACTTCAATATGATATTTATCCCCATGTCAGCCGGACCAGAGACACCTGCATTGGTCAGAACATTTGAGCAACACTCTCGCAGACGCATCCATTGATCGGTTGAATCTTGATGATGTTATTCCAGTCTTCCCAGTTGATCCTGTAACACACTCTGCGTAGGAACCGGTCAGGTCCCTAAAATTCACGAAGAAATGAGTCTTGAACCCAAGGCCTCCCATCCCGCAAACTGCAACCCTAACCATTAAGCCACGGCGGCGGGTCGTTTTCGTTTGTTTGTCTTGTTCGTTTGTTTTAAAACCCTCAAGACGTTGGTATATTGATCACCCGCCATGTCCCTGGGGAGCTGCGAGGCCATGCAAGCAACAAGGTTGCTCTGTTCGTGTTCATCACGGCATTTCAGTAGGCGATCGACCATGCTTAGCAGGGCCCATCTCCTCTCCAACTATCTTGATGCACGCTGGGTATTTTTGTCTTTTCATAACCCCGCGGAGCGTTGGCACAGATCACAGGTATTTGATCTGCACGTGAAGGAAGTCTGTTTGTTCACTAGCGCGCGTGCAAGTGTGTTGGCAGGGGGTATTGGAAAACAAATCCTACATTTATTTCAGAGGCTACAGAGGACACTACAGGAACAGTAAATGTCAGATAACATGACAAATGATGATTAACTATAAGGAGGAGAATTCAAAGTGATTCCTGATTTGCGTTTGTACTGGAAAAATAAAATCGTTATCTATTTTGATGTTGCAATATTAAAATCTCGTAATTTTTTTGTTTGGAAACAGTTTTAAATAAATCTGACTTAAGTTCTGAATAAATCTGTTTCGTTTTAACGTTAATTACAAATTTAAAAAATCTGTCTTTTAATTTTTTTTAAAAAAACCATTTTGTGTATGGTTGAGTAAAAGAGAATACTATCAGCAGAAGAAATGTATTTCTTGATCATAATGGGGTTGAAAAATACTTTGGAGATTTTTTGTTCTAAAATGATTGTGAGATTGATACGAGTTATTTTTATTTTAGATGTGTGTGTGTGTGTGTGTGTGTGTGTGTGCGTGTGCGTGCGTGCGTGCGTGCGCGTGCGTGCGTGTACGCATGCGCGCATGTGTGTGTGTGTGTGTGTGTGTGTGTGTGTGTGTGTGTGTGTGGACAGCTGTGGTCAATTCAGGGTATCGCATCAGGGACGGACAGTGGACAGAACTGGGTCGGATGTCCCCTCAGAGACCACAGGTGACTAAATTCTTTCTGGCTTTGTTGTTGCTGTTGTTGTTGTTGCTGCTGCTGCTGATGGTGTTATTGTCGTAGTTGTTGTTGTTGTCGCTGATGATGATCATGATGTTATTGTTGTTGTAGTTGTTGCTGTTGTTGCTGGCGTTGTTGTTTTAGTTGCAAACTCTCAAATATCTTTTTAAACAGGACTTCCGGGTCTAGAATCGTCCAAACCTTTGCCGTTCGTTCCTGTCTCAATTTCTATGATTATGATAAGGCACGTGTGTTGTGTGTGTGTGTGTGTGTGTGTGTGTGCGTGTGTCGTGTGTGTGTGTGTGTGGTGTGTGTGTGGGTGTGGGCGTGTGTGCGTGTGTGTGCGCGTGCGCGCTTGCTTGCGAGTGTGTGTATGTGTGGAAGGAGAGAGAGAGAGAGAGAGAGAGAGAGAGAGAGAGAAGAGAGAGAGAGAGAGAGAGAGAGAATGTCTTTGCAAACACCTTGATTCATAGGAAGATGCTATAAAAATGTCGATCAGTTTTTATTATCATTCAAGACCACAAACAAGCAAAAATATAGATAGAATAAATTTTTAGAGTGATTGTATTCAAGATAATCCATATGCCTCTGTGTATGTGTGTGTGTGTGTGTGTGTGTGTGTGTGTGTGTGTGTGTGTGTGTGTGTGTGTGTGGAGGAGAGAGAGAGAGAGAGAGAGAGAGAGAGAGAGAGAGAGAGATGCAGATGTGGATGCAGATGTTTATTGATGAAGGCCTTAGCTCCTTAGAAGGGGGTAAATAAATAAACCGCGCAATTCATCAATGCAAACTCATTTAACTAGCTTAACACATCATTTATCTGAACACATCATTTCGCATTCTGAAAGTTTTATACAAATACAAAGCGAATTGTTTACTAGTGCTTTCATTCGATGATGCCATTAACGTAATGGGTTTGAAGAAACAAGGTTTTCTTAGATACTTAAGTGGAATTAATTGCTGTCTAACAACTTGTAGTCCAGGACAAGACAGAACAGAGTGATCTTCATTTTCATCCTCTTCATGACACAGCGGACATGGAACATTACGATCTTTTGAATTAAAGGCCGATGACGGTTAGAATGTACACAGATATCCGATACACCAAATCTAAATTAAGTGACAATGCATTTGATATTTCTGTTAATTTGCATTGACAAGAACTTTGGAATATAGTGTGCAGGAGTTAACACCCTGTAAACATCAAATCGGCGACTGTCCTGGAGAATGCCATCTCTGCCAGTTACAGTCAGTTGACCTCTGCCGGAACATACCAATAAAAGTATTCATGTCATCTGCACCTTGATTCTCCCACACAAAGCCAAAACCAAATTCGCACAATTTCAACCTCACTTTAGAGGCCCAATTACTCTTACCCCTAGCATCTAGCCGTGCTGATATTTCATATGCTTTATGTGGTAGTCTATTAGGTGCCATCCGGCTTAGTTTTAGCCAATAACGAATGCACCTTACTACGGAAAGTAAATGAACTGGCTACCTATCGGCCTTTGTATATTGAAGCACCGAGAAACTTTTTCAATGCATTTAAATGAATCTTTTCGATTTGTATAGAAACAGAATCGAGACCCCATAACTCAGCTCCGTATTGTACCACGGATTGTATATGAGAATCGAACAACTTCAAAAACAGTGTAAGAGACTCATTATTGAGCAGACGCAGTTTCTTTAGAACACAAAGTAAGCAAGGTTTAGCTCTACTTACAAAATCTTTGCAAGCAAAACCGACACTTAAACATAGTGCCCACGTACCTACCTATAAAGATTCACCACTGGCATAGTCATACCATTGTACATCCATTTTTCTCGTGCAGCAAGATGTCCACCTTTCCTAAAAACTATGGTATTACTTTTTGCCATGTTCACCTTCAACTGAAGTGATGCAGAAGCTCTTTCTAAAGTGTTTGATTAATTTTGGAGACCAACTATCGTTTCTGACATTAATATAACGTTGTCAGCTAAGAGGAGGATGAAAATATCCAATGCATCGTTTACAAACTGAGCTCCGTGCTTATCGTTATGTTTTACTTCTGCAGTTAATGCATTCATAAACATAGAGAAAAGAATGGGACTACAGACTAATTGGTGATATGAATGGTTGTGCTTCCAATATTTCTTAAGATTTAGGAGAAACTGTTTTTTCTTTTGAAAACCAACGTCTGAGTGGTCCATTACACGTGGGCAGAAATTCAGAAGATAACGTGTTAAGTAGTTATGGTCAGATGTTGCTAAATATGTGCACTGCTTTTGATTTGTGCGTTTTAAATGGTTTGTGTCAGGGCGACCTCAAAGGTTGCTACACATACATCTCTGAGTGTAGCAGTAGTGTTAATTCATTATGTCGTGTGATATGTTTGCTACATTTCTCAATGATTGTAAGTTATGTGTGGGTGAACGTGTTGATTCTGATCACATGCCTTTGGTGCTACGTATTAATTTACACAGCTTAATCCTGGACAATGTGAAAGAACATGTTATCAGTTTGGTTGAAAAGTATGTTTGGAATGAGGCTTAGGTGTACGAACAATTCAGGCATGTACTGATGACAGTCACTTAGGTGTACGGAACAATTCAGGCATGTACTGATGACAGTCACTTAGGTGTACGGAACAATTAAGGCATGTACTGATGACAGTCACTTAGGTGTACGGAACAATTCAGGCATGTACTGATGACAGTCACTTAGGTGTACGGAACAATTCAGGCATGTACTGATGACAGTCACTTAGGTGTACGGAACAATTAAGGCATGTACTGATGACAGTCACTTAGGTGTACGGAACAATTCAGGCATGTACTGATGACAGTCACTTAGGTGTACGGAACAATTCAGGCATGTACTGATGACAGTCACTTAGGTGTACGGAACAATTCAGGCATGTACTGATGACAGTCACTTAGGTGTACGGAACAATTCAGGCATGTACTGATGACAGTCACTTAGGTGTACGGAACAATTCAGGCATGTACTGATGACAGTCACTTAGGTGTACGGAACAATTCAGGCATGTACTGATGACAGTCACTTAGGTGTACGGAACAATTAAGGCATGTACTGATGACAGTCACTTAGGTGTACGGAACAATTAAGGCATGTACTGATGACAGTCACTTAGGTGTACGGAACAATTCAGGCATGTACTGATGACAGTCACTTAGGTGTACGGAACAATTAAGGCATGTACTGATGACAGTCACTTAGGTGTACGGAACAATTCAGGCATGTACTGATGACAGTCACTTAGGTGTACGGAACAATTCAGGCATGTACTGATGACAGTCACTTAGGTGTACGGAACAATTCAGGCATGTACTGATGACAGTCACTTAGGTGTACGGAACAATTAAGGCATGTACTGATGACAGTCACTTAGGTGTACGGAACAATTCAGGCATGTACTGATGACAGTCACTTAGGTGTACGGAACAATTCAGGCATGTACTGATGACAGTCACTTAGGTGTACGGAACAATTCAGGCATGTACTGATGACAGTCACTTAGGTGTACGGAACAATTCAGGCATGTACTGATGACAGTCACTTAGGTGTACGGAACAATTAAGGCATGTACTGATGACAGTCACTTAGGTGTACGGAACAATTCAGGCATGTACTGATGACAGTCACTTAGGTGTACGGAACAATTCAGGCATGTACTGATGACAGTCACTTAGGTGTACGGAACAATTAAGGCATGTACTGATGACAGTCACTTAGGTGTACGGAACAATTAAGGCATGTACTGATTTAAGGCATTTTTACATTGCCGTGCTACCTCATTTAAGGAATCTGCATGCTGACATTAAAGTGTGTTCGATATACTGTTTTTTTTTAATTTTAGAAAATTGAACTACAAGATGTAAGTATTTTTCAAACCCATTTGGATGTTCATCGTCAATAGACTCCTTTGTACATGGATCCCCTCCAGAGGGATTACGTTCCATGCGGACCAAAGCATTGTCTCGGTCTATTGCTCTGTTGTTTCATGTGGTGGGCAGATGTTTTACGACGTGACGACAGCGGGGGTGGAAGTTCGGAACGGGGATATTCTGGTGAGTGAACTGCTCGTGAGATGGGAAAGTGGTGGTGGGGGTGTGGTGAGCGGGGAGGGGTGGGGTGATGGGTGTGTGTGGCTGCTAGTCAGTGTCTGTGGAATAATCCCGCACCTGCCCTTTCCTCTCTCCACACTGTGCGTGTTCCTGTAAACTGGAGTGAGCCACTTACTGAGCTGCTCTTGTCTGTCCGTCTGTCTGTCTTTGTGATGAGTGTTTTCCAGTTAACCACGTCAGCATTCTGCATGGGTGATGGACGCTTCCACTTCCCTCTGTGGGAGGAGAGAGAGAGAGAGGAGAGAGAGAGAGTGTCGTGGATAATCCGACCTGGCCCATTCCTCTCCACACACTACGTACTAACACTACACACTGCTCACGTCCCCGCATGCACACACGCACCATCCACTAGGATCGCATACACACTCCTGTGGGGAGGCGGACACACACGCAGGCACAGCGAGCACACACGCACACAGCAACATCACACACAACACACACACACACACACACACCACACACACACACACCACGCACGCACGCACGCAACCACCACACCACACTCACCACACACACATCACACCACACACACACACACACACACACCACACACCACAGCACACACACACACACACACACACACACACACACACACCCACTCACTCACTCTCATCTCACATCACACACAAACTCACCCACACACACACTCACACACCCCACACACACACACCCCACACACACACACCACCACACACACAACACACACACCACACACACACACACACACAACACAAACAACACAACAACAACAACGCAACAACAACAACCCAGCCTGCACTGATGTGTGTGAGCGAGCGAGCACCGCAAGGAATTCTGCGCCATGGTCACACTGACCCTAGGTTCATGCGCCATGTTCACACTGACCCTGAGTTCTCCCATGGTCACACTGACCCAGTGGTCGCGCCATGTCACACTGAACCCTGTGGTTCTCGCCATGGTTCACACTGACCTGTGTGTTGCGCCATGGTTCACACTGACCTGTGGTTCTGCGCCATGGTTCACACTGACCCTGTGGTTCTGCGCCATGGTTCACACTGACCCTGTGGTTCTGCGCCATGGTTCACACGACACTGGTTCTCTGTGGCTGTCTCTGACGTCAGGGCAAGTGTCGGCTGGTCACACTGACCCTGTGGTTCTGCGCCATGGTTCACACTGACCCTGTGGTTCTGCGCCATGGTTCACACTGACCCTGTGGTTCTGCGCCATGGTTCACACTGACCTGTGGTTCTGCTGCCATGGTTCACACTGACCCTGTGGTTCAGCGCCATGGTTCACACTGACCCTGTGGTTCTGCGGCTGTTCACACTGTCACCTGGTGGTTTCGCCATGGTTCACACTGACCCTGTGGTTCTCTGTGGGCTGTCCTCTGACTGTCATGCTGGCATGGTGTTCACAGGCCATGGTTCACACTGACCCTGTGGTTCTCTGTGGGCTGTCCTCTGACTGTCATGCTGGCATGGTGTTCACAGGCCATGGTTCACACTGACCCTGTGGTTCTCTGTCTGTTGGCTGTCCTCTGACTGTCATGCTGGCATGGTGTTCACAGGCCCTGGTTCACACTGACCCTGTGGTTCTCTGTGGGCTGTCCTCTGACTGTCATGCTGGCATGGTGTTCACAGGCCATGGTTCACACTGACCCTGTGGTTCTCTGTGGGCTGTCCTCTGACTGTCATGCTGGCATGGTGTTCACAGGCCCTGGTTCACACTGACCCTGTGGTTCTCTGTGGGCTGTCCTCTGACAGTCATGCTGGCATGGTGTTCACAGGCCATGGTTCACACTGACCCTGTGGTTCTCTGTGGGCTGTCCTTTGACGTCATGCTGGCATGGTGTTCACAGGCCATGGTTCACACTGACCCTGTGGTTCTCTGTGGGCTGTCCTCTGACTGTCATGCTGGCATGGTGTTCACAGGCCTAGTTCACACTGACCCTGTGGTTCTCTGTGGGCTGTCCTCTGACTGTCATGCTGGCATGGTGTTCACAGGCCATGGTTCACACTGACCTTGTGGTTCTCTGTGGGCTGTCCCCTGACTGTCATGCTGGCATGGTGTTCACAGGCCATGGTTCACACTGACCTGTGGTTCTCTGTGGGCTGTCCCTGACTGTCATGCTGGCATGGTGTTCACAGGCCATGGTTCACACTGACCCTGTGGTTCTCTTTTGGCTGTCCCTGACGTCATGCTGGCATGGTGTTCACAGGCCAAGTTCACACTGACACTGTGGTTCTCTGTCTGTTGGCTGTCCTTTGACAGTCATGCTGGCATGGTGTTCACAGGCCATGGTTCACACTGACCCTGTGGTTCTCTGTTGGCTGTCTCCTGACAGTCATGCTGGCATGGTTTTCACAGGCCATGGTTCACACTGACCTGTGGTTCTCTGTCGTTGGCTGTCCTCTGAAAGTCATGCTGGCATGGTTTCACAGGCCCTGGTTCACACTGACCCTGTGGTTCTCTGTTGGCTGTCCCCTGACAGTCATGCTGGCATTGTTATTAGTATAGTTACATTATGACGCCTAATCAATGGATTTGCCTAGGCTGTTACATATCACAACGACATCAATCTGCAATATTAACAATCAACATGAGAAAAAGGCTCAATCCAACAGGACACAAACTCAAAGCAGGGCATACACGCAAACACACACTCACAGCACGACATGGCATGGTGTTCACAGGCCATGGTTCACACTGACACTGCTGGTTCTCTGTCCGTTGGCTGTCCCCT
>CM065722.1:54857665-54862665 GCA_033310375.1 Conus canariensis | reverse complement strand
AACATTACTGAACTGACTGTCAGCAACATGACGTCAACATTACTAAACTGATTGTCAGGAGCATGACGTCAACATTACTGAACTGATTGTCAGCAGCATGACGTCAACGTTACTGAACTGATTGTCAGCAGCATGACGTCAACATTACTAAGCTGTCAGCAGCATGACGTCAACGTTACTGAACTGGTTGTCAGCAGCATGACGTCAACATTACTGAACTGACTGTCAGCAACATGACGTCAACATTACTGAACTGATTGTCAGCAGCATGACGTCAACATTACTGAACTGATTGTCAGCAACATGACGTCAACAATTACTGAACTGATTGTCAGCAACATGACGTCAACATTACTGAACTGATTGTCAGCAACATGACGTCAACATTACTGAACTGATTGTCATCAACATGACGTCAACATTACTGAACTGACTGTCATCAACATGACGTCAACATTACTGAACTGATTGTCAGCAACATGACGTCAACATTACTGAACTGATTGTCATCAACATGACGTCAATATTACTGAACTGACTGTCATCAACATGACGTCAACATTACTGAACTGATTGTCAGCAACATGATGTCAACATTACTGAACTGACTGTCATCAACATGACGTCAACATTACTGAACTGATTGTCAGCAACATGACGTCAACATAACTGAACTGACTGTCAGCAACATGACGTCAACATAACTGAACTGATTGTCAGCAACATGACGTCAACATTACTGAACTGATTGTCAGCAACATGACGTCAACATAACTGAACTGATTGCCATCAACATGACGTCAACATTACTGAACTAATTGCCAGCAACATGACGTCAACATTACTGAACTGATTGCCAGCAACATGACGTCAACATTACTAAACTGATTGCCAGCAACATGACGTCAACATTACTGAACTGATTGCCAGCAACATGACGTCAACATTACTGAAGTGATTGCCAGCAACATGACGTCAACGTTACTCTACTGATTGCCAGCAACATGACGTCAACATTATGAACTGATTGTCAGCAACATGACGTCAACGTTACTGAACTGACTGTCAGTAACATGACGTCAACATTACTGAAGTGATTGCCAGCAACATGACGTCAACATTACTGAATTGATTGTCAGCAACATGACCTCAACATTACTAAACTGATTGTCAGCAACATGACCTCAACATTACTAAACTGATTGTCAGCAACATGACGTCAACATTACTGAACTGATTGTCACATTTGGTAGAGAGACGGAAGGTGGCCAAAGAACGAATCCATTCATTTTGATCCGTGGCGTGGATCCGGATCAAAGGGCAGATCCAGGATCTGTGATTAATGTTTTACTGAACAAGAACTCGTTGAAGTGACTGATTAAGGATAGCTAATTGTTTATATAGTGATATGTTTAAGGATAGCTAATTGTTTATATAGTGATATATTTAAGGATAGCTCATTGTTTATAAAGTGATATGTTTTCATGGAACATCAATAATTTCTTGTGTTGGAACATCGTTGACACATTTCCATATTCTGATAACGAATAAGTAACTGTGTATGTGGCAATACATCTTCATGGAATATCAACACTTTCTGATGACAGAACCATTACCATTTTGTATTTTCCATATTTTATGACCAAAAGCCAACCAACGAACCAAACAACAAACAAGGGAAACAACTGTTTCAGTCTGAACCTACCATGACTTTCCCTCCAGATGTCAGAAATCATGTTTTCATCTATGAACTGACTTGCTGACATGTTTGTATAATAACGCATACCCAGATACCTGCACAATAACTGAACTTCTACATGTGCAGTAGTGCAGAAAGTTAAACTGGTCGTACCACAACCAAACCAGTTACCGAGAAAAATGTTGGTGGCGTCATCAACATCAATGTCGTCATCATCATCATTGTTGTGGTTATCATCCTGATTATGAATATATCGCAGTCATCACAATTTTTATCATAAACATCGTCGTCATCATCATGATATAATCAGCAACGTACTTACAATCATTCTTATTGTCATAATCGTCGTCATCGTCATCATTACCTTTATCAATAGCATCATGGCATCGTCCTCGTCCTCGTCATCATTATCTTCTTGTCGTCCTCATCACTGTGTTCATGTTTGTCTTTGTCAGCACACAGTCTTCATATTTCTGTTCAGCCCTACCAACGCAGAGGAGATGTGCAACTTCTACATCCTCTACTCCACCTATGAGCAGAAAGACCTGTCAGTCAACTTTTGTTTCCAGGGAAACGATTTTTCATGGAGTGACTATTTCAATTGGACACCGCCAGACGCCAGTTCCTTAAAAGGGATCCCTGGGGCGGAGGAGATCCGCCATCACTTTCACATGGATCCCAGACGGGATTCTTCATAGAAATGACTCTGACTGGATAAAATAACGCTGATCTTCCGATGATTGATTTACTGGAAGGCAATACCACTCCTGGAATTGAAATTATCTGTGTATGTGTGTGCGTACATGTGTAGAAGTGTATTGTGTGCATTTCAGTGATGTGTGTGTGTGTGTGTGTGTGTGTGTGTGTGTGTGTGTGTGTGTGTGTGTGTGTGTGTGCGCGCGCGCGCGTGCGCGTGTGTATGTGTGTATATGTGTGTGCGTGCGACCGTGCAAGGACGCGTACAAGTATGTTTATGGCTATGTTGTAAGTGTTTGTCAATCTATTAGTTTACTATTCCGTTTATTGGATTAACAGATACTCCTTGACCCCTCCTCCGTCCCCCATTCCTCCCCAACTACCACCCCCAAAAGGCGCCATCTAAGTTTGATTGGTTGGTTGGCTATTTACACAATAATCATAACAACAATCAAATCCCACGACTGCTACAACAACCATCCAATCTACTACTCTCACTATTGAAGGAACGACTGCTACAACAACCATCCAAACTACTACTCTCACTATTGAAGGAACGACTACTACAACCATCCAAACTACTGCTATCACTATTGAAGGAACGACTACTACAACCATCCAAACTACTGCTATCACTATTGAAGGAACGACTACTACAACCATCCGAACTACTGCTATCACTATTGAAGGAACGACTGCTACAACCATCCAATCTACTGCTCTCACTATTGAAGGAACGACTACAATAACCATCCAAACTACTGCTGTCACTATTGAAGGAACGACTACTACAACCATCCAAACTACTGCTCTTACTATTGAAGGAACGACTACTACAACCATCCAAACTACTACTCTCACTATTGAAGGAACGACTACTACAACAACAATTCAAACTACTACTCTCACTATTGAAGGAACGACTACTACAACCATCCAAACTACTACTCTCACTATTGAAGGAACGACTACTACAACAACCATCCAAACTACTGCTATCACTATTGAAGGAACGACTGCTACAACCATCCAAACTATTGCTCTCACTATTGAAGGAACGACTGCTACAACCATCCAAACTACTACTCTCACTTTTGAAGGAACGACTACTACTACAACAATCCAAACTACTACTCTCACTATTGAAGGAACGACTACAACAACAACCATCCAAACTACTACTCTCACTATTGAAGGAACGACTACAACAACCATCCAGACTACTGCTATCACTATTGAAGGAACGACTACAGCAACAACCATCCAAACTACTACTCTCACTATTGAAGGAACGACTACTACAACCATCCAAACTACTACTCTCACTATTGAAGGAACGACTACTACAACCATCCAAATTACTGCTATCACTATTGAAGGAACGACTACTACAACCATCCAAAGTACTACTCTCACTATTGAAGGAACGACTACTACAACCATCCAAACTACTGCTATCACTATTGAAGGAACGACTGCTACCACCATCCAAACTACTACTCTCACTATTGAAGGAACGACTACTACAACCATCCAAACTACTACTCTCACTATTGAAGGAACGACTACTACAACCATCCAAACTACTACTCTCACTGTTAAAGGAACGACTACTACAAGCATCCAAACTACTGCTATCACTATTGAAGGAACGACTACTGCAACCATCCAAAGTACTACTCTCACTATTGAAGGAACGACTACTACAACCATCCAAACTACTGCTATCACTAATGAAGGAACGACTACTACAACCATCCAAACTACTACTCTCACTATTGAAGGAACGACTGCTACAACCATCCAAACAACTACTCTCACTATTGAAGGAACGACTACTACAACAACCATCCAAACTACTACTATCACTATTGAAGGAACGACTACTACAACAACCATCCAGACTACTACTCTCACTATTGAAGGATCGACTACTACAACCATCCAAACTACTGCTCTCACTATTGAAGGAACGACTACAACAACCATCCAAACTACTGCTATCACTATTGAAGGAACGACTACTACAAACCATCCAACTACTACTCTCACTATTGAAGGAACGACTGCTACAACCATCCAAACTACTGCTCTCACTATTGAAGGAACGACTACAAAACCATCCAAACTACTGCTATCACTATTGAAGGAACGACTACTACAACCAGCCAAACTACTACTCTCATTATTGAAGCCATCAAACAATTTCCTCTCTCACTATTGAAGGAACTACTACTACAACCATCCAAACTACTGCTATCATTATTGAAATAACAACTACTACAACCATCCAAACTACTGCTATCACTATTGAAGGAATGACTACTACAAAACAATCCAACTACTGCTATCACTATTGAAGAAACGACTACTACAACAACCATCCAAACTACTACTATCACTATTGAAGGAACGACTACTACAACCATCCAAACTACTGCTATCACTATTGAAGGAACGACTAATACAACAACCATCCAAACTACTCTACTCTCATTATTGAAGAACGACTACTACAACAACCATCCAAACTACTGCTATCACTATTGAAGGAACGACTACTACACAACCATCCAAACTACTACTTCACCATTGAAGGAACGAC
>CM065722.1:54837665-54852665 GCA_033310375.1 Conus canariensis | reverse complement strand
GAATTGAGTAAAGACAAAGGAGACATTAACGGAGACACAGTATCCTCTACGGAGCTGGTACCATGAGCAACATAATGTAGAGCCTACCTCACCTCACTCCGCTTTGTCGGGCCTTCTGCATATTTTGTGTCAGACGCAGATCCATTTGCCAAAAGATCCCAGAACTGTGGCTGGAACTGCTCGTGCCTACGACATCAAATCGATACCTGGTGGTACTTAGTATCATTTTGGCATGATATCTTCGCTGCAGAACGCTTTGTCTTCAGATTATATCTCTCGGTATGATACATTTGAACTGTGCGTATCCACGTGTACATGTACAGTCAGGTATGTTCCACATAGTTCCAGTATTTAGTTATGCCCTATTCTGGGCAGGGTTGTTCATCCCATATCCTTTCGTCGTCAGGATTCTTTGTGGAAAACAAAGGCCTTATGCAAACATCAAAGACTATTTAGCCAAGTTTGTCAGGGAAATGCAAAGCCTTGAATCACAAGCTGATCTTCAGATTCATGGTTTTACACACACCCTGCAAATCAGCATCCAGTGTTTTTATTGCCATACCTCAGCAAAGACATTCGTGGAACAGATTTGAAAGCCCATTCTGGCTATCATGGCTGTGATAAATGTGCACACAAGGGACAACAGAAGGCGGCTGTTAGTTTTCCTGATGGAAATGCCTCAGTAAGGACAGACGCCGATTTTAATAATGGCGCACAGCTCATGCACCACGAGGGGCATTCACCGACAAGAAGTCTTCCTACGGTTCCTCAGCTCCCATTAGACTTCATGCAGTTGATGTGTATCGGCGTTATGAGACGGGTGCTGAAGCTTTGGACAGGGAGTCCTATTATTAGGATTAGCGACTAGCACAACAGCTGGTGGCATTTCAAAAGTAAGCTTGTTTTCCAGTAGAAGCTACCCGGAAGGGTGTGCCTGTCCTAGAGTTAGGCAAGATGGAAAGCAACAGAGTTATGAAAATAGAGTGGTCCAGTTGCAGTGAAAAGTGCACTTCCTTGACGAACGTACAAACACTGTCCGCTCCTTTGTGTTGCTATCTATCGCCTTGTCAGTCCTCAGTTCCACAGCAGTCACTGTGACTATGTAGACAATCCTCTTCGGCTGTTTGTGGAGAATGCTGTGCGTCTCTATGGCAGAGATGCTGCTGACGTGAGAGTGTTGGTTTACTGGATTCGTTTTCTGCAATTCCCTTCGAGAACTTCGTAGGACAGATAAAACAACCTCGGTGCAAACAAACTTTCCTCTCCAGCAAATAATTTACGAGAAAAAGACACCAAGTGTGTGTGTGTGTGTGTGTGTGTGTGTGTGTGTGTGTGTGTGTGTGTGTGTGTGTGTGTGCATGCGCGCACACGTGCATGTGTTCATTGATCTTACTATGATCTGATCAGAAAGTGTCAACAAATGAGTGCTGACAGGATGGCACTATGCGGTAGTCTGGAAGGTTCTATCCCAATAGACTACAGACGAAATTGTTATTGTCATTGAACCTTTATAGCCAGTTCCTGATTTGATCTGTTGACATCCACTGAACTCATTAGAGCTAAACGTGTATTGTGTGGACTGAATCAGCCGTCAGCACTAGCCAGTTCAACCCTCACAAATAGCGCACAAGAAGGGTAACTCTCGCTCTCGTGATGAGATGATTACACGTCCTTAACTCCAAACGACTGTTGCTTACGACACCAAATCGCCTAGCAGAAATGCCAACACAGAGCACACAGAATAAACAGGGAAACATGTCTCCTTGTTTGTTTCCTTGTTTGTTCTGCGTGCTCTATTTTGTCATTCTGCTATCCGTTTGGAGTTACGGGAATAAAGCCACAGTTACCCACATAGCCAGAGTCACCCATATAGCCAGAGGTACCCGTATAGCCAGAGTTACCCACATAGCCAGAGTTACCCATATAGCCATACCCAACTTGTTCTTTATCAACTGTCTACTGTTCTCTGCGTCATTTTAGAGTTTCTTTCAGCTCTCACAAGGTAAGTCGAAATTCATTCTGCTGCCCTTCCAAAACAAATGTGTGACCATCCCACTTTTACATCAATTCTTGTAAAGTGAGGAATGAATTTCAGCATACGCCATCTACGAATCTAAACGTGAGTTGTTGGAGAGAGAAAGGCGAAACACACTATAACACTGGCTCTGAGAGATGACCGACTGGTACCGTCGGGAGAAAATCACAGAATGATCGCTGATCTTTCAACGTAAGAGCAGATGTTCGTAGGTTATAAGTGTTCTGCCTGGGCCACGTCGGGCAGGAAAATCTGTCTCATTCTCATCAAATCATCGTACAATTTGTGTGTGCGTGAAATGGCGTCGGAAGAATGGGAACAGGTGGGATGGGGATGAGGGAAGTGAGGAGAGGTGGTCTTGGCAGACAGTTGCACAACACCTCGTGTGTCATCGCGTTTCTGTTTCCTTTCTTTTTATGGTCCTCTATCACTGAAAAGGACCTTTCTTTTTATGGTTACTATGGTCCTCTATAAATGAAAGGGACCTTTCTTTTTATGGTGGCTATGGTCCTCTATCACTGAAAAGGACCTTTCTTTTATGGTGACTATGGTCCTCTTTCACTGAAAAGGACCTTTCTTTTCAAGGTAACTATGGTCCTCTATCACTGAAAAGGACCTTTCTTTTTATGGTGACTATGGTCCTCTATCACTGAAAAGGACCTTTCTTTTTATGGTGACTATGGTCCTCTATAAATGAAAGGGACCTTTCTTTTTATGGTGGCTATGGTCCTCTATCATTGAAAAGGAACTTTTGTATGGTGACTATGGTCCTCTTTTACTGAAAAGGACATTTCTTTTCAAGGTAACTATGGTCCTCTATCACTGAAAAGGACCTTTCTTTTTATGGTGACTATGGTCCTCTATCACTGAAAAGGACCTTTCTTTTTATGGTGACTATGGTCCTCTATAAATGAAAGGGACCTTTCTTTTTATGGGGGCTATGGTCCTCTATCACTGAAAAGGACCTTTCTTTTATGGTGACTACAATCCTCTATCACTGAAAAGGACCTTTCTTTTTATGGTGACTATTGTTCTCTGTCACTGAAAAGGACCTTTCTTTTTATGGTGACTATAATCCTCTATCACTGAAAAGGACCTTTCTCTTTATGGTGACTACGGTCCTCTATCACTGAAAAGGAACTTTTGTATGGTGACTACGGTCCTCTATCACTGAAAAGGACCTTTCTTTTCATGGTGACTATGGTCTTTTATCACTGAAAAGGACCTTTCTTTTATGGTGACTATGGTCCTCTATCACTGAAAAGGACCTTTCTTTTTATGGTAACTATGGTCCTCTATAAATGAAAAGGACCTTTCTTTTTATGGTGGCTATGGTCCTCTATAAATGAAAAGGACCTTTCTTTTTATGGTGGCTATGGTCCACTACTATCACTCACCAGCAAAGTCTTCAGCCGCATCTTACTGCAGCGCATAAAGACAGCGGTAGATGCCCTACTTCGCCAAGAGCAGGCAGGCTTTAGAGAGGGGAGATCATGCATTGATCACATTTTTGTCTTATGCCAGATCCTCGAGCAGTCTCATGAATGGAACAGCCCACTTTACGTGGTTTTCATCGATTTCGAGAAAGCCTTTGACAGTTTGCACCGCGCTTCTCTCTGGAAGATCCTGCGACACTACGGCATCCCCCAGAAAATGGTCAACATCATCCAGTCCCTGTATGAAGGCTTTGAGTGTCGCATCATCCACAACAACTAGCTGACGGAACCGTTCAAGGTGGACACCGGAGTGAAACAAGGCTGCATACTGTCACCGATCCTCTTCTCCCTGACCATCGACTGGTTGATGCGAAACGTCACCCAGGGAAAGCAACGGGGAATCCGGTGGACGTTGACCTCAGTCTTGGAGGACATTGACTACGCGGACGACCTGGGACTGCTGTCACACAAGCATCAGGACGCCCAGCAGAAGACAGAAAACCTCAGCGAGATAGCCAGCACCATTGGGCTGAAGGTCAACGAGAGGAAGACGCAGGTCATGAGAAAAAATGCCACAAACAACAACCCCATCACCGCTAACGGCAAACCACTTGATGATGTCCAGGAATTTGTATACCTGGGCAGCAAGATGACCACAGATGGCGACTGCAACCAGGAGATCAACGCCAGAATCAGCAAAGCCAACCAAGCTTTCGCAATGCTCAGGCCCATCTAGAGATCCACCGTCCTCAGCATCCAAACGAAGATTCGACTCTTCAAGAGCAATGTCCTCAGCGTCCTCCTGTATGGCTCAGAGTGCTGGAAGACGACCGTCGCCTTTGAGAAAAAGCTGGAAGCGTTCCAGAACAAGTGTCTGCGACGTATCCTCAGGATCTTCTGGCCGAACATCATCTCAAACGAAGAACTGAGGACTAGAACAGGAGTCTCCACATTACAGGACACCATCCAGGCGCGTCGATGGAGATGGCTAGGGCATGTCTGTCGCATGCCACCCAGCTCACTCCCCAGAACAGCCCTGCGCTGGACCCCCCAAGGTAAAAGAAAACGGGGACGACCGAAGGAAACCTGGCGCAGGACAATAGACAGGGAGCTGAAAGACAAAGGACTGACTCTCAACACAGCCCCCAGAGCAGCCGCAGACAGAGCCAGATGGAGATCTCTTGCCATAGCCTCAAGCGCCAGCAGGCACGGAGAGGAATGATGATGATGATGATGATGATGGTCCTCTGTCACTGAAAAGGACCTTTCTTTTTAAGGGTCCTCTGAAAAGGACCTTTCTTTTTATGGTGACTAAGGTCCTCTATCACTGAAAAGGACCTTTCTTTTCATGGTGATTATAATCTCTATCACTGAAAAGGACCTTTCTTTTTATGGTGGCTATGGTCCTCTATCACTGAAAAGGACTTTTTTAATGGTTACTATGGTCCTCTATCACTGAAAAAGGACCTTTCTTTTATGGTGACTATGGTCCTCTTTCACTGAAAAAGACCTTTCTTTCTATGGTGACTACGGTTCTCTTTCACTGAAAAGGACCTTTCTTTTTATGGTGACTATGGTTCTTTATCACTGAAAAGGACCTTTCTCTTTATGGTGACTATGGTCCTCTTTCACTGAAAAGGACCTTTCTTTTATGGTGACTACGGTTCTCTATCACTGAAAAGGACCTTTCTTTTTATGGTGACTATAATCCTCTATCACTGAAAAGGACCTTTCTGTTTATGGTGACTATGGTCCTCTATCACTGAAAAGGACCTTTCTTTTTATGGTGACCATGGTCCTCTATCACTGAAAAAGGACCTTTCTTTTTATGGTGACTATGGTCCTCTATCACTGAAAGGACCTTTCTTTTTATGGTGACTACGGTTCTCTATCACTGAAAAGGACCTTTCTTTTTATGGTGACTACGGTTCTCTATCACTGAAAAGGACCTTTCTTTTTATGGTGACTACGGTTCTCTATCACTGAAAAGGACCTTTCTTTTTATGGTGACTACGGTTCTCTATCACTGAAAAGGACCTTTCTTTTTATGGTGACTACGGTTCTCTATCACTGAAAAGGACCTTTCTTTTTATGGTGGCTACGGTTCTCTATCACTGAAAAGGATGTCTATATGAGATGCAGCTGGCTGATCATCAATGGCCGTCATCAAAGGCAGCTAGCTGACCATTATGGCCGTCATCCAAAGCAGCTAGATTGACCATCAGTGGCCGTCATCCAAGCAGCTAGCTGACCATTAGTGGCCGTCATCCAAAGCAGCTGATGACCATCAGTGGCCGTCATCCAAGGCAGCTAGCTGACCATAGTGGCCGTCATCCAAGGCAGCTAGCTGACCATCAGTGGCGTCATCCAAGGCAGCTAGCTGACCATCAGTGGTCGTCATCCAAGGCAGCTAGCTGACCATCAGTGGTCGTCATCCAAGGCAGCTAGCTGACCATCAGTGGTCGTCATCCAAGGCAGCTAGCTGACCATCAGTGGCCGTCATCCAAGGCAGCTAGCTGACCATCAGTGGCCGTCATCCAAGGCAGCTAGCTGACCATCAGTGGCCGTCATCAAAGGCAGCTAGCTGACCATCAGTGGCCGTCATCCAAGGCAGCTGGCTGACCATCAGTGGATGTCAACAACCAAAACCAATTCCGGCCAGAGACAGAAAAAAAAGGTTCCTGAAAGGCGAGAAACCTGACCCCGCCTAGCTGAATACAAGATGAAAACACCGCAATCATCCGGTGGGTACTCTCTCTCTCTCTCTCTCTCTCTCTCTCTCTCTCTCTCTCTCGAGAGTATCTGCCTCTCCATCTGACTCTGTCTCTGTCCGTCCGTCCATCCGTCCGTCTGTCTGTCTCCCTGTGTGTGTGTGTGTGTGTGTGTGTGTGTGTGTGTGTTGTGTGTGTGTGTGTGTGTGTGTGTTTGTGTGTGTGTGTGTGTGTGTGTGTGTGTGTGTGTGTGTGTGTGTGTTGTTTGAGAGAGAGATGGAGCGCGCGCGCGCGTGCGCATTGTGTGTGTGTGTGTGTGTGTGTGTGTGTGTGTGTTGTGTTTTTGTGTGTGTGTGTGTGTGTGTGTGTTGTGTGTAATATCTGAAGAGGGAGTGGGGTAATGTAATGCCGCTTTCCTTGTAGCAGCAGACGTCTTTTTAGCTACCATCTAGCATTAAGCGTCCTGGATCTTATAGAACAGGGAGTGCTTTAGAATGGGAACGAAGAAATGCTGTCTGTGTGTTTGTCTGTCTGTGTGTCCGTAGTCAAAATGTGTTCCACTCGCTCCAGACAAAACTACTGAGCCGATCTTTCTGCAAATTTGTAGGTATGTTCATTATGGGCCACGGATGATGCCCGATGTTTCAGTTTACCGCTATAGCCGTTGCTAACGGCTGTAACAGCCTGTAACGGTTTTTCTTCTTTATGGAATATCTCAGAAAGTACTGGCCAATTTATAAGCGGTTTGGATGATCTTGTGACAAATCGGAGCCTCTGTCCATATGTAAGTGATGTAATGCTGAAAATGGATTAAACAACCGTTAAAAACCGTTATTCTGCCGTTATTTCCTATATGGTGGATTTTAATGAAATTTGGTATATAGAAAGGTTATCACACACAAATGGCACTTCTATATAGTGTTTCAAAATTTGACCGTTAAAAACCGTTATTCTTGACATATTGTCCGATTTGGATGAAATTTGATATGTACACAGGCTTTAGCCCAGTGAAGACTAAAATACCGGTTTCAAAAGTGTATATCGGTTATATAACCGTTAAACCGTTGTTTTGCCGTTATTTTTTTTATATAATGGTGGGTTTTAATTAAATTTTGTATACAGAAAGGTTATCACACACAAATGGCACTTCCATGTAGTGTTTCAAAATCTGACCGTTAAAAACCGTTATTCTTGACATATTGTCCGATTTGGATGAAATTTGGTATGTACACAGGCTTTAGCCCAGTGAGGACTAAAATACCAGTTTCAAAAGTGTACATGGGTTAAATAACCGTTAAAACCGTTATTTTGCCTTTATTTCTTATCTCACAAAGCACTTGGCCGATTTATAAGCGGTTTGGAAAACTGGGAGTACGTTTATATGCTCCGCATCTTGTTTGTATTGCAGGAGTCCCTCCAGGGTAAGTTGCTCCCTGATTCTTCAGACTGTGCTGGTGAGCTGAACCCGGAGCTAGGAAGAGAACAGTTTTTTTGCATCACAGAGAAGTACGATTCTTTTATAGGTCATCATCATCATCATCATCATCATCATCATCATCATCATCATCATCATCATCATCATCATCACCACCACCATCATCATTGTCACTGTGATAATGATGATGATAATGGTGATGATGACGACGACGATGAGGACGACTAAGACGATGATAATGATAATGGTAATGATGATGATGATGATGATGATGATGATGATGATGATGATGATGATGATGATGATGAATAATGGCAACAATTATTCTAATTATCAACTATCATCAACATTATTTTGTTCCTTCTTAAAGGGTAACGAGCTTTCTCGTTTCATGGATTCAGATCAAAATCTGCAGTCTTACTGCTATTGAAGAGGACGTACATTAGGTGTTCTTTTTTTTCCGTGATGTATATTCATGCAAATATGTACTTCAGTCAACGATTTAGCCCTGAAACTGATCTCATGTTCTGGTTTAAACCACCTCAAAATGACAGCATTGCACTCTAATTCAGGTAAGTTAATTAACCCGGCAGTTGTCGTCAGGAAGTGTTAAAAGACATCTTAGGTCCGATTTTGTTCAATTCAGATTAAAGGACAGTCTCTGAAGAGTCAGTAAGTTCGTGCTTTCCTGTTAACTGTTAGCTCCTACATCGGCAGCCTCTCTACCTGTGCCATCACCACCGTCACCACCGAGGTCTGTGTCACCACGGGGGCCAGCTAGGACCTCGTCAGCGGCTGCCTCAGTGACTGTGGGATACGACCCTTTGTGTGTGTTGTGTTTGGCTGGCCCATCTTCGAGGTGGTTGTTTCTTCTCTTCTTGATTGTTGTGGACAGCGTGAGAAGAGCATTTGCGTCCAGTGGTCTCTGGTCTGGAGCATACCTGGCTATATAGCCTTGAACCTCACCAGCCTCATAAGCATGTGCTGGCATCTAACTGGTGTATATTGAACACCTGAGAGGAACCAGAGGCTTATGGTCTATTTCAAGCCGAAATGTTGTTAGTCCAATGAGGTATTACACAAAGCGTTCACATGCCCACACTGAAGCTAGGCATTCCTTCTTGATCGGAGCGTACATGCGCTCAGTTGAAGTCAAAGAGCGTGAACAAGATGCCACAGGTTTCAAGCCGTCTGTGTGGTTTTGAAGAACACCTCCAGTTCCATAAGAACTGATGTCTGCGTTCACCACTGTGAGCTTTGTCCAATCGAAGACAGCAAGGGCTGGGGCGGAAGTCCAATGCTGAGTCACTGTGTCCACAGCTTTTCTTCTGTGAACTTCCTCAGGTCCGTTCTTTTTTTTCTGCCACATCTCTGTCACATAGTAAAGAATGATTTGGAATGTAGTTTGGAATATAGTAAGCGAACGTAATTAACATTCTAAGGATTCTTCTCCATTTTGTGACACTGCGTGGATCAGGCACATTGCTTACAGTCCCTTCTTACCTTTTGTGTGGCGAAATTACATCTTTGCTCATGCAATGACAAAGAAATTCTATCTCACTTTTTCTCATTGCACATGTCTCCCTGTTTAATTTTGTGTTTGCACTGCTCAGCTTCTTCATGACTTGTTCAAGATGGATTCATGTTCTACATTCATATCATCTTGACTGTGGATGAGAATATCATCAAAATAGCACAATTCCTTGGTCTTTCAGGAAATATTCTATTCTCTGAAAGATTTCAGACTCACATGTCTGCGTTCACCACTGTGAGCTTTGTCCAATCGAAGACAGCAAGGGCTGGGGCGGAAGTCCAATGCTGAGTCACTGTGTCCAGAGGGTAGGGCGCTGGTAGAAGAAACACCCACAACGTGTGACAAACGTTGTACAGTTTACTATGGCAGGACCAAAGGGGAATTTGTCAGAATGCTGAAGTGACATCCAGTTTACAGAACATCTTTGATCCCTGAAGCTCGCGGAGACTGTAGTCAAGCGTTGGTATGACCCACTTTTCTCTCTTGATTGTTTTGCTCATCTTGTTTTGTTCATCTTTCTCAGAGAAGTGCATACTCTGATTGCGCCTGACAACTTCAACACAGACAAGAGGAGAACACCAGTTCGTTGGCTCGGTCATCTCTACTATGATCCCATTGCCCTTCATTCTCTTGAGTTAGCCTTGACGTTGTCAGTGAGAGGCATCGGGACTCTTCTTGCCACATTTGCACTACATGGCCCTCCTCCATCTTTGGCAACTGTCTCAATAGTGAGCACTTCACAGGCCAGTCATCCACTTCACCAAATGGTTTCTGACCAGGGTCAATCTTCTGCTTTTCTTTACCCATGGTTTGGTTACCCATGGTGGTTGCTGCCTGACTATTAAATAGATTGTCAGCTCTTGAGTTGAAGAAAAAAAAGACGAAGATGGGTTGTTCATTTTGCGGTTTAACATGTGTCAAACTGACCTTCCTACTGCGAGCGACCTCCAGGACACACAAGCCTGGCCTTGGATGGGCGTAATGGAGGAGGTTTGGCGTTAGATGGGCGTAATGGAGGACGTTTGGCGTTGGATGGGCGTAAAGGAGGACGTTTGGCGTTAGATGGGCGTAATGGAGGACGTTTGGCGTTGGATGGGCGTAATGGAGGATGTTTGGCGTTGGATGGGCGCAATGCAGGACGTTTGGCGTTAGATGGGCGCAATGCAGGATGTTTGGTGTTGGATGGGCGCAATGCAGGACGTTTGGCGTTGGATGGGCGTAATGGAGGACGTTTGGCGTTGGATGGGCACAATGCAGGATGTTTGGCGTTGGATGGGCGTAATGGAGGACGTTTGGCGTTGGATGGGCGTAATGGAGGACGTTTAGCGTTGGATGGGCGTAATGGAGGACGTTTGGCGTTGGATGGGCGTAATGGAGGACGTTTAGCGTTGGATGGGCGCAATGCAGGACGTTTGGCGTTGGATGGGCGCAATGCAGGATGTTTGGCGTTGAATGGGCGTAATGGAGGACGTTTAGCGTTGAATGGGCGCAATGCAGGATGTTTGGTGTTGGATGGGCGCAATGCAGGATGTTTGGCGTTGGATGGGCGTAATGGAGGACGTTTGGCGTTGGATGGGCGCAATGCAGGATGTTTGGCGTTGGATGGGCGCAATGCAGGACGTTTGGCGTTGGATGGGCGCAATGCAGGACGTTTGGCGTTGGATGGGCGCAATGCAGGATGTTTGGCGTTGGATGGGCGCAATGCAGGACGTTTGGCGTTGGATGGGCGTAATGGAGGACGTTTGGCGTTGGATGGGCGCAATGCAGGACGTTTGGCGTTGGATGGGCGCAATGCAGGATGTTTGGCGTTGGATGGGCGCAATGCAGAACGTTTGGCGTTGGATGGGCGCAATGCAGGACGTTTGGCGTTGGATGGGCGCAATGCAGGACGTGGTTTGCGTTTCTCAAATTCGGAAAACGACATGACAGAAATGTCTGCTGCAGTGTCAGTCTTAAATGTGACGTCTTGACCTCCCACGTTTCAAACACCGTCCATTTACCACTGCAGATTGTGCTTAGAAAGTCTTCTGTGACTGCGTTGACTGAACGTTTACTTTTACACAAATACTGAGCTGTTTCTCTGTTTCTTTCCTTTTGCTGGACAAACATCACTAAATCTGTGTGAGCGGCCACATTTTGCACCCACAGAACTAGTGGCAGGAGACAGAACTAGTGGCAGGGGACAGAACTAGTGGCAGGGGACAGAACTAGTGGCAGGAGACAGAACTAGTGGCAGGGGACAGAACTAGTGGCAGGAGACAGAACTAGTGGCAGGGGACAGAACTAGTGGCAGGAGATAGAACTAGTGGCAGGGGACAGAACTAGTGGCAGGGGACAGAACTAGTGGCAGGGGACAGAACTAGTAGCAGGGGACAGAACTAGTGGCAGGGGACAGAACTAGTGGCAGGGGACAGAACTAGTAGCAGGGGACTTCAACTCCTCTTCTTCTCCTGCCCTGGCCTTCACGGTGACTGTCAAACAACTCAGTCTGAAAACAACCAGCCCCTCCTTTACTCCAGTTGGAAGTCTGTATGACACCACTGAAGTCTGTATGACACCACTGAAGTCTGTATGACACCACTGAAGTCTGTATGACACCACTGAAGTTGCCAACTCGACGGTCTCTGCCCCAGTGACCGGTATCTCCGGGCACAACTGTCCTAACTTCATCAGCTACGCTCAGAAATTTGAGTCTTGAGCTGCTAATACTAACCTAGTGCCTGCTGAATCACATCTTTTAGTTGAAGTTTTGGATGCTGCTGCAGTTTCTCAGACAGTTCCCTATCACGTAAGCCCATAACCTGTCTCTGATGGCTTGATCTTTCTTTGGGAAGTCTGCGTGTTCTGCCTGTCAGCTCCAAGATTGAACGTAGCTTTCAATATTTTCACCTGGTTGTTGGTGCCTAGAGTAAAAAACAAAACAAAAAAAAAAACAAACAAAAAACAGTTCGCTTATGAATTGCTTTAATTTGCCGCACCAAACAGGCGTCAAACATCGCTATTATGTTATCAAATTGTCTCTGACAAGGATGGTAAAATCAATTTTTCTAAATCATCGCCCATTGTGCAGAGAAGATTTTCTTGATGAACTTCGAACCTTCTCACTTTAACTTCGACGTGTTAAAGCCATGATCGAGCGTCATGATGAAACTTGATCAGTCGATCCACGGAAAGGAACCAAAGGTAAAAGTCACTAACTTATTTCAACTTTATCTAATTTCTTGATCCTCTCGCTTCCACTATGTGGCGATGCTTTTCACTTACAACTAAATGAACAAGATGACAGCTACTTCAGATTTATTGAAGATCTCTCAGAGTCTTCAAGATGCCGTGAGCCACAGACGGTCCCTTTGTGTAACCTTCCGCGCAGTCCCTGGATGCTTCTGTCTGTCTACATAATTAACAACCAGTTCAGAACTGCGACATGGTAGAAGGAAGGTGGTGTCAAAAAGGAACTTAAACACAGCGAAGAACAGTCAGTAACGAACAAGAAGGGTAACTCTTCCTGCCAGGGAAGTAATTACACGCCCCTGCACCTATTCAAAATGAAAGAGGTTGAGCCAGTGTTCAGTATATGTTAATTTGTGCTTGTCCATTTCTCCAGTTGTTGCTCTTTACATGTGTCAGGTATAGAGTATATGGGCAAACTTGGAACATCCCTTTTGGGGGAGGATGTCACCTTGTTTGATGTCTTCGCTTTGTGTTGGTATTTCTGGTAGGCGACTTGTTGTTGTACGCAGCATTCGGTTGGAGTTACTGGCGTGTAATTATTTCATCATAGAAGCAAGAGTACATGTTTGTATTTACCTTTTCTAAACCTCGTTTGGTTCACACCCTTCTATCCTTTCACCTCACCCAGGCGCTCACCTACGTGAAATCGTTCCCGGATCTGACGACCTCGGCCGACCACCACCAGTCTCACCACTACTTTCACCCTCGTGCCGTGATGCCCAGAGAAAGGCGTCTTCTTCAGTTCATTGACCTTTGTCTGTCCTTAACGATTCTTAATGGTCCTTCACTGTCCTTAACGATACTTAATGGTCCTCCACTGTCCTTAACGATTCTTAATGGTCCTTCACTGTCCTTAACGATTCTTAATGGTCCTTCACTGTCTTTAACGATTCTTAATGGTCCTCCACTGTCCTTAACGATTCTTAATGGTCCTCCACTGTCCTTAACGGGTCACTGAAGGCTTATAATGGTGCGATATCCACCAGATGCTATCCCTAAGCCCAATCGAAACTGATAAAATGGGTGGGGGGGGGGGGGGGGGGGCGCTGGACGAGTTGCTTCCCATCCCTTCATTGTTTGTTGACTGATCTCAAAGCACTTTGAAAAAAAAACGCCGATAAAAAAGAGTTTGGAAGATGAGTATATCTGGCAAAATATGTATACGTGTGTCGACATGAAGGAGACTTACAACTCGTTACATTTCCTGTACAATACAATGAACAATCAACAAAGTTAGAGCATTTCTTTTGTCAATAATGATGCTATTCAGTTCAACCTCCCAAGCAACTGGGCGCCATTCCAAGCTTCTGACAAAAGACAGAAGGTAGGCTCAAACAATTCAAAGTGCACGAATTTGTTTCATGGAAATAGTGCTCGCACAATTTTGTAATGTGTTTATAAAAAAAAGGCATGATTTGTACTTCTTTTCTCGTCTCCAAATAAAAAAGGGGTTCACAACCCATAACACAAAATATAATCTGTTGGGGAATAACACGAACATAATCATTTGCGGGATCCGTCCGCATCATTGATTACAGTTACAACTTTTCGTCAGTGAATACAATGGATTTCTGTTGCACTGAATTTAAAATGGAGTAACCCTTCAAATAATTGTAAATTTTGAGCGTCAAAGGATTTCCAAATTACATCTGACTGTCTCAAAACGTTTAACTGATCCAGATCTAGTCAAATCCAATGAAGTGTAGTCAACATTGGCGTCCTTTAACATTGGCGTCCTTTACTCAAGTCTTACAAGACTTGACAATAACTCAGATACTCAGAGGAGGTTACGTCGTATTCTCGTAAGACATAAATACAATCACGTGACCCTTTCCATGCAGATGCTTTTGCCCTCGTAACAGATTTCCAACTGCTTGAGGTAAGAGAGTGGGAAAAAGCCCCAACAGTACCCATTTTTCCATAATTCATATTCCTTGCAAGCATATTCCTTGCAAGCATAATCAAACATAAATCTCAAACCTTATTTTCCGTCCCGGGTATGACACGTGACAGTAATTTCCATCTAGATTATGGCTTCATCATTCCGCATGAACACCGTGCCAAACGTTACTTTCTTTTACAGCTCTCACCCTGTCCTTTCTATTCATTGTGTTCATAACTGTATAAAACTGTTAACGTATGGTGGAATGCACCCCATGAGCTGGGTTTTGTGTTCGATGGAACAGGCTGAAAATCTCCCTGACTGTAGCACAAAAGGCAGTCCTGAATTTCCTACCAGAGAGGCAATACAAATAGAAGTTGACAGCGCTGTTAGAATACCACATCATATAGCTGAGAGCTCCAAAGACAGCAAATTGTTCGTAGTTCGGATTGTCCTGATCAACATATGGACTTGCCACGGTATTGATTGTTACCGGTGTTGTCAGGAGAAAAAACACAGCACTTACAGTGACCAAGGTCACCGTCAATGAAGACACCTTCTGTTGTCTGGAGTCATGTGTGGTTTGCTGCACAGAAAGATGTCTGCCTGCACTGAAGGAACCAGCAAGCTTCCAGACCAGAACACTGTTGCTGACGACCAGCATCACAAAAGGTAGAAAAGAGAATTCAATCAAATCCAGCCAAGGCCATACCATGTTGAAAAACCATCTATATGA
>CM065722.1:54820165-54832665 GCA_033310375.1 Conus canariensis | reverse complement strand
TGTGTTTCCAGCGGGACATCAGGCGACATGTGTTTTCAGCGGGACATCAAGCGACATATGTTTCCAGCGGGACATCAAGGACATGTGTTTCCAGCGGGACATCAAGCGACATGTGTTTCCAGCGGGACATCAAGGGACATGTGTTTCCAGCTGGACATCAAGTGACATGTGTTTCCTACGGGACATCAAGCGACATATGTTTCCAGCGGGACATCACGCGACATATGTTTCTAGCGGGACATCAAGCGACATGTGTTTCCAGCGGGACATCAAGTGACATGTGTTTCCAGCAGGACATCAAACGACATGTGTTTCCAGCGGGACATCAGGCGACATGTGTTTCCAGCGGGACATCAGGCGACATATGTTTCCAGCGGGACATCAAGCGACTTATGTTTCCAGCGGGACATCAAGCGACATGTGTTTCCAGCGAACATCAAGTGACATGTGTTTCCAGCGGACATCAAGCGACATGTTTTCCAGCGGGACATCAGGCGACATGAAAGGGACCTTCTCTGGGACAGGAGAGCTTAACTAGTCTGTGCACATGTTTATATATCCAGATTCAAACAAAACGCAGGACATAAACACTAAAACCAATAAGTAAAACATCAGGATTAAAAACACGCTTTTAAGGTTTATAACTTTAAGGTTTATACGTTAAGGTTTTTATATATGTATATATATATATATATATATATATTTTGTTTTTAACATATGCACATTTACATCAGTATACATGTTATAGCGACTTATTTCCTTACCACACTTTCTTTTTGTTTCAGTTTTCTACCCTTCGATGGCTGATGCTATTGGATTCTTTTTTTTCAACCCTTGGTGGTAAGAACACCACAGAATTATGGACTGTGGTGTGTCGCCATTTGATGCCAAGGGAGCGCAGACAAAATCAGCCGTGTCCTCCGTGATGAGTCCGATCCAGCGGACGAAAGGCCTAGGAGCAGGTAATATGAATGAATCTGTCTTCAAGAGGGATTACAATGGTTCCCATATGCTGCTGGTAAAGGGTTTAACATTTATAATATAAACCGTAAACAAGTTGGGTATTTTTTGCTCCCATAAGAAAACCTAACACAGAGTAACTTTTATTCAAGACTGGCACAGCCTTTTAAACTTGAATAAAGTCAGACAAATACATAGACGAACAATCTAATAGTGGGGGAAAAAACAAGCGCAGGCCAACAACTGAACTATCTTCATAGTAATAACTTGGCAAAGACTTGGACTTAAGGGGGGGGGGGGGGGGGGGGGGGGGGGGGCGGAATTTGAAGATGGAGAAACTGGGAACATGAAATTAAGAAAATATGTTACAGATATGAAAACTCATCACTAGCTGCATAAGGGAACCCGCTGGGTCGGACTCATCAGGGAGACACGGCTGGTTGTGTCTGCGCTCCTGGCGTCAAATAGAGACACACCACAGTCCATAATACTGTGGTGTTCTCACCACCAAGAGTGCAAAAAAGAATCCAATAGCACCCCCAAAGCAGCCAGCGAAGAGTAGTAAATGAAACCAAACGAAAGTGTGGGGAGGAAAAAAGTTGCTGAAAAACTAAAGACATTATGCAAACAGTATAAAATAAAGGGGACAATCTTTGAGCCTACGCTTGAGGATCCACCCAAAGATGCAAGGGAGATCAAAAGACAAACACACAGACGGACAGAAACAAACACAAATAACCTCAATTTAATCAAAACAAAATCGGAAATGAAATGAGGCAGGGAACAGTAAACGATAAACCGATGCTCAAGCGTAGGCTCAAAGATTGTCCCCTTTATTTTATACTGTTTGCATAATGTCTTTAGTTTTTCAGCAACTTTTTTCCTCCCCACACTTTCGTTTGGTTTCATTTACTACTCTTCGCTGCTGCTTTGGGGGTGCTATTGGATTCTTTTTTGCACTCTTGGTGGTGAGAACACCACAGTATTATGGACTGTGGTGTGTCTCTATTTGACGCCAGGAGCGCAGACACAACCAGCCGTGTCTCCCTGATGAGTCCGACCCAGCGGGTTCCCTTATGCAGCTAGTGAAGAGTTTTCATATCTGTAACATATTTTCTTAATTTCATGTTCCCAGTTTCTCCATCTTCAAATTCCGCCCCCCCCCCCCCCCCCCCCCCCCCCTTAAGTCCAAATCTTTGCCAAGTCATTACTATGAAGATAGTTCAGTTGTTGGCCTGCGCTTGTTTTTTCCCCCACTATTAGATTGTTCGTCTATGTATTTGTCTGACTTTATTCAAGTTTAAAAGGCTGTGCCAGTCTTGAATAAAAGTTACTCTGTGTTAGGTTTTCTTATGGGAGCAAAAAATACCCAACTTGTTTACGGTTTATCGTTTACTGTTCCCTGCCTCATTTCATTTCCGATTTTGTTTTGATTAAATTGAGGTTATTTGTGTTTGTTTCTGTCCGTCTGTGTGTTTGTCTTTTGATCTCCCTTGCATCTTTGGGTGGATCCTCAAGCGTAGGCTCAAAGATTGTCCCCTTTATTTTATACTGTTTGCATAATGTCTTTAGTTTTTCAGCAACTTTTTTCCTCCCCACACTTTCGTTTGGTTTCATTTACTACTCTTCGCTGGCTGCTTTGGGGGTGCTATTGGATTCTTTTTTGCACTCTTGGTGGTGAGAACACCACAGTATTATGGACTGTGGTGTGTCTCTATTTGACGCCAGGAGCACAGACACAACCAGCCGTGTCTCCCTGATGAGTCCGACCCAGCGGGTTCCCTTATGCAGCTAGTGAAGAGTTTTCATATCTGTAACATATTTTCTTAATTTCATGTTCCCAGTTTCTCCATCTTCAAATTCCGCCCCCCCCCCCCCCTTAAGTCCAAATCTTTGCCAAGTCATTACTATGAAGATAGTTCAGTTGTTGGCCTGCGCTTGTTTTTTCCCCCACTATTAGATTGTTCATCTATGTATTTGTCTGACTTTATTCAAGTTTAAAAGGCTGTGCCAGTCTTGAATAAAAGTTACTCTGTGTTAGGTTTTCTTATGGGAGCAAAAAATACCCAACTTGTTTACGGTTTATCGTTTACTGTTCCCTGCCTCATTTCATTTCCGATTTTGTTTTGATTAAATTGAGGTTATTTGTGTTTGTTTCTGTCCGTCTGTGTGTTTGTCTTTTGATCTCCCTTGCATCTTTGGGTGGATCCTCAAGCGTAGGCTCAAAGATTGTCCCCTTTATTTTATACTGTTTGCATAATGTCTTTAGTTTTTCAGCAACTTTTTTCCTCCCCACACTTTCGTTTGGTTTCATTTACTACTCTTCGCTGGCTGCTTTGGGGGTGCTATTGGATTCTTTTTTGCACTCTTGGTGGTGAGAACACCACAGTATTATGGACTGTGGTGTGTCTCTATTTGACGCCAGGAGCGCAGACACAACCAGCCGTGTCTCCCTGATGAGTCCGACCCAGCGGGTTCCCTTATGCAGCTAGTGATGAGTTTTCATATCTGTAACATATTTTCTTAATTTCATGTTCCCAGTTTCTCCATCTTCAAATTCCGCCCCCCCCCCCCCCCCCCCCCCCCCCCTTAAGTCCAAATCTTTGCCAAGTCATTACTATGAAGATAGTTCAGTTGTTGGCCTGCGCTTGTTTTTTCCCCCACTATTAGATTGTTCGTCTATGTATTTGTCTGACTTTATTCAAGTTTAAAAGGCTGTGCCAGTCTTGAATAAAAGTTACTCTGTGTTAGGTTTTCTTATGGGAGCAAAAAATACCCAACTTGTTTACGGTTTATCGTTTACTGTTCCCTGCCTCATTTCATTTCCGATTTATAATAATATTTTCCTAATTTCATGTTCTCATTTAATTTTTCTCCCTCCCGCTTCCCCCCCCACCCCCCCCTCTTTTTTTCTTATTTAAATCTTTGCCAGGTCATTAATATAATGATGGAAGAATTGTTAGCCTGCACTTGTTTTCTACCACTAACAAATTGTTCAGCATTGGTCAATCAGTGGGAGATTGCATCTCTTAGGAGATCCAAGTAAAGGTTGTTCTGCACAATTCTTAGCTGCTGACAATGCTTGGGTTGTTATACAGCAGAGATGACCACTCGGACTGTTGGACATCATTTGACCTCCCTTGCATCCTTGAATGGATCCTCAAGCATAGGCTCAAAGATTTTCCTCTACATTTTATACTGTTTATATAATGATTTTAGTTTTTCAGTGACTTATTTCCTTACCACACTTTCTTTTTGTTTCAGTTTTCTACCCTTCGATGGCTGCTTTGGAGTACTGTTGGGTTCTTTTTTTTTAACCCTTGGTGGTGAGAATACCACAGAATTATGGACTGTGGTGTGTCTCCATTTGATGCCAAGGGAGCACAGACACAATCAGCCGTGTCTCCCTGATGAGTCCGATTCAGGGTACGAAAGGCCTAGGAGCAGGTAATATGAATAAATCCGTCTTCAAGAGGGATTACGATGGTTCCCATATGCTACTAGTGACGGATTTAACATATACAATATTGTCATGTGATGTAGCCTCACATGGCGACATGTGACGTTCCATCGCGTACGCCCTTATTTGTTATAAAGCATTTCCCTAGGTAGGGAAAAGAAAAGGTAAAAGAAACAATAATTCACGTGGCCTGACCAGTGTGATCGGTGTCGCTGGTGGCTATAGACGTAGGGCGATTATTGGTTGAATGGACGGACGTTGTCCATTGGTCAGCAAACAAGGGCTGGTAATGCGTAGAGTTAGACGAGTACTCACTGAATGTGTACTCAAAAAGAGCGCAGGAGGAAAAATAAGGAATAGGAAGGAGATGGCTTGGGGACACTGACCGGACAGGTTGTTTGAAGAACGAGTTCCACCTTCAATTCACCATTACCAGGTGAGGTATAGACAGATGGGGAAAGAAAAAAAGAGAGAGTTAAGAAAAGGGAAAAAGGGAAAAGAATTTATCATTATTCAGATTTTGAAATAGATTACTTACACGGACTTCATCCGTGTTTCAGCCCTTCCCAGTGCTGTGGCAGCACCAGTTAGGCGACTGAGGCAGTCGCACAAATATTTGGGCTACAGCGCTGCGGCAGCACCTAATCGTCTCCAGGGTTGGAGAATCGAGCTGTAGAAGACAACGACTGCACCAGTCGTGAGAAAAGAAAGCATTTGTCATGTTGACCCATAATGATTTTTAATTGTCCCCCTGATGAACTCAGTTGGTACTACTATATTTTAAGCCATCCTTTGATTGATTTTTTTTTGAAAATATATACATTGTTTCTCCAGTGAGGAGGAGAAACCGGTAAAAGATATATTTGTGAAGTATTATGTATAATGGGATGAAATTTGGTCCCAACTAGTGGATCTGTGGAATGAGTGTACCTCCACTGGAGAGGAGGAATGAAAAATAATTCCTTGAAAACAAACCAGTTGAATATGATGGAAAATTGATTATTGTTTAGTAAATTATTCCCCGGAGAGGAGGGGGAGAAGAAGAGTTATTGTAGTGCACCTTCTGGTTGTTTGGAGAGAGTGCGTGTGCACGGAGTAAATGCTGAGCTGAGTGTGTGCATGCACTTGTGCACAGTGTGACAAATATATTGTTCTACTTTTTTATGTTCTCATTTTATTCTTCTCTCTCCCGTCACCCCCCCCCCCCCCCCCCCCATACACACACTTTTTTCTTTTACTTAAATCTTTGCCAAGTCATTAATACGATGACGGAAGAATTGTTTGCCTGCACTTGTTTTCCCCCACTACTAAACTGTTCAGCATAACACACACACACACACACACACACACACACGCACACACACACACACACACACACACACACACACACACACATATATATATATATATATATATATATTGAGATGAAAGTACGATCCGGTTCCTGAGGAAACCTTTTGACAGGGGAAAGCTTGAACAATAAAGAAATTGAACTCCGTGGGCGGCGTTGATGACTTATTATTCGTCACCATATGTAGAGAGAGAGAGAGAGAGAGAGAGAGAGAGAGAGAGAGAGAGAGAGAGAGAGAGAGAGAGAACTCAGAACATTTTACTTGACAGGCCACAGGCCCATATCAAAGTGAGTGAACAAGGTCAAAATAAATCGGTACAAGCCACTCTTAACGAAAACTCAGCTGAATGGTGTTCACAGTTAACAAAGAAGACATTCATGAAGCAACTGCAGCATTAATTATTCCGTTCCTAACAGCCATTGCTCTATAAATGAAATTACCAACACTCGTAATAGTGGTCTCAATAGAACAGGCTAACAACATGGACATTTTGAATAGAGAAGGGTGTTTGTAATATTTAGCTGGAATCAGCTCAAGGCGCAACTTCTCGTACAAAGGACAAACCAGTAGAAAATGAAGCTCAGTTTCCGGTGCTTCCTTACAGTGAGGACAGAAAATGTCATGGTTTCTATTGCGATTAGTATATTGTAAAAAATGGCATCATAAAGGCGACATTCCTAACCGAAACCTTGAAAGCAACCTGCGGATGTTAACATGTTTAATTGCACAGAGGTAGGGACTTCGAACAAGAGACTGGTTATATGACCGATAAACATCGTACAACTCATGCGATTCAATAGCTGAATGCCAGTCTTGGATGTAACAATCACTTAAACGTTTCTTAAATTCTACAATAAAAGCTTTCACATTACCAACACTTTGCATTTCCCATACAATTCCAAACTCGAATCTATAAAGAACATAGCAAACATTAGTCGTTCAGGTAATATAATGTTGATTCTGCAGATGCAGCAACATATCATAAGCTTTCTTCGGGAGTCTGTTATTATCCATACAAGCAACACGAAGCCAAAATCTGATGCATTTTGCATAAGTATTAACATAAAGAGGGTATCTTCCAGATTCGCCATACACTAAGTGCCTAGCAGCTTTTGAACTTACACCAAGAAATCTTTTAATAGCAGCTAAGTGCACCCTTTCAATTTGTTCCTGGTTAGATGACAGTCCCCAAATCTCTGCTCCATAAGTTAAGATAGGTTGTATTTGGCAATCGAATAGCTTAAAGAAAATACCAGGAGAATGTTCACCTATTGACCATAGCATTCTGTTGATAGCAGTTAATCCTTTCTTTGCTCTGTTTGCTAGGTCACACATAGTTGGTTGGAAAGATAATCTTGTAGTCAGTGTTATACCAAGATACTTATACATGTTAACAGTGGAAAGTTGAGCATCACCAAAAGTCCCATTTTCATTCGAAGCAAGGTAACCCCCATTCCTGAATACAACAATATTTGACTTTTCCAGATTCACAAGTAAATCTAAACGTTTTGAAGTATTATACAAGACATTCAGTTGGGTTTGCAAACCAGTAACAGTATCGGAAAATAATGCAACATCATCAGCAAATAACAGAATCAAAAGTTCAATGAGGTCTGGAGAAAGCTGAATACCATTTCTACCAAAAGTGTTAATATCTTTAGTTAGTTCATTGATTAACAGTGAAAAAAGCACAGGTGAACACACCTCACCTTGTTTTAGGCCCTGTGGGTATAGAAAAGTATCAGTAAGGTCACCACTAGTTCGAACACAAGTCTTCACAACATTATAGATACTTTGCAATGCTTTCAAGAATTTTCCATTAAAACCACTAACAGAGAGAACCTTCCACAATTTATCCCTACTTACTAGGTCAAAAGCCTTCCTAAAGTCTGTAAATGCAACAGAGCTTCCTGTGTCTTAACAACTGCTTCTGAATCATTGCCAGCAAAGTGAAAATGTGATCTGTTGTACATCGTTTGTCACGAAAACCAGCGTGTTTCTCCCCAAGAATATTGTTCATTTCAATCCATTTAGTTAACCTTCTATTGAGAACAAAGCTATATATTCTACTACAAATGTTCAACAAAAAGATTCCACGGTAGTTATCTGGACAATTCCTATCACCCTTCTTAAATAGTGGTTGCAAGATAGAGACTGACCAATCTTCCGGAAACAAACCCTCATCAAAAATTGTTTTGAGAAATTTAACAAGGAAAGGCATAATGACTTGTCTACTGTACTTATAAAACTCTCCAATAAGCTTATCTGGGCCAGCTGCCTTATTACTCTTTATTGCTCGAATTGCAGCTTCAATTTCGGTAACAGAAATAGGTTGATTCAAAAAGTCGCAGTCAGTATGTATGGGTTCCCTACCATAATATTCATCAAAATCTGAACTGGTGTTTAATTCAACAGGTAAGTCATTAAAAACCCTTTAAAGTGATTATACCACTGTTAACTAGAAATCAACCCCTGACCTTGAGTTCTTGGCCTAACTGAACGAACAATTTCCCAGAATTTCTTTGAGTCATTTATATTACTTTGTAACGATGCAATGATATTTTCATTATGTAGCTTCCTTTTCTGTCTTAACAATTCCTTATACTCTCTCCTTTTCTGGCCATAGGCAAGTCTATCATTATCGTTATTAGTTCTATGAAACTTGTTTATCTGTGTTCGTAATACTTTTCTGCTTTGTTTACATTCAAGGTCGAACCAAACTTTTCTCATACCTATGCCAAATCTAATAGTTTTCATCATGCATTCACCCGCATACACAACACATTCATTGAACTTGGACAGGGCTTGATTAATGTTAACATCAACAAGGTCAGCAGCTTCACTAACTAATGATGAGACATGGTCAGAGTTCGTATGTTCATAAAAAGCAGCTGAACTTTCTTCACCCCATTTGTACTTACTAACTTGGTGAGCATCATTCTCAATAACAGGTAAACAGTCAGCACTATCAGACAGTGAGAAAAACAAAGCAACAATAGCATGCTTAGTTTCTATTAACGTCTTACATTAAGGCACTGAAAATGAGGAAGTAAGGAACTTGAGGCAATCATATAAACAATTACGCTAGAACCACTATCAGATACATAAGTAAAGTCACCTGGACATTTCAATGCTTTCAGACCATTAAGAATACACAGATCAAATTCATGATATACATTTAACAAATATCGACCAAAAGGGTGTACCATAGTATCTTTGGAGATTCTCGTAGAGAGACAGAGAGAGAGAGAGAGAGAGAGAGAGAGAGAGAGAGAGAGAGAGAGAGAGAGGGAAATACCGGTTTTCAGTAGCTTGTCGCAGATTCAATTGTCTATGAACATTTCAAACAAAATATATATATATATATATATATATATATATATATATATATATATATATATATTATATGATTAAAAGCAAATCTTAAAAACCGGGACTACAATTTTGTTTCGAGGTCCTTCCTCTCTTCAGATCCCGTGCCAGTCCCCTGCTATTGACCTCAATCGTATATGTATGTTTTGATTTGTGAGCTGTGGTCTAGCTGGGTTGTGTTGCACGTGTTGTGTAAGGGGGCCCTGTCAAGGTTGTAAGGCTTTCTTAAGTATTATTGTATGAGGGGTCCTATCAGGGTTGCTATTTTATACTTGTTGATAAAAATTTCCTTTTGTGCCTGCAACTGTCTACGATTTCAACTCTTGTGTTCAATGTTGCCATACTAGGTTTACATAGAATCATCCACTTTTCTGTTGTGCACAAATTACATCTTTTTGTGCTATTATTGTATGCTGCTGCTTTTCTGATTATTTTCCATGTGATGCTAAAATCTGTATTTGTTTTCTTAAGGTCCCATATATGTTTACTTAATTCTGTTTGGTGTTTGTATTTTTCATGCTTGAAAGATTGCTTGTGATTGGCGTACCTAGCTTTGAATTTGTTTTCTGTAATCCCAATGTATGTCTCTTTGCCGTTTTTCGTTGTCACAGTGGCCTGGTATACGATGTTATCAGAGAGACATTGGTTGTTCAGAGGGCATTGCTCTTTGATTATGCAATTGCAAGTTTTCCGTTTGTCACCCTCGTTTGTGACGTTGGTTTTCTTTTTGTTTGAAGTATCAATTATTTTTTTTAAGATTTGGCATACAAGAATAAGATAGTTTGATAGTGTTCCTATTGAATATTTTGAAAAGTTTATGATCTTTCTGGAACGATTCTGTTAATATTTTGAAGAATTCTTTGCCAATGTTGGTTTTCACTCTACCATCATATGGTGGGTTGTACCAGGTTATTTTCCTCTTTCTATTTTTCTTCCTGCTTCCAATGGTACTTTCAGGTTCGTATTTCAGTTTGTAGTTGTATCCACTTTTCAACAGTGCTTCTTGGTAATCTGTTGCTGCATTGTTGAATATTTCTTCGTTGCAGGAAAGGCTGGATAACCTCTTGTTTATCCCTTGTGGTATAGTTTTTATGATTGTTGGTGGGTGGTTACTCATGGAATTTACATATAATGGTGTATCATTGGGTTTTTTGTATGGTCTGTATTGGTTTTTGTTTAAATCTAATGTTACATTCAAGTAGTTGACTACTTTTTTTGTTGGCTTCTATTGTAATTTTTAAGTTGTGATTTTGGAACAATTTACATAGTTCTTTCTTTTTATGCTCTACCTCTCTAGGTGTGTTGTCCAGTGCCGCCAATCCATCGTCTCTGTACAGCCCAACTTTATGCCCAAGCAGTTTGTGCATTTTTGACAGTAGTAACAGGCCCACTATCTCACATGTTTCTGCACCATCGTATGAGCCCATTGTAACGTCAAAAGTGGAATTAAAATCTGTTTTTTTTCCTGTAAGGCTCCTTTTTATTATATTTAGGAAAACAAACAACAACTTCCAAAAATCTCTGAGCAGCAATATAAAAGATATAATGCATGATAAAAGAATATTTGTCAAAGCAGACAAAACTAGTAATTTTTATAAAATGGAAGTAAAAGATTACGAGCAGCTCCTCAGTAAAAACATCCAAAAGAATTACAAAAAAGCTGAAGAGGAAGCATGTACTACCATCAGAGAAGAAGAAAAGAAACTGGTGGAATGCATAGGACTAAGTGATAGGATAGAAACCACGGCAAAAAGAGAAACATTCATAACACTCAAAGATCATAAACCTAATTTTCAAAACAACCCCTCATGTAGACTGATCAACCCCACAAAGTCTGAACTAGGAAGAGTAAGCAAGCAAATTCTAGAAAAAATAGTAGCTGACGCCAAATCAAATTTTGAACTAAACCTTTGGAAAAATACTAATGAGGTGGTGCAATGGTTCCAAAAATCAAACAAACAAAACAGAACAACCTTCATCGCATTTGACATTGTGGATTTTTACCCATCCATCAATGAAGAACTGCTCAGGAAAGCTTTGGAATTTACTACCAAATATACCGAGATAACAAATTCAGAATTGGAAATTATATTCCACACAAAAAAAACTCTGTTGTATAATAAAAAGGAGCCTTACAGGAAAAAAACAGATTTTAATTCCACTTTTGACGTTACAATGGGCTCATACGATGGTGCAGAAACATGTGAGATAGTGGGCCTGTTACTACTGTCAAAAATGCACAAACTACTTGGGCATAAAGTTGGGCTGTACAGAGACGATGGATTGGCGGCACTGGACAACACACCTAGAGAGGTAGAGCATAAAAAGAAAGAACTATGTAAATTGTTCCAAAATCACAACTTAAAAATTACAATAGAAGCCAACAAAAAAGTAGTCAACTACTTGAATGTAACATTAGATTTAAACAAAAACCAATACAGACCATACAAAAAACCCAATGATACACCATTATATGTAAATTCCATGAGTAACCACCCACCAACAATCATAAAAACTATACCACAAGGGATAAACAAGAGGTTATCCAGCCTTTCCTGCAACGAAGAAATATTCAACAATGCAGCAACAGATTACCGAGAAGCACTGTTGAAAAGTGGATACAACTACAAACTGAAATACGAACCTGAAAGTACCACTGGAAGCAGGAAGAAAAATAGAAAGAGGAAAATAACCTGGTACAACCCACCATATGATGGTAGAGTGAAAACCAACATTGGCAAAGAATTCTTCAAAATATTAACAGAATCGTTCCAGAAAGATCATAAACTTTTCAAAATATTCAATAGGAACACTATCAAACTATCTTATTCTTGTATGCCAAATCTTAAAAAAAATAATTGATATTTCAAACAAAAAGAAAACCAACGTCACAAACGAGGGTGACAAACGGAAAACTTGCAATTGCATAATCAAAGAGCAATGCCCTCTGAACAACCAATGTCTCTCTGATAACATCGTATACCAGGCCACTGTGACAACGAAAAACGGCAAAGAGACATACATTGGGATTACAGAAAACAAATTCAAAGCTAGGTACGCCAATCACAAGCAATCTTTCAAGCATGAAAAATACAAACACCAAACAGAATTAAGTAAACATATGGGACCTTAAGAAAACAAATACAGATTTTAGCATCACATGGAAAATAATCAGAAAAGCAGCAGCATACAATAATAGCACAAAAAGATGTAATTTGTGCACAACAGAAAAGTGGATGATTCTATGTAAACCTAGTATGGCAACATTGAACACAAGAGTTGAAATCGTAGACAGTTGCAGGCACAAAAGGAAATTTTTATCAACAAGTATAAAATAGCAACCCTGATAGGACCCC
>CM065722.1:54777665-54810165 GCA_033310375.1 Conus canariensis | reverse complement strand
CTGTGCTGCATGCTGATCTATTGTGAGTGAGTCTGGGGACAGAGTTTGTTTATGGGTGTGACTTGCGATGGGTCATGTTCGGTGGTCTTGTGTGACAGTGGTTTGTGGTTATGATGGTGGTAGTTTGGATTATTCTGACGCTGTATTCTAGCAGAGGGGGGTGGCTTGTTTGTTTTGATCTTGGAATGCGTGGATGCCACTGGATATGGTCGATGTCCCCTTCGCGGATTTGAGGGCCAACAGTTTTGTTCCTTCAGTGCTAGGAAACATTCTATCATGATGTAGAACCTGTCTGGCGGCACCATCTTTGGTAAAGAGTGTGAGTCTGATCGGTGAATTGATTTTTTATCTGCTGGCAGGCTGATCTGAGATCTGAGCTGGATTGAGCAGCAGCTTGTGTCAGACGATGACTACCAAATGGGGGTATGATGGAGGATGCTTGGATGGATGCTTGAGGAAAAACTGTTGAAATCTTTTGAATGAGCTGGACCCATGTGGTTGGTTTGACTGAACCATTTTCACAGCTGTGGATACCTACATTGAATGTGACGTGTGTGATGCGTTGATATTGTTGGAGTGTGTCTAAGCATTTCTTTTTTTTTTCTGTTGTTGTTTTTTTTTAAAAAATTTTTCTTCAAGGGCAAACACTTTTATTCATTTGTGAAGAAATTTACAAATGGAAAACATGAACAGAGAGCTGTACTAAACACAACCAAATGGACAGTGGATCCTATCTGACAAACAAATTACAAAGCAGCAATGATTTTACAAAATGAACGGCAAAACCTATCTAACATATACATAGTACAAACAAAGCAAAACATTGTGTCTAAACTGTAAGTGTCACACATTCACCCTCTTACTGTTTTGGAGCGTTGTCCTTTTTTTTTTTTTTAAATCAATGATCAGAGAGAGAGAGAGAGAGAGAGTGAGTGAGTGAGTGAGTGAGTGAGTGAGTGAGTGAGTGAGTGAGTGAGTGAGTGAGTGAGTGAGTGAGTGAGTGAGAGAGAGAGGAGAGAGAGAGGAGAGAGAGAGAGAGAGAGAGAGAGAACAACTCTAGATTCCTAAAATTTTCAGTACAGAAGCATAGGAATCGACATCAACAGCAAAATAAATTACTTATCAAACAAACAAACAAAAACCGACAGTTGAATTTTAGCTGCCACCTTCCAGCTCGAAATTATGTATAATGATTGCTCTTGTTGAAGTTTACCCAACATGAGAAAATCCTCGGCTTTGTTCAAGACTACACGCATACGTAAACGTGCGCACGCAAGCACGCGCACACCAATCTTGGCTCTCAATCAAAAGCTTGTAATGCCATTTGTTTGCAAAATCAAAATAGTTCATATTTATTTTCGCAATGCATTTTTCAACTTGATATTTGGTTTTTGAATATTTCCTGAAGACAGGGAACAGAGGAAGCACCTTTTCAGCTCTGGATTTGCATACAAAGAACTTTGCTCCAGGCGTGTAAAAGTTTAACTCCCTGCCCACTAAGGGGAGTCAGTTTTTCACGGTTTAGAATAACTCCCCTGGGAGTTAATGTGTACACGTGTTTTCTGACTCCCAGCGAGTTACTTTGTAACAGAGGGGGAGTTAATCTGATCATGACTAAGATGACTCCCCACCCACCTATTCCCAGGTGTCTTTCGGTAAGAGAATGGGGAAGAGGATTTAATGTTCATGATCATCATCATCATAGGGAAAGGAAATGTCCGTGTACATATTCATGTGCTCATCTATGCATGTCCTTGATATTTTACTATGCCTTTTTGTATATAATCTGTATGTAAAGTCTGTATATACATGAGTTAATGGTTTGATGCCTTTGGTAGAAATACTGTACCTTCAGTCTTTGGCGTTCTCTCTCTCTCTCTCTCTCTCTCTCTCTCTCTCTATGCGACTATCAGTCACCCATAAGAGTAGGCCATTACACTCAAATGGTGTAGAAATGGAAAATTTTCAATTTTTCATTGTGTCATGCCGCCATATTAGGGAGTGAGGGGGGGGGGGGGTTGAGAAGGTAAGGAAGGTGGGGAGAGAATGACGAGTAGTCGCGACGTGACGTAAAATTGTTTGTATTGACTCGCTACATCTGGGAGAGAAGGAAGGAGAAAAAGGGTTGGCATAGATTAGAAATTTGTGTGTGAGACACATGGGATAGAGAAAGGGAAGGAGGGGGGGGGGGGGGGGGGGATTGGTGCCTGTTTTTGTACAATTTGTACAAGAGGGTGGCTGCTTGGGACCGATCTGCTGAAGTTGCCAAGTGACTCGTCACAGGTGTGGTGGTGTGCGTGTGCCAAGCTAAAAATGAAAGTCGGCCAGCCAATCAGAAAAACACACATTTTTCAATAAAATTCAGGACACGACTAATTCACAGAAACCAATAATATCGAAGGAAACAATTCTACCTGACAAGTCTTGATCTGGCAAGTTAGTGTAAGAACACACACACACACACACACACACACACACACACACACACACACACACACACATTTTGAAAATATATAAAATGCATGGGTGGTAGCGAGGTGCGGGGAGTGGGTGGTGGGTGGGAGTCATTCTGGTGGTATGTCAGAATAACTCCCCTGGAGTCAAACTGAAACACAGAGGGAGTTAGTTTTTTATATTCTAGTTTAACTCCCAGGGAGTTAAAATTTACAAATGAACAGTTTAACTCCCTGGGAGTTAAACCATTCGGGGAGTTAAAACTTTTCGTTACACCGGGGTCCAAACGACCATCCTGTTCATGATTCGGAGTCAACTAGCACGTCATAAATAATTTTGAGCAGTCACGCAATTTTACTACCTGCATGGCGCGACCTGTTTTTTGTCATAGTTCCGAGTCTACCAGGCACATTATCGATGATAAACACCAGTCATCTTACGTATAAAAAGGAGGCAAACGCGCCGTCTCACTTATAGGCAAACTAGTCACGTTTCTCATGATTTGAAACGAACCCGTCGTCTTGCTCATAATTTTGCATCATCTGCCATTTCACTCATAAATGTGAGACAATTGAGCATCTTACTCATACTTCTGGGCCACGTGGGCATTTTATCATGATTTCTGTACAACTGATCGTGTAAGAATATTCAAGTTCAAGCCGGATTTTTTTCCTAATAGTTTTAAGTCAACCATACATTTCAGTCATAATTTTGGGCCATCAACCATGAGACATTCGAGCCAACGATTCATCTTACTCATAACTGAAATGTAACCGGCCATCTTTCTCATAATTTAGGGCTAACGGCCACTTTTTTTCTCAACAATTTAGAGCCAAAGCGCTATCTCTTACAAACAGATCAGCTTTGCTCGTTATTGGTTGTTTTCTCATATCAACGTATTTGGATTGTCACTTTTCATGTGTTTATTTTTACGTGACGTTGATTATCCACATGACGTTTCCACAAAATCTAATATATAAATGGCAAATTCTGTCTGCGTGTGTGTGTGCGTGTACGCTATAGACTCAAAAACAGCTCAACCGATTGTAATGAAATTTGGCAGGTACGTCTGTTGTGACCAGAAGACGATTTTGGGCTAATCTCTAAAAAAAAATGAAACCGTTAAAAACCGTTAAACAGCTGTTATAACGGTTTCAAAGACATCTTTTCCCTCTGCTTTTCATCAAATAGCCGTTGTGACGTTGCACAGGTACGGGGCTACTTCTCGAAAATTAGAACCGTTATTTGGCAGTTAAAAAACGTTATTTATAACAGTTAAAAACCGTTAAAAACACCAAACCCTATACAAACTGTTTAAAACCCGATCTTCTGAGGTTGGCGGCCACGAGAGTCATCGGATCGCCAGCAAACTTGATATAAGCCTACAGGAACATCCAGCGGGTAACGTAGAGTCATTAGATAGTCATTATGACCATTAAATTTGACCGTTGAAAACCGTTCTTTTCAAAATTTAGGCTGTTCTTGATAAAATTCGGTATACATGTGCAGTTTTAAACGCCGAAAATTAATATACAACTTTTACGAACCGAAATTTAAAATTGACCGTTAAAAAACGTTCTTTTATAAATCTAGAGTATTCTTGAAGAAATTCGATATACATGTGCAGTTTTAAACGCTAAACAATGGTATACAATTTTTAAGATCCGAAACTTAACATTGACCGTTAAAAACCGTTATTTTCTAAATTTCTAAATTTACACCGTTCTTTAAGCGCTGAACAATGTTATGCAAATTTTACGAACCAAAATTTAACATTGACCGTTAAAAACCGTTATTTTCTAAATTTACACCGTTGTTGATAAAATTCGGTATGCGTGGTAGGGGGGATGAAAAGGGAGGAATGAGAGGGGCCAGAAAAATGATTGTACCGTGCAAAGCCTGATACACTATTTTTACATTAGACACAGACCCGTTGATTAACTCAAGCAAAACCTAAATAAACTACTTCTGCACAAAGTCTATTCCTACAAAATTAAGGACAATAAGAAGAATGGGAATGGGAACAGTGAGTGTTCCAATTCCCATTTTTCAAAAGTCAAAAATATATATTAGATGTATAATCAATTCACACAATTATTCCTCGAAAAAAAGATTTTGATTAAGAAAGGAAACTCAAAGAAATTTATGAGATCCTATTTCTCACATTATCCTAAATTTTTACACGTCTCTCGATTAGGTGAAATGACGTCAAATATTAGACGTCAAATTCCTTTTCCATCGCAATTTCGTAATTAATGCAATTCCAAAATATGTGCGTGTGTCATATACGTTGCACCACGACCTCTACCAAGAATGTTACCGAAGCGCTCTTCTATTGGGCGCCAAACTACAGGAGCAAAGAAGGCCAGACGTAACAGATCCCAGGAGGAGCCAAGACAAACACTTCTGCGGCTGGAGGCAAATCGAGCTAGAGAAGCATGTCGATGTGCTCAGGAAAACTCGGAAGAAAGGAGCCTGAGGCAGGCGGAATATCGAGCGAGAGACGCATCTCGGCGTGCTCGGGAAGATCCAGACGAAAGGGGCCAGAGGCAGGCGGAAAATCGGGCGAGAGAAGCATCTCGACGTGCTAGGGAAGATCCACAGGAAAGGGGCCAGAGGCAGGCGGAAAATCGGGCGAGAGAAGCATCTCGACGTGCTAGGGAAGATCCAGAGGAAAGGGGCCAGAGGCAGGCGAAAAATCGGGCGAGAGAAGCATCTCGACGTGCTAGGGAAGATCCAGAGGAAAGGGGCCAGAGGCAGGCGGAAAATCGAGCGAGAGAAGCATCTCGGCGTGCTAGGGAAGATCCAGAGGAAAGGGGCCAGAGGCAGGCGGAAAATCGGGCGAGAGAAGCATCTCGACGTGCTAGGGACGATCCAGAGGAAAGGGGCCAGAGGCAGGCGGAAAATCGAGCGAGAGAAGCATCTCGACGTGCTAGGGAAGATCCAGAGGAAAGGGGCCAGAGGCAGGCGGAAAATCGGGCGAGAGACGCATCTCGGCGTGCTAGGGAAGATCTAGAGGAAAGGAACCAGAGACGGGAAGCAGACCGTGTCCGGACTGCATCTCAGCGTGCCCGGGAAGAACCACATGAGATGCAAGCAAGGCAGCAAGCAAACAGGAGATCACGAGCTAATGCTAATGCTGCAAAGAACACTGCGTGGCTAAAAGCAGCCTTTTCCTACGATATGTCCAAGGAATATGCCACTGACCCAAAGATTTCCGTTGGTCAAATGGACAACGTTTGTAAGTATTGCAACGCCAAAAAGTGGCCGGGTGAAGCCGCGGAGTTTGTTGCACTGGAGGCCAAGTTTTTCTTGAAGCCATCCAACAGCCACCTGAAGTTTTGCAAAAGCGAAAGACTCACCTCGGTCAAAACGCTTCCAGAAGACCCTTTGGAGGTACAACAGCGCCTTCATGATGACCTCCTTTGGAGGCTTCCAGAAGACCCTTTGGAGGTACAACAGCGCCTTCATGATGACCTCCTTTGGAGCCAACAACAATGTCACAGATCATGGCTTCTTCACGACATATAAAATCCAGGGTCAGGTCTATCACAAGCTTGGAAGCCTGCTTCCTCTACCTAATGAAAGCCAAAATATGTTCAAGTGTACTTTATGAACAACAGTGATGAAGAAGCTCAGCGAAGGTGCACTCTAAATGATGGGGTAGATATAGACATCATCACAGATCTTCAGGCAATGCTTCACAACACACACCCTTACATAGAAAGTTTCAAGTACGCTTTGGAGCAAATGGAAATACCTGATCATAAAGTAGTCACCAATGCTGACAAGCGACCCGAGGGAGAACATGGCAGGCGATTCAATGCTCCACTTGCAAATGAGGTAGGCATTCTCATGGTCAAAGAGGAACATGGCAACAGAGACATTGTACTCAAAAAGCGAGACCAGCACCTTGTACGGATCAAGGAAACACACAGGGCCTATGACTGCCTCCAGTATCCACTCATGTTTGTGAACGGTGGAGATGGCTACAACTTTGCTGTCAAGCAAATTGATCCCGATACAAAGGCCAAGACGACCAAGTCTGTTCCTGCAAGGACTTTTATGCCTACCGCATGATGGAAAGACCACAAGACTTTAATCAGCTGTTAAGGTTCAAAGAGGTTACCGGTCAGTTTTTGGTTGACATGTATGCCAAAGTAGAAGCAGAGCGTCTCAGCTATATCCGTTCGCATCAGACAGAGTTGAGAGCTGATCAGTACATCCATCTGCAAGATGCCATCAATACAGATGGCCATGCGCATAACGTCGGGCAACAGATAATCCTGCCATCTTCACATGTTGGCTCTCCACGATACATGCACGAAAGAACACAGGATGCAATGGCCTATGTTAGGAAGTACGGCACACCTGACTTATCTATTACGTTCACGTGCAACCCCATGTGGGAAGAAATCCAAAAAGAACTCTTTGAAGGCCAGACCCATTATGACCGTCATGACCTCATTGCCCGAGTGTTTCATGAAAAGCAGAAGAAGATGCTGTGGTTGCTCTCAAAAGGAAACATATTTGGGGAACTGCATTGCCACATTGAATGGCAAAAACGTGGATTGCCTCACTCTCACGCACTCATCTGGTGCAAAGAGAAGATTCGGCCACAGCAGATTGACCAGATTATCTCTGCTGAAATACCCGACGCAACAGATGACAAAGAACTCTACAACATCATCAAGAAACACATGGTGCATGGACCATGCGGCAGACACAACCCCAAGTCTCCATGCATGCATGACAACAAATGCTCAAAGAAGTACCCTCGAAAGTTCACGAACGAAACACAGACTGGCGCGGATGGCTATCCTGTTTACCGCCGTCGTAAACCGGAAGATGGGGGGCACTCTTTCATTCTCAAGACAGGATGTGGACAAGAGGCACAAGTTGACAACCAGTGGATTGTACCATACAATCCTGTCCTGTCCCGTATCTTTCAAACTCATATCAATGTTGAATCATGCTCTTCGATTAAGAGCATAAAATATGTATGTAAATACATAAACAAAGGCTCAGACATGGCCGTCTTTCATGTAGACGAAGAAGACAGAGACGAAGTAAAACAGTTCCAGATTGGACGCTACATATCAACCAACGAGGCAGCCTGGCGCATTTTTGGCTTTGACATTCATGAACGACATCCCACTGTTGTTCGACTCGCAGTACACCTCGAAAATGGACAGCGAGTTTACTTCACTGAAGAAAATGCCAGGCAAGCAGTAGAGCAACCCTCAGCAACAACTCTAACTGCATTCTTCTCACTCTGCCATTCAGATGAGTTTGCCAGAACTCTCCTGTACTTTGAGGTGCCAAAGTACTACACATGGAACAGCAAGAAGTGGCAGAAGAGAAAGCAAGGAAAAGATGTTGAAAACTGGCCAGGCATCAAGGCGAGTGAAGCCATTGCCAGAGTCTTCACGGTAAGCCCAAAGCAACAAGAGTGCTTCTTCCTCAGGCTGCTGCTCCATCACGTAAGAGGACCAACTTCATTTGATGACTTGCGAACATTTGAGGGACACGTGTGCAACACCAACAAGGAGGCCTGTCTCCTCCGTGGACTCCTTGAGGATGATGAACATTGGAATTTGACTTTGGAAGATGCAGCAGCCACAAAACATCCTAAGCAGATGAGACAACTTTTTGCCGTCATGCTACACAATTGTGAAATTTCGAATACTGTTGGTCTCTGGGAAACCCACAAGGAGAGCCTTTCTGAGGACATTCATCGCACGATCCAATGCCAAAACCCAGAGATGGACGTTTCCTTCAATAACGACATCTTCAATCAGGCTCTGATGGACCTTGAAGACGGACTGCTGGCACTTGGCGGATCTGATATTGCTGTCAATGGCCTTCCACCTCCTCAACGCAATGAAGGGGCTGCTCTTTCCACTGAGGTTCTGAGACAGACAAACTATAATTCAGAAGATCTTGCTGCCTTTGTGGAAGAAAATGAGCCCAAGATGGTAACATACCAAGAAACTGCCTTCAACCTCATCATGGCCAACGTGGAGGAAGAAACTGGAGGCCTGTTCTTTCTCGATGCGTCGGGGGGAACAGGCAACACATTTCTCCAAAACCCCATGTTAGCCAAGGTCAGACAGAAGAAGGAAATTGCCTGGCTGTTGCGTCAAGTGGCATTGCTGCCACACTTCTTGAAGGAGGTAGAACTGCACACTCAGCATTCAATTTACCCCTGGATCTGTCCAGACAGGAGTCACCAACCTGCAACATCTCAAAGAGGTCGTCCGAAGCAAAGGTGCTTCAGAGATGTAAGCTCATCATTTGGGATGAGGCGACCATGAATAACAAGAGGGCCTTTGAAGCTTTAGAATACACACTGAAGGACCTGCGCAATAACAAAAACATTATGGGTGGTGTGACAGTTGTCCTTTCTGGCGACTTTCGCCAAACTCTGCCTGTTATCACCAAGGGCACAAGAGCTGATGAAGTCAATGCATGCATCAAAGCTTACTACCTGTGGCCTCATGTCCATCGGCTTGGCCTTTCTACCAACATGAGGGTTCACCTACACGGCCAGGAATCCGCAGGACGGTTTGCAAATCAACTTCTTCAGGTTGGAAATGACCAGATTCCATCATCCGTGGATGAACAAATCAAGCTCCCGTCTGGACATATGCTTGAAACAGAAGATGCCCTCATCAACAAGGTATTTCCCAATCTGGCCCAACACATCTCCAACAAGAACTGGCTCTGTGAGCGAGCCATTTTGGCTCCAAAGAATGATGCTGTCAACAAGATCAATGACAATCTTCTTGGGATTCGGCCAGGCCCATCCATAAACTACAAGTCTATTGACACTCTGCCAGATGGGAATCAAATCGTCCACTACCCAACAGAATTTCTAAACAGCCTGGATCTACCAGGTATGCCTCCACACAACTTAGAGTTGAAAGAGGGATGCCCTATCATGCTTTTCAGAAACCTGGACACACCAAACCTCTGCAACAATACGAGGCTGACCGTCAAGAAGATGATGCCGCGCCTGATAGAAGCAACTATCCTCACTGGCAAAGGCAAGGGCCAAGATGTCTTCATTCCAAGAATACCGCTCCGCCCATCTGACTGCCCAATCGAATTTCTACAGTTCCCTGTCCGACTCAGCTTTGCGATTACCATTTTAACAAAAGTCAGGGTCAGTCTCTCCAGGTTGTCGGACTCGACCTCAGGGATCAGGTATTCTCTCATGGTCAGCTTTATGTAGGCTGCAGTCGAGTCAGTGATGAGAAGAACCTCTTTGTCCTGTCCAACAATGGAGTTGTCAAAAATGTTGTGTACCATGAAGCACTCAACTAAATAGCTGACGGACGACAGGGAGAAGGCCGAGAACCATGCTTTCTTGCTTCTTACAAGAAAGGATGCCTGGCCATTCAAATGTGGTCACATTCACGTCCAATGGCTTGAGACACGCACTTTCATACCATACATATTCATACCAAAGCTGATTGAAATCCATCCTTTGGAGGGATGACACGGATGCATTCTCATATCCCAGTGCATCTTCATAAAAATAAATTTGGTCAGAATCCAACTTGATCCCGTGGATTTGGGGCATGCGTGTGTGAAAACAATAGAATGTATGACAGAGAGACAGAGACAGAGAGAGAATGTGTATTTGTGTGGGGGGAGGGGTGGGAAGATGTGGGGGGGGGGGGGGGAGGGAGGGGGCGGGGATTGATTGTAAATCAAAACAATTAATACATGTTTGCCGTCACGTGAGTATCGCAAAGAATGCTCATATCCCGGGCAACGCCGGGTGCCCCTGCTAGTATGTAATAATTCTGAGATGTCTGGAAAGTCCTAGACTAGCTCAAAAAACGCGAAATGCTTCCAGAAACTGTGCCCTGAATTCTGGAGCAGTTTAATTGGCTATAATACGTCGTGGTTCCTGCTAATACCATGCATTTTCACTGTCTGTGAACATCATGGTTGTCAAATATTCTAGGATATTCAATGATTGTAGATTGTCTGTGCTGCGTCATGTTTCTTAACTTTCGACTTTGTGCACTAAAAGTAGTCGGGGGTTGGAAATGCGATGTGGGTGAGGGTGAATTGATATTGAAAGTGAGTAGAATGTGGTTTGAGAAAGCATTTGAAATGGGCACGTCTTCATTGTGAGACTACCACATCGGTCATGTGGAAATCGACTTTTGGATGTTCTGCTGAAAAGAAAGACTGAACTTTTGACCAAAGTGGACCTATTCTCTATCTGAACATGGCTCAAGGATATTCTTTGTTTCCATCCCTACATAAACTGAACAGAGAACGAGAGGAGAGAAACAACAGGACAGAAGAGAGAGACGACGAATCAGACTAGCTCTTGTCGATCACCTTTGTCGCCATCCTATGTCGATTAAAGTTTCGAAGACCATAAATTTCAGTCTTTTATTCTAAAACTATCATCTTCGTAATCTATGGTAAAGAGACCAGCTTATTTTTATTTTTCAGGCCAACTAGCCGTCTTTTTCTTATTGTTGTGTATTGCACCGATTGCTTGGTACAGTGTTCTGTTGCATTGTCGTGCATTGAATTGTATTGCCTCGTGTTGTGCAGTAGTGCGCTGTCTTGTGTTGCATGGTTTTGTGTCGTTTTGTGTTATAGCGCATTGTAATATATTGCACTGTATTGTTTTACTTTTGCACATTTCATCGTATTGTGTTTTGTTGTGTTGGAGTGTATGGCATTGCATCGTATCGTCTTGTACTCTTTTGAACTGTAATGCATTGCACTGTTGTAGTTTCAAAAATTGTGTTGTAATGCATTACGTTCTATATGTTGTGCTACATCAACACTGCATTGTTTTGTGTTGTTTTATACTGCAGTTTTATTAAGGGAGCAAAATTTCTTACAAAGGGCCTTAAGCGCTTTAGATGACAAGAATTTCAAGCGTGGTGGAGTAATCGACCGGTTTGCAGTAGCGTGCTCAGCTAGCACAGATGTTCGAACTACGAGAATGAGGCTCAAGTTAGGTAACTAATCATCAGGTTATAGTTGACATCCAAGGCAGTGAGGACCCCCACCCCCTCCCCGCCGAGTTTGAACCCTCCTGATAGCGAAAGGGAGACAGATCTATCCACTAGGACCTCGGAGTATCATGCGAGTGTTAAAGGCCGTCAGCTGAAGCTGCTTAGTACCCAGACCGACTCCACTACAGGAGTCTTGTGCATGTTCAGTCCGTATAGCTGTAAGGCACTGTGTTGATGCTCTGCCAGGCAGGTTGGAATGTGTGTGGACGACATTGTCGAAGCTTTCTGTAGGATAATTACCGAGTGAAAGTGGCCCCCAATGTTGTTGGGAATTTTCAATGTTCATCTGTTGAGAAGTGGTTGTTTGCTAACCTGTTATGTAGGAATGTGTGTAAATACTGATGTGTGGAAGAATGCAACCAGAGGGGAGTTCAAATTGAATGGAAGCAAGGTGGCAGGGAAGCAACCTCTTACAAAAGCATGGCTCAAGGGATATTCTTTGTTTCCATCCCTACATAAACTGAACAGAGAACGAGAGGAGAGAAACAACAGGACAGAAGAGAGAGAGAGAGAGAGAGAGGAGGAGAGAGAGAGAGAGAGAGAGAGACACACACGGACAGACAGAGAGTGAGCATGACAGACAGGGTCGAAAGAAATGTGGTCCGTGCGACAGAAGTGGAAGCAAGGTCTTTAACACAGGGCTTAGGCGTCACAGACAAGCTGAGGAAGAAAGACAGCTCGAAACCCAGAGGTTGCTGAAGAAGAAAAGAAGACGACGACTTCCACGTCGAAGATGAAGTCCAGAAACCTAGAGGTGAAGAAGAGTCCCCTGAGACGACCACCGACACCCAGTCCTGGAACCTGGTGCCAGACAACCCAAGGCGTCACCATCACCCAGCGCTATAGCAAATTTGCAGCAACTTTTTCAAGAACTGTGGTGTGGTGACTGGTGTGCAAATGTGTGTGTGTGTCTGTGTGTGTGTGTGTGTGGAAACCTGGCCATATAAGAAGCCATTGCATATATAACCTTGGTCTTGCAAGTATTGATCTCTTATATTTTGACTACATTTTTTGTGTATTTGGAATTTTAATGTGTAATTATTTGTATAGTAGAAACTCTATTCTCTGTTCTCAGCCGTGTTAGAAAAGAAGTGAATGCGTGACAAACCATTCCCTGGGAGTGGTATGTTTGGTGGGTGCATGAGTGCGCATATGCGTGTATGAGTGCAGAGATAACCTTTGTGTATTAAGCCTGAATAATACATCAACTCTGTTCGCTTTAGCAATACTATCACGATTTCCCCCGTCCTGGACAAAGTGGCAAGCCTGCCAGGATTGCATGTGTCTCTGGAGGGAAACGCAGAGAGTGCTAGAGTGGTACTGGGGCGAAGCGTCCACTAAAGGCAATTCTAATTAGCTAATTTTTTCCTTCAGTTCTTTGGGTCATGAGTATTGACTTGTGTGTAGGGTGGCATAAGTTCATTGAAACTCAGAAGAAGACTGACAGAGATGAGAGAGCAGAGAGAAGGAAGTTTGAAAAGGAACAGCTAGCAGCTATCAAAAGAAACTCAGGAGCCGAGGCTGAGAGACTAAGACTCAAAACTGCGATGGCAAAGGCCAAAGCAGAACCTGAATCTGAGATCTTAGCTAATAAATTGAACTGGAAAAATTCAAATCCAAAATCCGTGCTGAAATGGACACCAGTTCCGAGTCTGTGAGCTCCAGATTAAATTTTGCTCCAAGGCCTAAACTCACACTTTTCGGAGAAGATACTGATTCGATCAATGCCTTCATAAGTCATTTTGAATCGTTCGCCAAGCACGAAGGCTGGCCTGGGGATGACTGGGCAATAAACCTGTCTACCTTGTTGACAGGTTTGCGTGTTATACACCGTTTCTACCTTATGTGAGCTGAACAAGGGGATTTTGACAAAGTGAAACAAGCAGTACTTAGGGCTTATGATTTAACTGAAGAAGCATTTAGGTGCAAACTTTGTGAGGCAAAATCGAGTGTGTTTTAATACCGGCCTGCCTTCCTATCATGTTCTCCACATGAAAGTGCCTCATCTGCACTACACACGCACACCACAAAGATGCACAAATGTACAGAGCAACACACACAGATCCATAGACACAAACACACACAGAGAATTACACAAGCATATTGATATCCTCACATAAACAAGGTCACATACAACACACACACACACACACATAGTGACACATACCGAGTGACCTTCACATACCAACAGATAACACATACACATGGTTACGCACACACACACACACACACACACACACACACCACACACACACACACACATTTTTGACCATGTCAATATATTTTTTCCAAACAGTATAAATAAAAAAAAACAATTAGGTCCCACTTTCCCTGCAGTGAGTATATTTACATGTAATGCGTTAAAATTAACAAATGGTATAAGGTCCAGCCTTTGCAGGTATACATGAAGTAAAAAAACAAACTGAAAACATCACCAATGTAAACTGTGGATGGAATGCACTGCACAAACAACTGAATACTTCTTTTTAACACACACAAAATTCGAATGGGAAAAAAAAAAAGGGGGGGGGGGGGGGGGGTCACATCAAAGGAATTTGGTGAAAGGGGGAAAAGTTGTTTCAAAGAAAGTATTTGGATGAAATGCACAACAAACACAGAAGAAGATGGGATAGGAGTATCAACCAGGGGTGGGAAGGTAGAAGATAGGAAGGGAAGGCATAGGGAGGGAGCGAAGGGAAGTGAGGGGTAGGGGAGTCTGAAGTACAATAGCATGTTACATGAAATACACCAGTGACAAAAAAAAAAGGATTGGGAATATTGTCCTTGACAGGGAAGGGGGAAGGAGCACAGGGGAGTGGGGAGAGTCTGGACTACAATAGCATGTTATACAAAATACACCAATCCAGGCACAGACATCTCAGGGAGGGAGGGGTGGGGAGAGGAGGGGGGATGGAAGGAGATGAAGGAGACATCAGAAACAAGTTTCAACCAAAAGCATAATGGCAATGCTGAAAAAGCTGTCAGCTGTCTGCTGGCACAATGCCACCTGGATAGACAACAGGGTTTTGAGCTCAGACCAGAAGATGTCTAGTAGTCACTTCAATTTCAACTGATGATTTTGAAACAGCCTTTCGATCACAATGACAAAATGTAAGTTATAACAAATAAGTACACAAATATAAAAATGACAATGATACAAAATGTAAGACAGTCCTTTTTTCCCTCATTCATTGAAACGTCACTTTAGTGACCATGAACATGACCTTAACCGTAATCATAACTTTTCTGTGTGTTACATGAAAGTACCAAACTCAGTAGATTCAGCTGGTTTCTTTAGTTTCATTTGTTTGGAAGATACTGTGTTCAGATGGTGGTGGTTTGGGTTTTCTTTTTCCCCCCAAATCACAGACCATGTTTGTTTTCTTGTAATTATCTCCACCAAAATGGAAAGGACTCTTAGAGAAACCAAGAACCAAGAGAGACCATTTGTATACATTCAAGGCTGTCAATAAGTTAGAACTACGGGCAAATCAAATCATCCACAAAATGCTGACCTGAGACAAAATTCTATCAACAATCTGGCTTAAGTTTTTCTTCCCCTTTAACTGCCAGGACCTTAATCTCTGCAAATGTTTCCCTGTCCACTCTGCAATGTTGTTAGTCCATCATTTTTTTTTTTTCTGTCTTACCTCCATCTCCATTTCTCTCCTTTCTTGGAGGTTTGTTTTAGCAAGGCCACTGGATCTTATTCCATAGCCAAACCAATGAAGCCATATAGTTTTCTCTTCTTGACTGATTTCAGTAGAACTTTGTATGGTCCTGTGTGCTGCCTGATGGTTTGACACGCTTGTTGGTTGGTGATATGCTCAGTTTCCGTGAAAAATATTCTTCTTTTAAGACAAACTATGAGGGTCTCTGTCTTGCATGTGCACAGGAATATAGAATATACCAGTGCACACAGGAGCCTGATCTTAACTCAAAATTCTGGTTTGCTGGAAAAAAAAAATCATAGTTAAAAACACAACCACAGAGACATCTTCAAGCAAACAATCTACAGTAAAATGTTTGTCTTGGAATATACACATCCCAACACTCAACAAAAAAAGATCAGTGGGTAATAACATGGTATGGACCATGAAGCCACCTTGCTACTGAAAAGGTAAGAATGAGTATAACAGATGTGATGGGTATGTAGTCTGCACAACACTGTTTCCTCTTTATAGTGTATGGAGACAGATGGAAGGAACTTATAAATTGAAAGAAGTCACAGTCAGTTTGTGTATTCTAGTCGTATAGTCAGAGATTCTTAGCATATTTTTTTAACTTGCTCTAAAAGCAACTGACTTCTGTAGACACCCTCCCCCCCCCATCCTCCTCCCCACCCCCCACCCCCGAAAGAAAGGAAAAGAAAAGAAAAAAGAAAAAAAGGAGGCTGAAGTTTTTGACCCTTTAATGCTGTTCCTGTATGTCAAACTTCAACAATGTCAGTATAAGTCTATAACCTCTCTTTTTCAAACTATACACAAATGATTGTTCCTAGTTCTGCTGCTCATGCTAGTTTGGAACATAACTGGTAATAATCACTGATGAATTCAAACAGATTCTCCGTCACTCGTCCATTGGTCTCTGTTACATAAACTGATCAAGTGGTTTGCCAAGGAAAGAAGTACACACAAGCCAGATCCTCCCACTAAAACAGTGTTTTGTCAGTTCATCATGAACAGAGAAAAAAATTGAAGCATCACAAAAAAAGACATATGTAAAATGACAGTGATGATCTCATACAGGACAAATAAAATACACACAAAACTTGATTACTTTTATTATGTACAAACTGACTATAAATTAAAGAAAACTCCAATTGCACAGCTGTTAATTGTTGAAAAACCTAAAAGGGAGTCAAGAATTAATTATAGTAAAGATATTGCCAAACTGGGGGAAAAAAGATTTGAGTAAATTCTAACATAATTATTACACAACATTTTTTGCAGCTCACTGGTCAAAGAAATGTAGACAACTGGAAAATTTTTAACAATAATGTATCAGAAAATCAGGAATAGAATAACTTCACAACTTTGCTCTTGATTGTGTATGTGGTAGACCTGTGTGCACTCCTGGATGTGTGAGAAATGAATGTGTGTATGCGCATATGTGGGAGTCTACTTAGTCTTTGTGTACACACATGTATATGAGTATAGGTATGCTTGTACAAATGGTCAGCCTGATCTGTTAAAACATGCACAGAAACTCTTGCTGTCTCTGCTTATTTTCATATAGGTGTATTTATATTGTTGCCTTGAGTATATATTGGCATGCACACAGCCTTCGTAATAAAAAAAACAAAACCTTCAACTGAGCCATTTTGCATGTGTCTGCCAATTTGTGAAGTGTGCAGCAAAAATGTTATTGAGCTGGTGTATTCAGTTGAACAAAATTGTAGAGTGGAATTCAACACCAGGTGCTGTGCTACATGTCCTCGTCATCCACTCTTTCTCCAGCCTTTAGTTTGGAAATCACCTGCACACAAAAGGTTGTTTTAAAAACACTTCCTCAAAGATCTTTGTAGATTCTGCGAAACCCATGCAAAGCATGAAGAATATCAATGCTATATTCACACTATCAAAATTATAAATCATGTCTTTAAAAAACTGGAAAGAAGGATTTGCATGAAGAAGATTAATATTTTTTTTGTTTGGAAATTTGATAGTTGAAAGGAAAAATGAACAATTCATATTTATTTATGGATGAACATGCTGTAGATTCATGAGCATGGAATGAAGGAATTCTGTTTACTGGCCTGTCACACATATATGTCATTTTATATTCATACTTAAACCAATTTTCAGGATGTAAAAATGCTATCTTATCATTAACAACCCCTCCCCCCAAAAAAAAACCAACAACAAAACAACAACAACAAAAAAAACCAACAACAACAACAAAACCGGAGAGGGTGGGAGAGGAGGATGACTGCTGGATAGTGTGTATAAAGAAAATTGATAGATAAAGGGAAGTTTCAAGATAAACATCTTAAATGATCTAAAGTACAATAAAAAAAAATTCATATGCATACACGTACTTGTGAATACACAAACGCTGAAACAAGGACACACACACACACACACACACACACACACACACACACACACACACACACTCTCTTTCTCACATTCACAAAAAAGACATGCCCACATAAACCTGCAATCAAGTGTTGTGGTGCATACACACATCTTGAGAATACAGGACACAATCCAATTCATAAACTTGAGTGCAACCTACAGCTTTGAGGCGGGCAACCTCTTTGTTGTCAGCGTTCTTGCTTGCATCATTGGTGATCAGCTTTACACGAGAAGCATACCTGGGAATCCATGAATATTTGCTTTTATTCATTGTTTAAGACTACTTCCTTTCATATTTCACAATCTCCACACAATAACGTTGTCTGGGCTGGCACTTAAAAAAAAAGGCTACTTTTCTAACATTAAAAAATCAAGTTCAAAATGATCTGTAGCCCAATTATTTTAAAACGTCTATGCATAAAACCATCAAAAAGAAAGAATTATCAGCATTTCTATATTACAAATGCAACAAATCCTAGGTCAGCCTCTTACAGCGTAAACATCTCTGGAAAACAAACACAAACATGAAACATGATGCAAAATACATCCATCAACCCTAAACAATACACAAAAATGAAAACACCTTAAGGCAAACATTCTCGCATAATCTAGGTACTATAGTCCCACACACACACACACACACACACACACACACACGAAACCTCAAAGCGAAAAAGGAAGACTTGGCATACCAGTTCTAGAGAGAGTGAGAATGACATTTGACTACATTTGTCTTTGTGATTCGTTTGTCTATGTTTTTGGGTGTGGGTTATCACTAACTTTCAAAATCTGACTAATGCCACAAAGTGGCCAAAGAAGATGGCACAACAAAGTTAAACTTAAAAAAGTCAGAGACACAGAGAGAATCAAAACCAGCCTACGTGAGTGAGATGACAGTCTCATCACAGTTGTAGTCGGCTGGGGAGACGTTGACAAACATGAGGGTCTTGGCGTTACCGCCGAGAGAGTCCTGCATCAGCATGGTCAGCTTGTTGTTGCGGTAGGGAATGAACTGCTGCTCACTACTCAAGGCAGAGATCACATCGCCCAGTGCTGACAGAGACTTGTTGATGGACATAGCTTCCTGGAGATTTGGAAAGAGCGTTTATATACGAGTGCATGTGAGTGTGTAGAACTGTCAAGTGCTACACTTTTCGCATAGCATACTATATTGTTGACAATGTTGCTGCACTTAGTGATGAAATGCAATGCCAAAAAACAAAAATTCTTATACAAAACGCAATGCCAAAAACAAAAAATTTCTTACAGTATGAAAATAAAAATCCACACTTAACAGATGTAACTGTGGCTTAAACACAACCGAGACAATGTATATCTTTAGACTGGAGACTTGTTTCATCAAAAGAAAAGTCCAAATCATTAAGGAAAGGATGAAAAATAAAAAAAAAGAATTGCTAAAGATGACTGTTTTTCTGTGCCTTGTCAACATAATAACTAGCCAGACTTCCATCATCTTAGTCCCTGTCCTGTTGTGTATGAAGCAAAGTGTGACTGAAAATGCAATGAAATCTGGATTGTCACACTGTATAAAAGTGTTGGATTTTGGAATGCAACACCTATAATGCCAAAATGCTGCACTGTGCTTTTCAAACCTTGACAGCTCTGAGTGTGTGTGTGTGTGTGTGTGTGTGTGTGTGTGTGTGTGTTGTGTGTGTGATTGTGAGTGTGTGTGTGTGTGTGTGTGTGTGTGTGTGTGTGTGTGTGTGTATGAGTCCTTTTTATCCCCTTTCGCACGATAATTTTTTTGTTAAATCACTCGGCACTGGCAGTTCTTTCCCTTTACTTTCCCACGAGACTGACCATTTGTCAGGGTCATTAAAAAATCACCAAAAAAACAAACTATTAGGAGTAAGGACATGAAACCTTCAGAACTCGTTAAAAACACTGAGTCAGCTGGGGTGAAAATATCAAATTTTCTACCTTCATCTTTCATCTTTTAGAACCAGGTGAAAAGTATCCTTTTTTTTTCTTCATCTGAATTGACACATGCAGGTGTCTAGTACATGTATCCAGGGATGAACAATGTCTTTGAAACAGTCTGTTCACTCACAAAATAAACCAAAAGAAGGTGGAAGAAAAGTTTTTCCCACCACTTCATGGTCTTGCTTTTTAGCGGAGCGTCAGCTGGTCTCTTTTGCTCACAACACTTATTTATTGTACATCTGTAGCCACCTAACTAGACCATCACAACCTCTTTATTTTACGCATCGCTGAAAGTTTTTGTTTGCAATTCACGTTTTGAATTTAATGAAAAGAACAATCCATCGATAAATATTCCACTCCTACTTCTCATGCTCTCCTACGTCCACATTCCTACCTTCAGCTGCTCAGCACTGGCTCCAGTTTTGCCCACTCTCTCACTGCCTGCCAGGTCCACCAGACTGAGCTGTTCAAACATTTCATTTCTCACTGTTTAGACAGCAATGAATATTCAAATTTGGTATGAAACAACTGGCTGCAATTCTCAAAAGAATTAAGAAGTCACAATTTTGATCAACTGCACATGAAACTGAATTAACTGGTATGTCTGAACAACTGAAAAAGCTCCACAGAGACTGAATACCATCAGAATTCAATTAAGCTCTGATTAATCCAATCAATTTCAACAAGGATTCCAGCACTGATCAATGTCACATGTATAAACCTAGTCTAAACTGTTGCTGAAATGAGAAAAATAATGAAGGACACATGGATAACCTCTCTGAACACATGCAGTCTGTTACAGATAAAGTGAGTCATTACACATTTTGCTGTAAACTTTGAATCATTATGAAAACAAAGACATTGCAGATTACAAACAGGACACTCACTGTTTTTTCATGCTCTTTGACAAAAATGGCACATGTCTGGACAACTTCAATCAAAATGCAGACTATCATCTGATATTGAAGAACTGAAAAAAAATATGACATGCCTCAATATCTGTCGAATGTGCACAGATCTCTTCGAGCATCTATTCCTCGGTGATCAACACATCATTTTGTTCTTATACAGTTTATGCCATCTTATGACAAGGAAAAAGTTATACACAAAAATGGGCTGAATGTTAGGCAAAAAATAAAACCTACGTCCAAGTTGAATCGTGATAATCACCTTTCCTTTGACAACATTTCCAGAGGATTTATTTGTGGACTCCATCACAACACCAATCACCAGGTGAGAGCGGGAACTTTCTGCATTCATCTCTGTCGTCACATGCCAAATCAGAACAGCAGTTAGCTGGTTCTATTTTATTTCTCCACTCATTTCTTCAAACTCTGTCTATTCACCCTTACAATTTACATACAGTACATATTGTCTCCACCATGTGGAATCATTAGTCAATATTTCCTTATTTGTTTGTTGTTTTGTTTGTTTGTTTCTTGTTTTCTCTTTTTTTATGAAACCTGCATGAAACTTGGTGCATTCTTCAAGCGTACATATTCATGGACACAAGATAACTACACAAAAACAAAATCTTTACCTAAGCTGTTTGCTGTTTCGTTTGTTTGTTTCCTGTTGATTTCTCTTTTTTTATGAAACCTGTATGAAACTTTGTGTATTCCTCAAGCATACATCTTCATGGACACAAGATAACTATACAAAAACAAAATCTTTACCAAAGTGAAAATGAACAAATCAACAGATGAAATTAATATACTGATCTATACAAAGTGAATAAGCTGCCCATAATCTCAGGCCTTCTGATGTCTGTTCCTCACCACTTGATCCTGCATGTTTAAGTTTCCCACATAATTTACGCCTAAGCACTTCCAGTAAAAGCCAGAAGCAGATCAATCTTAGTGTTAGACTGCATGTGTGTCACGTTTCAAGATGTCTGGAAGATCTCTGGCATCAATACCTGCAAGAATCATTACTATTCTGCATTTCATGGTTTCGCTGTTTGTTGCATACCTTGCATTTAAATCTGTACCATGGAACACAGTTTGCTGCGCATTTTTCACAGCCTTGCTTGTGTGAACATATTCTGTGACTGTTCATGAAAACTCAGCCAAACATGTTTTTCACCCAGTATGGCACCAGAAGATTATTCCATAGGTCAATCCAAGACACAAAAGCAGATTTATTGCTTTTTTAAAAGGTCTTATTACCTGGGCCAGAAAAAGTAAAAGCAGCTTTATTTATTTCTGAAAAAAGGTTTGTTTCTGAACTTCACATTAAGTAACACAAGTCCACTGTTCACCTTAGAGAAGAATAAAACTCCCTTAGTTGAACTCTGCTATAACTACTAGTATCACACAGTATTGTATTTTGCTTCATTGTTTTAATTCTGTCTTTTTTCGTTTGTTTCTTTACGTTTTTGTTTGTTTACTTGTTCTTTTTTGCCCCAAGTTCCCCTTTTTCCTCACTGGCATTACTTCCACAGGTTCAATCTGGCTTCTGCACAGAGACCAGGCTCTGTCCACAGCTTCACCATCAGTAGTCCACCAAGAGCTATCAAAGTCAGGCCATTATGAGGTTGCTTGCCACAAGAGACACTGCTGATTTACTAGAGTTGTGCCAGTCTCCACACTGATGACGATAACTCCATCTGAGGTGTGCCCATCTCCACACTGATGACAATAACTCCATCTGAGTTGTGCCAATCTCCACACTGATGACAATAACTCCATCTGAGTTGTGCCAATCTCCACACTGATGACAATAACTCCATCTGAGGTGTGCCTATCTCCACACTGATGACAATAACTACATGTACAGTCACTGGGTCACACTGCGTGAGCATCCTCAGTTGGGCGGAAACCACTATCACATCACATCCCTCCAATGACTAATCTCTTTCGATATGCTGACACTAAACACCTTGTTACAAATTCCCCATTAGCTTGGATTTAAAGATAAAATGACATTGAGATCACCCTGAAATCAATGCATGAATGACCACACAAAGCAAACATTTTTTTCTGTACTGTATGGTGATTAATGGAGGATGAAGCAGAAAATGATACTATGACATTTCATTCATGACAGGGACGGAGTCTTCTCTTCCTTTTACAATGAATCCCAGTGTCAATCAGACCTGACAAATACCAATCCCATGGATGGTGGTACAGCAATGTACACAACACTGTTTTTCCAGATGCATCCAAGAAGTGTTCCCATTCTTCCCATTTGAGCAAATATCATACTTAAATCAGAATAGAACTGGTGAAGGTTGAAAAATCCTAGAATATTATGGAATAAATGTGTGGATGTATGTGTGTGCCTAAGCCGCAGAGTGATTATTCCTTTTTGTATTTCTGTCACAGTTGCCAACAGGGAGAAAGGGAGACAAGTTTTCCCCCACTCACTAGTGGATGCTACATGGCGATTCTTGGATCCTTCCTCGAAAAGAGCATACAGTTCTTTGGCATTGGAGGCCCCCTTCACCACAGCTCCTTGTACAAACACCATGCCTTTCTTGTCCTTCTTGATATCCAGCTTGTCCTGAAACCCCCCAGTATGTGTGCTGTGTTCCATCATTTATTACTATTATTATCATTATCACCATCTATACGCCTAATCAAATGAATGCCCTAGGCGTTTACACCAGCAAGTGTGTACATCAAGTAGACCAGAACGACTAGTAATACACACAACACAAGCCGCAATCAAATGCTTGCACAGCATCCATGCATACCACCATGCAGCCCTGCCCTCTTTCTCCATCTCTTCACCCATCTCCATCTCTCATACAAAAAAAATCACAAACAGACAAATAACAGCTAACATCTTAGCATACACAAAAGTCCCAAATAATATTAACTCATATCTTGCACATCTGTTACAGTAGAAAAGAAAAATTTTTAAGTTTGATTTCAACAAAGGCAGCGAGGGAGAGTATACATGTATGTTACTTAGGAAACTGATGTTAAATGATCATGACATGGTTCGTTTGTAAACTGTGGACAGTTTTCATGTGAAAAACCCCAATAACATGTCAATGTCCAAATTCTGCAAAAATCTGTAAAAAGTGCAACAGGTGAACATTATCTGGCTTAATATCTAGCAAATATATGCATACAACAAGAATTTGGGTACTGGCAGATTAAGAAAAATATTTACCTGAGAGAGTGATGAAACATGGTTCATTTTAGAGTCCACCGTGAGATATGCATTTCCACCAAAAGCAACAGAAGGATATCTTATTTAGTGCTCTGGCAGTGGGGACAGGACAAGTATGGAAGGTATGGCACATTGCGCGGAAAACGTGGAAGAATAGGATTTGGCTCCTGAAATTTCTGTTGAGATCCTAGTCACTGATGGTGTGTCCACATCAAGTAGGATTATGGCCACTTGGTCAGGTGAGTAAGAAAGAACTATACACGGCAGAATTTAGAAAGTGAGGAGGTTAGTTACCGCCAAGGACACAGACATATAAAGTACAGGACAAGACACAATGCATTTCGACCTCTTGGGTTTTCTTCAGGCGAAAACAAATAACATTTAGGACAGTGAAAACGAAGAACGAGAAACCACTTATCTTCTCATGTTCACAGCCCGACCAAAATGGCCACTGGATGGAAATGAAGCCACCCAGGAGGGGATCATGGGAGAGGAAATAGTGAAGGGGGGAAGGGAAGAGGTGTGAAACAATGGGGTTTGTAGCTTGTTTTGTAGAATATTATGATATATTAGTGACAGTAGTTATTATGGTGGATTGATAATAGTGCTTAGTGGGGCAAAAAAAAAAAAAGGAAAAAATTAAAGAAAAAAATCAATCAATAAATAAATAAACGACTTTAGTGGGTGGTGATGGTGATGATAGTAGTTATGTGTGGGTAGTTGTATGTCGGGGTGTGGGTAATGCTAATAAAATCAGATATAGGGAAAAAAATAATGAAAATAAAATAAAATAAAATAAAACAAATAAATAAATGAAATAAATTTTTAAAAGATACAAAAAGAAAAAAACAAAAAACAAAAAATGGAGGGTGGCTGCAACTTCTGTATGAAGTGGGTAGTGGGGGGTATGGTGGTGGTAGTGTGTGTGTATGTATGTGTGTGTGCTGGTGTATTTTCTTTTTCTTTGCTATCCACTGCCAGCTGTGTGGCAAGATCTATATAGGTGAAACATCCCGCACACTTGAGACACGCATCTCTGAACACCTGGCTGACATCCGCCACCACCGACCCAAACCCGTTGCCCTACATTTCAACCACCCCCAACACAACATCAACCATGTGAAAGTCTTGGCACTCTGGTAATCACAGAGTGACAGCTTCAAACATACAGCACAAGAGACCCATCTCATTGCCAAACTTGGTACGCTACAGCCCCAAGGCATCAACATCCAACAGTAACACAAATATACATACCCACCACTTCAACACCAGTCGGCAATATCTTCCACCAACACACCCACATACATACACACACACCACCACCGTACCCCCACTACCCACTTCATACAGAAGTTGCAACCACCCTCCATTTATTTTATTTTATTCTACTTTATTTTATTTATTTATTTATCTATTTTTTGTTTGTTTGTTTTTTGTATCTTTTCAAAATTCATTAACTTCATTTTATTTTATTCATTTATTTCTTTTTCCTACATCTGATTTTATTAGCATTACCCACACCTCCACATACAACTACCCACACATAACTACTATCATCACCATCACTACCCACTAAAGTCGTATATCTATGTATTGATTGATTTTTTCCTTTAACCCCTTCACTGCCACAGTATAATAGCACATTTGAATATCTGTATGCCATGGTAAAATTTAGCTTTTTTGGGTAGGTTCAATAAAATAGTTACTGCTCACTTATTTCTTGACAGATCTCTTTGATTTTTTGCATGTTTTGCTGTTATACATTTGTCTACAATGTCCTGTCAAAATGACTTGATTATGTTGATAATTAGTATAGCAGAAATTGACATAATATAAAAAATTTACCAAAAATAACAGTTTTCGAGTATACACAAACACACTGCGCCAAATAGAATGAGTCAAAACACTGAAAAAGTGGTCTTACTATTTATTGAATATCGGCACTAACACATGACAGTCATATAAATCCCAAGGAATGTTGATCTTGATGATAATCTGCTCATAATTGGGGGTACTATTTTTTAGGTAAAAAGGGGCATAATCATGCTTTTCACGGTATGTTCACTAACATGTACATTACTCATCCATTTGTTGAGTTATTTGTTAGCTTTTTTTGTGGATTACTTCCTTATACCCTTGTCTACAACTTCACATCATTCTATTTTGGTTGTGTTGGTTATGATGATGGTTCACACTAATAACATGTGATAAAACAGTTTTTGTTTTGTTTTCAATGTGAGAGTTTTAGAACAATTGAGCATATAAAAGCCCACTAAACACAGCAAAAATACTTTTAGGTGTTAGCTCAACAACATTACAAACACCTGGGATTTATATTGTTGTCAATAAATGTCCCTCTGTGTAACAATCTGTATGTTACTGGGGGTACCCCAATTCTACTAGAAAGGGGCATAATTTTACTATTTGGGGTAGGTTCAGTACCTCAATCACTGCTTATGTATTTCTTTACATATGACTTAGATTTTATGGCTTCTCTTTCCTTATACCGCAAGCTTTGATGCTATATAACAATAATGTAGTTTTGTGGGCCATTAGGAGATGGACAGGGATATATATATATTGGTGGTTTTACAAAAAGAACAGTTTTCAAGTATACATAAACAAATTGCACCATATAAAATCAGTGTAAACAATGAAAAAGTGGTGTGACTAATTATTCAACATCAGCACTAACACATGACAGTCATATAAATCCCAAGGAATGTTATTCTTGATGACAATCTGCTCATAATTGGGGGTACTATTTGTTGGGTAAAAAGGGGCATAATCATGCTTTTCACAGTATGTTCACTAACATGTACATTACTCATCCATTTGTTGAGTTATTTGTTAGCTTTTTTTGTGGATTACTTCCTTATACCCTTGTCTACAATTTCACATCATTCTATTTTGGTTGTGTTGGTTATGATGATGGTTCACACTAATAACATGTGATAAAACAGTTTTTGTTTTGTTTTCAATGTGAGCGTTTTAGAACAACTGAGCAAATAAAAGACCACTAAACACAGCAAAAATACCTTTTGGTGGTACTCAACAACATTACAAACATCTGGGATTTGTATTGTTGTCAATAATGTCCCTCTGTATAACAATCTGTATGTTACTGGGGGTACCCCAATTCTACTAGAAAGGGGCATAATTTTACTATTTGGGGTAGGTTCAATACCTCAATCACTGCTTGTTTATTTGTTGACGTATGACTTAGATTTTATGGCTTCTCTTTCCTTTTACCCCAAGCTATGATGCTATATAATGTAGTTTTGTGGGCCATTAGGGAATGGACAGGGATGTAACAAATGGTGGTTTTACAAGAAAAGAACAGTTTCTGAACACATACACATGTTACAACACATAAAACCTGTAAAATACTGAATAAAAACTTCTGTTAGTGTTTACTCAGCACCACTGTAAGTATACAGTGTGGTCCAAATTGTTATAGTATAATACTTATTGGTAAATGTTCAAAATGACAACCATGGAAAAAACGTCTGAAGAAAACAAAATAAACAATTGTCTGTTGAAAAGAAAAAAGAAAAACACACACACATTGCATGCAATTATTATCACACAAAACACTGTAGGAACTGTGTTAGTTTTTACACAAATACTTACATTACTGCCATGCTGTTCTATATAGGAATCCATCACTTGCCATACGAAGTCTTGGACATAATCCTCAGGTTGTCTGCATTCTCTGCTTCATAATTTTAGGGGACGGTGCTCTTATTTTTTATGTCTGTCCAAATCATGGTTCAAAGAAACACACACTGAGATTACTCCACATGGTCTTCTTTCACTGATGGCACTTGGTCTGGTCACAGCATTGACAAAATCATGAATACACGCACAGGTGAGAAAAAAACAACAACTGTAGAATGCACAAAAAAATTCCCGGAACTTTTCATGCAGATGATCCAGAATGGGTTGAATCTTGTAGAGCCGGTCGTACCCTGGATCACCTTCGACTGGCATGGTTGCATAGTTGTTGAAATGCAGAAACTGAAGAAGAATCTGAAATACAGAATAAAAGTTTCAAGATAAGTAAGCAGATCCACAATTGGGGGTACACACGCGCACGCACACACACACACACACACACACACACACACACACACACACACACACACCACAGTAAGCAGACCCACAATTGGGCGCCCACACACACACACACACACACACACACAACACCACACACAGTAAGCAGACCCACAGTTGAGCACACACACACACACACACACACACACACACACACACACACGCACACACACGCACACAAACACACACGCATACACACAAACAGCCTCCACACACACACACAATTCACACACACACACACACACACACAATTCACACACACACACAATTCACAAACACACACTAACAGTATCACACACACATGAATGTAAAAACACCACAATGATACAAAACAAAAAATCTGCTGTGGATGAGTGCTTCTGTGTTTTACAAAATGAACAAAATTATATGGAAAACTTGCATACAGAAATAAATAATGCTTAGGTGTGCACACACACACACACACACACACACACACACACACACACACACACACACACAGTCCCACCTATCCATACAGTCATTATTTGCCATAATTGTGTAGTTTCAGTAGGAAATAGGGCAAAGAAGAAAATACAGAAAATGAATAGTCAAGGAATGAAGAATCATGTAGTAAAAACAAAAACAAAAAAACAACAACATAAGAAAAAAAGAGCTACTTGCCTGAAACCAGTTTCTGGTCTTGAAGGAACTGAAGACTGGAACTTCGTACAGCCGAAAATTGGCACAGTTGACTTTCAGACCTGAATTCCCAGTCAAAACAACACACACAGCAAGGCTGAAGGGCTGTGCACCTCTTTCTCGCCATTCTTTGATCAGCTGTTGCTGACCACGCCCCATGCCACGCCCCCGGCCACTTCCACGGGACCTTCACCGTCGTCCTGAGCCCGTACCACGTCCATGACCCCGTTCGTCAAGAAAGGAGGGAGTGCAGTGCTCGCTGATGGCACGGGTTCGGCAATTTTTGCTTCGTCACCCATGCTAACGGCGCTTTCTTTACTGCTGTCTTGTGTACAGAACAATGAAGCCACGTAATCACCAGCATGTATCTCTGATAAAAGTGGATGGTGCTGATTCCCATCCGTCTCCTCCTCATCGCTGGTATCAGGATCCGATCCTCAAAGGTCTTCTTCATCACTTTCTTTATAATTTAGAACGTCGTCTAAAAACATCAAGCGCAGTGTATCGCTTGAAAACGGAACGCGTCGACGAAGTGCTAGGTTGAGCTGCCATCTTGAATATGCTTATCAGCTGATACCTCTCAACTCGCAATTTTCATATCATGTGGTCAGTTGGGCGGTCGCGTGAAGGGAAAGGGGCCATACCTTGACATCAGTAGAAGAAGTGGAAACATTTAGAGGGTCGTCTCCCAAGTAGATTTTTCTGCTTTCCGTGATGAAGTTACTACGAATAGTACTCGTACACGGGCGTAGCGATTTTTGGTTTTCACTACGAACATTACTCGTAGCAGGCAGGAAAGGGGTTAATGTTTTCCCTTTTTTTTTTTTTTTTTTGCCCCACTAAACACCATTATCAATCCACCATAATCACTACCATCACTAATATATCATACTATTCTACAAAAAAAAGCTACAAATCCCATTGTTTCACACCCCCTTCCTTCCCCCCCCCCCCTCCCCTCCCCCCCTTCCCCCACTATTTCCTCTCCCATGATCCCCTCCTGGGTGGCCTTGTTTCCGTCCGGCGGCCATTTTGGTCGGGCGGCGAACATGAGCAGATAAGTGGTTTCTCGTTCTTCGTTTTCACGGTCCTAAATGTGATTTGTTTTCACCTGAAGAAGGCCCAAGAGGTCGAAATGCATTGTGTCTTGTCCTGTACTTTATTTGTCTATGTCCTTGGCGGTAACTAACCCCTCTCTTTCTAAATTTTGCTTCATTTTCTGCCCTCAGTCACTCCATTTTGAAACAGATATATAAATGGCAGGTTTAGTAACTGGCTGAATACTGTTAATTGTCTTGTGACTAGTAAATACTCTCTGTGCATTTATTGCTACAGCATACATATTATACTGATTCAGCTATACATAATGTGCTTCAGAATATAAGGCAAACTGGTGCATGGTCAAAATCTGGGAGAATTTCAGCACCATATGTCTGGAAATGATGGAACATCATTCATGTCATACTCTGCTGTCTTCTGCTTCAATAATAAGATGTGCATGAAGAAACAAAAAAATCTGAGATCGGCAGACCTTCTGTGTCTTACCTCATCATAGGTATTGGGCTTGGCAAACAGGTCAATCAGTTTGTCATTGTAAAGCTCCAGCATGTAGGCAGTCACAGACATGTCAAACTTGGACCTGTGCCAAGTCACAGAGACAAAGGAAAACATTTGACTGCAGGAGAAACAGATCATTAAAAAGATAAAATAACGAAAGCCAGTAAAAGGGAAGTGCATGGGAAAAGAACTACAGATAAAGGAGTCATAAGTCTCTGTTTATCTCTGTTCACCTGTTCTCCCTCTTTCTCAGCTCCACTCTTCATATACAATATCCCCTTGCTTCCTCCTTGCTAGCTGTTGGTAGGAGAAATATCAAAAGCTGGTTCAAAGAACATAAATATTTAACACAAAACCGCAGTCAAAAGACCATATGACATAAAAATGTGGCATAAAACAGTAGTCAAAAATTGGGTTAAAAGACATACATGTAACAAAACTACCGTTTAAAAGTTTGTATAAACTCAAACATAACACAAATTTGCAGTATAAAGTCATAGAAAAATCTAAATATAACACAGAGCAGCAGTATAAAATCACTAAAAACAAAAACAAATACAACACAGAACAGCACTTTAAAGTTGGCAAGAAATTTTTAAAAAATACAGAATAGTGATCAAAAGTTGACGCAAAAATGAAAATTGAGCACATAATAGTTTTAACAATAGGGTTGATACAGGTCATGGAAGGTCAGAAATTAAAAAAAAAAGATTTTCCAGGACTGGCAAGTCGTGGAATTATGGTCCAAGTCATGTCATTAAAAGTAAAGCCTTCAAGAAACACAATTGCTTGGAGTGAGAAAAATCAAGTGAACGTTACAGAAATCACTGAAATGGACAACTGTGCCAATTTCCTAACGATTGGAATACATTTCATGTGAGAAAATGGCCTGTTTGTGATCTTGGCAAAGAAAGTAATGGTATTCTGAACTTGTCAACCTGTATGGGACCCTATAGAAAAGCTGTTTTCATTTTCATCACAGACAGAACAACAAAACTCTTTATAGCACTGTACTTGTTTTCCTGGCCCAGCTCAAAGACACGCTCAAAAGCCCGAGGAGCAATCCCTGGGAAGCGCTGGTCACGGTCACCGATCATGGTGAAGGTTTTTCCGGAACCTGTCTGACCGTAGGCGAAAATGCACACATTGTAACCATCCACTGCAGACTGGATCAGATTCTGTACAAAAAAAAGACAGTTGAATTACAATTGTTAGCCGCCAAAATACTGGCTTAATAACAAAAACTGGATGGAGTATAAAGTATTTCATAATACAAACACGGACATACCCAAATTATACATGATTTTCAATAAAATTGTCGTCATTATCATAATTGCAGACCACTTGGAAGAAACAGGATTTTTCCTATTAGAAGTAGTTTTATGATATATTTACCTGTCCAAACAGGTGCCTTATCTCCCACTACGTGAAACATGATAACATCAGGAATCTCAAAAAAAAAAAAAAAAATCAAATGGTCAGCAGAGAGCTAACTCTACTCAACCTACAGGGATACATGAGTCGTCTCCTTTGAGTGACACACAATCAACACACTTCACACAAAACAAATCAGTTTTCTCCCTTTTTCCAAACTGCGGGGAGGAGGGAGGGTGTCCTAACTGTTCGGATGGATAAACACATTATGAAAGTACTTTTAGTAGGAAAAATCCTTTTTTGATACTTACCTATTCAAACAAGTGCCAGAATATCAAAAAGGATGGCGGGATCTCACCTGGAAGCCTGAAGTTTGATCTCAAAGCACAAGGCTGCCCTCAAACTCATCCTGGAGCTCGGCGCCAGAACCAAAATACTTTAATTAAAGTAAAGATCCCTGAAGGTTTAAGGACTGTCCCTGCTTTTCTGCTCTTGGAACTGGAAGGCACGCAAGGTTGAGGTTGGTCTTGAAGGGCATCTCAAGGTAAATGAACCTCTGGAAAGGCGTCCTGAAGAGCAGAAGAGGTTGTACCCAAGACAGTGTCTTCTCTGCCCTGTGTCCGGCAGCTATACCAACTTGACAACAGTCATGAAAGTGCTCCTCCACCAGAAAAAACTGCGAGACGGGATCTTGTCCACCTTCTCCTTCCTTCTTTTCTTTTTTTTTCCTAATCTGCAGACTGATCTGATGCGGAAAAGCAGAAGAAACCGGTGAATTCTCCTCACTAAGACCTGAGTAAACAACACCTACGGGAGAATCAGTATACATATATATATATACATAAATCTCCGTAGCAAAATATTTTATCATAAAAATACCACTGTATGTGAGGTGGGAAGAGACTTCTCACTAAGACCAGCAGACCATGCCTGGCTGACATGCTAATTCATTGGAAGACTAATCTCATCCTGTGGAGGCCTATTACAGGTCTAACCTCCAATTCCTTGGAACCAAGGAAAGGAAGACCAAGAAATTGATGAACACAGACGAGTGCTCTCCCTAAGGCACCTTCCAGGATAAAAAGAGGCCATAACTGAGGGGATGCAGTCAAGGATGAGTTTCTGTGTCAGGAA
>CM065722.1:54605165-54772665 GCA_033310375.1 Conus canariensis | reverse complement strand
GGAGAACTCATCCGGTGACTTCACCACTGATGTGTTGCCCTAAAAAAAACACACAATGCTGTCACAAGTGAGACAGACTGACATGCTGTCCTGACAAATACAAAAATGTAACAAGTGAGACAGACTGACATGTTAGCCTGACAAACACACAAAAGTGTAACAAGTGAGATGGACTAACATGTGGCTCTGACTACCTACATCAATGTAACCAGTGAGACAGACTGACACATGGCCTTGACTGACACAACACTGTGACAAAGTGCGACAGACTGACACGTTGCCTGGACTGACCCACAATACTGGAACAACTAAGACAGACTGACATGTTGCCTGGACTGACCCACAATACTGGAACAACTAAGACAGACTGACATGTTGCCTGGACTGACCCACAATACTGGAACAACTAAGACAGACTGACATGTTGCCTGGACTGATCCACAATACTGGAACAACTAAGACAGACTGACATGTTGCCTGGACTGACCCACAATACTGGAACAACTAAGACAGACTGACATGTTGCCTGGACTGACCCACAATACTGGAACAACTAAGACAGACTGACATGTTGCCTGGACTGACCCACAATACTGGAACAACTAAGACAGACTGACATGTTGCCTGGACTGACCCACAATACTGGAACAACTAAGACAGACTGACATGTTGCCTGGACTGACCCATATTACTGGAACAACTAAGACAGACTGACATGTTGCCTGGACTGACCCATATTACTGGAACAACTATGACAGACTGACATGTTGCCTGGACTGACCCATATTACTGGAACAACTAAGACAGACTGACATGTTGCCTGGACTGACCCACAATACTGGAACAACTAAGACAGACTGACATGTTGCCTGGACTGACCCACAATACTGGAACAACTAAGACAGACTGACATGTTGCTCTGCCTGACACACAACACTGAAACAAGTTTTACAGTCTGACGTATTGCCTTGCCTGATGCACAATAATGCAGACAGACTGATTTAAACAACAGATTGATTTACTGCCTTGAATGATGCACAATATTGTAGAGAGACTGACTGATTGCCCTGATATAACAACAATACTGTCACAAGAGAGACAAATAAGTATTCAGTATAATAAAAACAATAATAAGACCAATTTACTGGTCTGATTGACACACACTACTGTCACATGTGAGACAGACTGACTTACTGCCTTGACTCACTCACTTGCAGCTGGATGAAAATCCATACACTGAGCTGTTGGACATTGACAGGAAGACATATCATATTGGTTAGTGTTTGCTGGAATTTTTCCAGCTTTTTCTTCCACATTTAAAACTTTGAAGCTGATGTGCTGAAATGTAATGGAACAGTATATCAATGTTCCCTTGTCATATCTGAGAATTCTCAATATTTTCTGTGACCAAACTGTTCTTGATATTCAATGGAAACAAACCTACGATGGGTAGGTGAGACTTTGTTCACCCTTTGAGTGCCACACCCTTTTCATGCTCAGGTGTAACCATTTGCCAAGGGGTTACTGGTCATGGAGGGTGATAATTAAAAAAAAAAATTCTAGCATCCAAACTACTGAAAGAAAGTATATATAAGGCATACTTTTCTGAAAGGAAAATTAATATATTTTCACATGAATTTCATTTTTTTGCTGGCTATGTATCTGGAATGAAATTGAATGTAAATATATTTTTACTAAAAAGAATTATTTATGTATGTCATGGTAAACATGTACAAACATAAAATTCACACACAAGATTTTGAAAAAAAAACTTATGAACTAAAAAGACAAATGCATGTAATTACCATATGTGTCCATAAGTATATGAAAATTTATCTGAACTTTTGATGCTGATCAGGTAACTGGTCACATTGTCACAGGTTTTGGTTCCCTTTGACACAGAATCTTATCTTCACACAGTTTTTTCTTGGTCTCCTGTTTCAAAGCTCTGGGTTCTGGGTGTAAACACACCACACTAGAAATACACATACACACACTAAATATATACAAAAGCAGGCAGCTGTCACTATCTAATAGTGCTTTTTTTGTTTTGTTTTGTTTGTAGTACACCTGGAAACAATTGCAAACAGAGTCGGCTTTGAGGAACACTGTCCACACAGGTAGCTGCTCTCATTTCTTTTGCCCTGCTTGGAACACACTTTGCACCTCCTGCCTGAGGACTGCTTTTCTACAGGCTCTGAGATGCTGACAGGGTGGGACACTGCTAGGGCCTGCTCTGCATAATAAGTTTCAGTTATGAAGTGATCAATCACAGTTTGTTTGTCAAGAAAGCCGGTTATAATCAATAGGCCTTTCCCCTTCAACTGGTGTCCTGAGGCCAGGTTCTGTGATGGTTGATATGTCTGGCTGGGTTATGTTTGGTTGTGCAAGGGGATGATCCAGCACCACACCTCTCCTTCGTCACAGCAGAACTTCTCTTCCTCCGCCTCTTCCTCTGCTCACACCTGTTGAGATAATTATTGTAAGACATATGCCTTTTTCACACACACACACAGACACACGCACACACACACACACTGTTCACACACATTGTTCACACACACAATCATGCACTCTCTCAGACACACAGACACACAAGCTAATACATTATTCACTCACTCACTCACTTACACAGACACACATGCACACACACACACACACATATGCACATACACACACTGCCACACCCCTTGCCACACCCCCTATCTTCAGTTCAGTCTCTTCAGGCCCCTGTAAAAGTAACAGCATAATCACAGTTCAAAACACGGTACAATGACTGTCAGTCTCTCACCTCAACCCTCTCCCTCTACTTGGCTGTGTGCCAGCAGGTCTGCCACACACAACACGCTCAGCTGACACGTAGGCCCAGGCAGTGTGGTTAACAGATGACGAACGCTGTGCCACGTCTCCTTTTCTTTGTCCCCTTCTGTGGTTGACCACTTGACTGGTCAACGCCTCGCTCAAAATCTGGGTCAGCAACACTTTGATATTTTTGCCTCCAGCTTTGGTCTCTCCTCTCTGCTGATGTCAAGACGACTAACATGGACAAACATGGACAGTGTCCAAGGCTTGCATCACACCAGTTCTCAGCAACTTGGTTTCATCATGTTCTTCTTTATCATACGAATCGTCTGACAAGCTAGTGTCACAATAAGCACTAAAATCTTAATCCTCAATAACTTGTAGAACTTCACCCACGTTCATGGTCACACAATCACGACAGTACTTCGATTTATGCTGTCTTTTTACTCAGTTGGGGCTAGGTTGATGTTCGTCGTCAGCCATGTTGAACTTGACTTCTCACAAGCGTGTCAATCAAGAGGGGTGTGGTGATGCAAAGGTGATGAACAGACCATTACACGACATGACTGGAGCTCATAGCTTATGAATAATTCAAGCAGACATATCAAGCTTTCTGACTGGTGTATGTTGGGACTCCCTGGCCTAAAGGTGGGACTAGGACAATTCTGGCAATGACGGATATTTCCATCGTGGGGCGCTATTTCTGCACACAGAAACATGACGGAAATCTCCGTCATGGGGCAGTCAGAAGGTTAAGCTGAACATGGCCAACAAACACAACACTGTAACAAGTGAGACAGACTTCAGAATAATACACTGCCATGGCTTACACACTCACAATACTGAAACAGATAGTAGTGTTCCTGGGAAAAAAAAGCTCTGACATGAGTTAAGATCTTTTATGACTGACACACACAGCACTCGACTGAATGAGAGAAACTTAAACACTGAAATGATGCATGCACATATGTGTGCATGTGCACACATACACACACACACACACACACACAACTGGCCAGTTCACTGTCAGATAAACCTCTGGTTGTTCTCACACACACTCACACACACACACACACACACACACACACACACACACACACACACAGAGGCAAAAGGTATACAGGTAGTCTCACTCTTTCTGTCTCTGCGGTGCTGAGGGGCCGGGCTCGGGCGTACACCCTGATCTTTCCTTTCATGTCCTCCACCATGTTGTAGTACTTTTTGCGTAACACCTGAAGATAGGTGTTAGTTTTGTTATGATGGAACACGTATGTTCATGCCCATTAAAGGATTACAAGAAAGGGTGAGCTCCTACAATCATGAAACTGACTTGTGCCATTCTCATAATGCTGACAATTGTGATGAAACGAGAACTATTTGCAACTTAACATAGTTCTGCAACTCTAACACATTTAAATATAAATTGCTTTGAAACCACTTATAAAGGATAAAAATAAAAATGATGATACCAAGTATTTTCTGGCAACTTAATATTGTTCTGCAACTCTAACACAGTTAAATCTAAACTGCCTTAAAACCCAATAAAAAGATGAAAATAGAAATACTAATACCTGGAGCACATTTTTCTTCCTACATTACAATTGAAAACATAATGTTAAAAATTTCTTTTCCAACCATTTCTAATATCTAATGATATACAAAATAGGACAAAGTGACTGCTCAATTGAAGTGATAAAATAATTGATCTACTTCTAGAATAAGACAATCCAGAGCCAAGCTGCCAGTCCCCTACCTCTCCCCTCCACCTCCCTCCTTCCAAAAAAACCCACATTTCTTCATATTTACCTTTTCAAACAAATCCCTTATCTCCGTTTGACATGGAACATGCTATATATCAGGAATCCCCCCACCCCCACCCCCCAAAAAACCCCCCCAAAAAACCCCTACAGGAATACATGAGCAGTCATCCCTGGCTGATGCGTAATCAACTCATTCCCCTCAGCATAATTCATTTTTCTGCTTTTCCTTGATGAGGAAGCACGCTCTTATTGTCATTCAAACACTCCAATATGGATCATCAGAAGGGTTCCTTCGACTCAGCCTTTCTCTTGCAGGAAGAGAAAACACCTTCTCGTACCAATAATTCAAGAGAATTACTATGACTAGCTTCTGCTCTTCAGTCACCATCTTTACAGAGTTTCTTGGTGCAAGCCAACTTTCCAGCGTCTCTAAGCCACAAGCCTACAGACTGCAGTTCCTGGCGATGACCGGTGTCTACGCTTGACAGACATGAGATCTGTGTCATATACACCAGCTGCTCACCTTTCACACCATGTAGTTAGTGTGAGGATTGGCCAACCTCTACATGGTGCTCAGTATTCGGTCTTCATTCTGATGGTCAGCCAGTTTCAGTGAGGGTAGTGACTGGCGCTCCTTGGTTCACCACTTCAACTTCAGTCCTGGGCACAGTGGAGACCAACGTACGTCTCTCACCAGCACGCTCTACCACCTCTACCCCCCAGGCAACCTGTTTTTGAGAAGCGGTTGGTTTCCAGTGTTCCTGGAAGGCCTCACAGGAGCTCACCTCCATGAAACAGCACTGGCTTGGAAAGTTGCCAATAGGACACGGCTCTAAGGGGAGTTACTGGCGCAGTTAGGTGCTTCCCAGGTGACATAAGCAAGGAGGATAGGTTGCATCCTGACCAGTTTAGAGGTAGGTGTGGTATGAATGCGAGCATATGGGAGACTGACAAACAAGAGGAATTTGAACATGACAATGAGGATATGGACGAGTATTATGATGATGAGATTTATGCTACCTACCAGAATGCACTGGTGAGGTCAACAACTGATAATGCATGGTCAGTTATTTCTAGTACTCTTTCTGATGCTTATTTTGATGTTTCTGCTCCAAGGTCTCAAAAGGTATGGATTCATTCCTTTTTTTTCAAAGAGTCTGGCACTGAAGATACTGATTCATTATGCCTCAAAAAGAGAAAGTTGGACAGTATCAAGACATGCTGAATGATTTCCTTCCAACTTCGTTATGCTCACTCCTTGTTCCCACGGCACAGACTGTTTACCTGGAAAACATTCCAGTTGTGACAGATAGGGTCTGTTTTCATAAGTGCTCTTGCTATTTCTTAATTTGATTTACCTTCGTCTTCATCCAGCTGATTTAAGTTTAATCCTCCTTTTTCAATATCAACTAAAAAAACCTGACAAAATCTGGAGAAAAATTTGCCTATATGTGAATCGAACCTGATTCGGCAGCTTGTCAGCCAATTATCTCATATCTCTATTTAGTAATTAGGTCAGCTGTTTATCGTCAAACAATTACTGAAAATAATTTATGATAATATCAGAAATTGAGGATGTAGCATGGAGTTTTAACTTTTGTTTATCGCCAAACAATTACTGAAAATAATTTATGATGATATCAGAAATTGAGGATGTAGCATGGAGTTTTAACTTTTGTTGAGACTTCCTTCTGGTGCCTTTTCGCCGTTCAGGAATTCCCCTTCCCACAATCTCCAGGAGTTCTGTGAACTGGTCTCTTTCTCCCCTCGTGCCTTCTGCTCCATCTCTCTCTCAGCAGGAGGTTCTCTTGTTTGAAACTTGTTTACCTCCTGTGTTTTCCGGACCTCAAGGACTTCCTTCTGGCTTCCCTGTTGATGACCATCACAATTTGGACCAGTTCCTGAAACAAGAACTCATCCAACACTGCATTCTGTCTCTTATGGTCTCTTTTTCCCAGGAAGGTGCCTTAGGGGGAGCATTCTTCCATGTTCGTCAATTTCTTAGTCTTCCTTTCCTTGGTTCCAAGGAATTAGAGAAGTTAGTCCAGTAACAGGCCACAGCAAGATGATATTAGTGTACCAGCAAATTGATTCATCAGCCATGCCCATCTGATGCACGTCTCTTCCCACCTTGAATACAGTGGTATTTGGATGATACAATATCTTGCTAGGGAGATTCATGTATATATCCTGAGTCTCTCATAGGAAGTCTTTTATTCTGCTCCTAGTGAGGGCAAGGCACCAGCTTCTCCCGCTTATCTCCATCTGTTCAGTCTGGAGATAAACAATTACATAAAAAAGAGAGAGAGAAAGAGAAGGTGGACAAGATTCCTTCTCGTAGTCTTCCTGGTGATGAATGTCAATTTGGTACAGGTGACAGACCAAGGGCAGAGGGGGAAGAGCTGGTACCCGTGAGCTCGTGGTTCCCAGGTGTGGCCACTAAGAAGCTTGGCAAGATCCGAGCAGACAACCACCACCCACTCCACGAGGTGCTGGCATCCCAAGAGCCCAGGAGAGAATCTTCCCGGTCCTGAGGAGTTTCAATGCCCGGACCAACCGACTGAGGAACTCCTCCCTGCCATCTGCCGTACGCCTCTTCAATGAGAGAGTCAGTGAGAGAAGGGAGAATGCGTGTCTTATTTTTTCAGTTTAAATACTGAGCCCTGTAGCGCGCTTGCGTGTGTGCCTCTGTGTGTGTGTGTGTTTGTGTGTGTGTGTGTGTGTGAGTTTGTGTGTTGTGTGTATGTGTGTGTGTGTGTGTGTGGGGGGGGGGGGGGGGGGTATGTGCATGTATGCATGCATGTGTGCGTAGGTGTGTATGCTGCCCCCCACCCTCACCCCTATTAAGTATTTTAAGTCCTGTTTTACAGTGCGTGTGTGTGTGTGTGTGTGTGTGTGTGTGTGTGTGTGTGTGTGTGTGTGTATGTGTGTGTGTGTGTGTGTGCATGAGTGTGTGTGTGTGTGTGTGTGTGTGTGTGCATGTGTGTGTGTGTGTGTGTGTGTATGTGAAGGACCCCCCCCCCCCCATCCAAGCCATTTTTACTACAAATATCTTTACTTGATTGTATTATTTTTACTGTTTAAACAATCATACTTTTTGTGATATAATTTCTTGGCATTGAAATTTTGTGCTCTTTTATTCTGTACTTGGTTTAATAGAGAATGATATGTTTTTATAGTTAAAGTGTTCATACAAGTCTGTTTTCAATTTTCACACCCTTATGAATTATCTCCCTTCGGTCTCTCTCTCTCTCTCTCTCTCTCTCTCTCTCTCTCTCTCTCTCTCATCCTACTTCAAACATCTTACTTAGCAGTAAATCTTTTATTCCTGATTTGTATTTAACTCTGCAGGTTGCTTTTACAGTTTATGTAATTATACATTTTGCAATATTATTGATCTTTTGAATGGTGCTATTGTTTTTGTTTTCTTTCTTTTTTATACTTAACTTGAGCTTATCTTGGAGCGTTCTGTTTTACAGTTGGAGTGTTTATTTAAGTGTTGTGATTATATTGCAAATGTGATGGTGGTTTGTGGTGGTGGTGTGTGCGCCTGTGTGTGTGTGTGTGTGTGTGTGTGTGTGTGTGTGTGTGTGTGTGTGTGTGTGTGTGTGTGTATGACACTGTTTTGGCGAGGTGTGTGCGTGTGATTTTGTATTGGTGTGGTGTGTGTGTGTGTATCTGGGGTGGTGGGGGTGGGGGAGGGGGTGGTGGTGGTAGGATGTGTGCGTGCATGTGTTAATATTTATATATGTGTACAGACTGACACAAGATGGATAAATGAATTGACAAGGAATGACTGAGCACAGTGCAAAGAGTGGAATATTTTTAATGATATACTTGTTTATAAGTTGTTGTAATATGTGAATTTTGATAATGGCACCACAAACAAATTTTCCTTGTATTTTTATGAGGTCAAATAAAACATCGTGTATCGTGTATCGCAGTGAAGATACTCTCATGGGCACAACCTCTTCTGCAGTCTATTGTCGCTACCCCTTGCAACTTCCAGACCAGGATCTAGGCAGCTCATTCCTTTGGTCGCCTCTATCTGCTCCCACTCAGTGGCCATTAAGCGACCTCTTGTCTCAGATGACCTTTGAAGGGGATCGGTCGCCTCTTTGTTTTGGCCCTTCAGCTTTGGCTGAACCAGAGTTGTTGATGTCTGGTATCCCTTACAACTCCCTCCACTGCCTATGGAGTGCTATAGTCTTTGGGAAGACTGGAACTCCATGCACATAAATCTGGAGAAGCCCTGCTTGAGGAACAAGACTGTGACAACATGAGAAAGAAGAAAGATGTGCTCAGACATTTTGACAGTGTCGCATGTCTAAGATACTGAGGGGTAATCAGTCCAGACCATTGATTGACCTGGCAGTGACGGTACTTCTGTTTTGTCTAGCAAAGGAAATCTCCTTGCTTATAAGACATATACCAGGCAACTCAGTGTTCCGGTGGACACTCTCTCCAGGTAGGATCAACTGTTACCATTGGAGTGAATCCTCAACAAGAACAGTTTTTTCAGTTTTTTCAGTCCTTTATGTCAGTGTCTGGGGACACCCCGCGTGGACCTATTTACAACCAGGTGGAACAATCAGCATCCAGTCTTTGTGTCTCTAGTTCCAGACCATCAAGCCATGGCTATAGATCTCTGCTGATCTCTTGGGAGAGTATGTTTGTTTATGCATATTCTCCTTCTCCCCTCATTCCAGCAGTCCTGAAGAAGGCATCCAAGGAGAAATGCCTTTTGGTCCTTGTATCCACCTGGAAAGGTCAAGGAATTGGATAAATCTATTGATTTCTCTGCTAGTGAAGGTCCCAATCACTTTCCCCTCTCAGAAGGATCTGTTACTACAGCCACGACCTGGAAATAGCATACCGATCCCGCGTCCCCTTCCCTCCACAACTGTCTCATATCCGGTGATATCTCTCTAAGGGACATTTCTGCCCTTTGTGTGTAAAGAAGATCATGGCTGGCCAGAGACAATCCACTTTGAAAATATATGACAATAAATTGAGAATTTTTGCAAACTGATGCTCACAGTCAAGTGTCTTCCATGCCAAGGCCATGGTTGAAGACATTACAAATTTCATTGAAGACTTACAGATATCAGGAAGGAAAGCCAGCACGTTGAGGGGCTTCAGATCTGCTATTACAGAGACCTTCTGACTTATGGGCAGAGATCTTGACATCCGCCATGATCCCTTTCCGTCCAAACTGATCTCCAATGCTGCACTGGGTTCCCTTAGACTAAGCAGGTGTCCTAAATGGAGCCTTCCCTTAGTCCTGGAGTATCTGGTCTTGGGGAACTTCGAGCCAATCACCGAATGTTCTGTCAGAACCTTACCTTAAAACTTGCTTTTTGATTACCCTGGCTTCTGCACGCAGTGTCAGTGAGGTCCATGCCCTTTCCAAGGACCCACAGCCCCGAAAGTGGCATAATGATGGCTCAGTTACCTTGTCCATGTGCCCAACCTTTCTAGACAAACCACAAAGCCTGAAGAGCAGCCTCTGACAATTACCCTGCCTCCATTGGCCCCTTCGTCGTCTTGTACCTTCGTCTCTTTTTCTTTCTTCACATGATCCACTGTGCAACCTTGGCTTTACAGAAAAACACTTTTCTAGTTTTGAAGACTTTTCATAGCTTTTGAACTGAAAAGCTTTGGTAATCACAATTGCCTTTGCAAGATTTTAAATCAAATTCAAACTAGATGATGGTGAAATCTATCCCAGTTTCTTTTTTTCCCAGAGTATTTTGTTTTCAACCATACTTTACAGAATTACATACTTTATAAAACAGACCATACAAATAAATGAACCAAAGACATCTATTGCTTCCAAAATATCTTAAAGCCAGAAAGTACCCCAACAGAATCTTGCTGATCCTGACAGTACCACAACAGTTTTGTTGATGTGGAGACCCTTTTTCAAAATGTTTTGTGATACAGATTTCCAGTTTATTCTGGAAGACTTGAAGTATTTTTTACAATGCAGATATACACACTAGACACAAACACAGATACATCCAGCATACACACAAACTCCAGGCCATAAGCCCACCTGGAAACAACCAGCAAATAAAATTTATACACACAAGAGACACTGTCCCCCTATCCTCACTCACTCACACAAACATACAGACGCACACACAACCTGCAAACCACAAACTAGTCAGACCAGAGAATTAAATTATACAAACACACACACAACCTGCAAACCACAAACTAGTCAGACCAGAGAATTAAATTATACAAACACACACACAACCTGCAAACCACAAACTAGTCAGACCAGAGAATTAAATTATACAAACACACACACAACCTGCAAACCACAAACTAGTCAGACCAGAGAATTAAATTATACAAACGCACACACAACCTGAAAACCACAAACTAGTCAGACCAGAGAATTAAATTATACAAACGCACACACAACCTGCAAACCACAAACTAGTCAGACCAGAGAATTAAATTATACAAACGCACACACAAGAAAGACAACCTAAGATGAAAAAACTTCATTTCTCAAAACAAAACAAAAAAACCCCTCAAAGATAAAAAGTCAAACAAAATAATAGGACCTCTCCAGCCCCTCCTTAAACACACACACACATTGCACCCACACTATCACCCATGTATTGAAACCCACACCAACACCCACCCCATAAATACACATAAACACATGCATGCTCATGGGTGTCACATACACACACACACACATGCTCATGCACACAAAATGACACACTAACATTCATTATCACTCATTCACATGCACACACTGGGTTCAAAGGAGAAAACAGCATAAAAGCATTAAGAATTTATGAAATGAACTCATCTTGGAATGAAAGTGTGTCAGTGTGTGTGTGCGTGTGTGTATGTGTGTGTGTGTGTGTGTGTGTGTGTGTGTGTGTGTGCGTGTGTGTGTGTGTGAGTGTGTGTGTGTGTGTGTGCGTGTGTGTGTGTGTGTGTGTGTGTGTGTGTGTGTGTGTGTGTGTATGCTGTGCCCTACCCTCTCACTGTTGTAGTTCTCTGTCAGCACTTTGTTCTCTTCAGTCAGTTTCTTGTTCTCTGCCTCCAGACTCTTCACTTTGCCGGCTGCTGCTACCCCCTCTTTGGCTGCCACGCCCAGGGTGGCCAGCTCCGCTTTCAGCTTGGCAATCTCTGCATCCTTGTCCTTCACATCCTGAGGTTGGCACAAATCAATGTCAAAGAAAAACAATAAATTGCTTAAAACATGATCTGCACATTAACTAACTACAAGTATCACAGTTAAAATGAAAGTCCTGTGTTGCATATGTACATACATACATATATATCTATGGCTATCTATCTCTCTATAATAAACACAATATAAGGCAATTTTTACAGAGTTCATATTTAGCTATATAGGCAGGGTTCCTGTGTTGCATATGTACATACATACATATATATCTATAGCTATTTCTCTGTATATAAAAACATAATATAAGGCAATTTCTACAGAGTTCATATTTAGCTATATAGGCAGGGTAGTCACTAGTAACCAAAAACAAAGCGATTGTCATGTGTATGTACATCCAATCTCTAAGATTTGAAACACATGATAAATGTCAAGAAAAAAAGAAGCATTAGATACCAGTGCGGGTAAAATACACCCTGATTGGAAATGCCTCTATGTATCTGGTTCTTATGCTAATATATCTTTGTGGGCTTTTTTTCCCCCAGTCCTACTCCATAAAAACACACTGAACACATTGCCTGAGATTGAGGTACATCAATTTTCACATCAACACTCTGCACTTGTATAATGCTTACATACAGAGAGAGAGAGAGAGAGAGAGAGAGAGAGAGAGAGAGAGAGAGACAGACAGACAGACAGACAGAGAGAGACAGAGACAGAGACAAAGAGAGAGAGAGAATCCATAAAATGCCACTGAGCATACTGCATGAGATTAAGACACACATCAATATTCAAACAGACCTACCCTGAATAAACATACAGAGAGAGTGAAAGACATTGCTTGTTCAATTAATAATCTTTATTTCCAAGGGTAATAAATAAGCAAATACATGCTTTTTTTCATTCGGCCCTCAGCCCCCTAAGTGACTAAGAGAGAGAGAGAGGGGCAGTGACATAATGAACAATGAACAATCTTTATTTTTTCTGGCCCCCAGCCCCTAGAAAGGAGGCCAAGTTAACATGAAACTAAAAGACACATACATCATAACCAATCAGCTTTCTAGCATGAGACTGTCAACAAAGGTTTGCCTTAACTTCATGGCATTAAACAGAAATACACCAAGCTTCTTAAGAGAGAGAGAGAGAGAGAGAGAGAGAGAGAGAGACAAGAGACAGAGAGAGAGTTCTTAAAATGACACAATACCAATTGCCTATGAGCTTAAGACACATACTGACCTACTTTGCATGCACACACACGCACATACCCCCCCCCCCCCCCCAACACACACAAAGTTTATATATTATATATATATATATATATATATAAAGAGAGAGAGAGAGAGAGAGAAGAGAGAGAGTGGGACCACTGATTTTTTCAAAAATTTCCCAGAACTGAGTTTTGAGCTACTGCTAGATATTACTGAAAGTAAACAATTTCCCAAATTTGAAGTCAATATCTTAGTAGTTTTGCATCAAATTTGTAAGCAACGAGATGGAGAATGGATGATATGGCATTTTTGGACATGTATGTCACAGAGAATAGATGCAGGCTTCATACTGTGTCACTGACTAACTATGACATATCTGTAGTACAAGGAACATGAAAAAGCAAAAAACACAGCATACAGCTCAATATTTTTTTTTATGTTATCCCCAAAAAGGGCTGTCAAAACAAATTTTTGATACAGAAACAGACAAGACACCATATTGAGTACCATACTGACTCAAAACTACCCAAGACTGCAACCTAAAAATTATTGTTCTCAAACAACAATATGCATAAAGTAAGCCTAATTTTTTTTCACACATCTTCTGCTTTCAATAAGGAAAATACATGCACCTGAAATCATGAAAAATTGCAATTTCATAAGTGTGTATTTTGCTACGTACTCAAAACACAAGGCAATGATTATGTACCTCAGTTCTAAGAATTGATACATTCAGACAAAAAGGAAGAGAGGCAGTTATAGGGAGACAGATCCCACCTTCGTAAGAGTCTTGACTTCTTCATCCTTCAGTTTCTGGGCCTCTGTCAGTTTTGCTGTTTTGTTCATTTCAATCTCAAGCTTCTTTTCCAGCTCTTTCAGGATCTTCTCATGGCGCTTCTGAACATTTCGCTGCATTACATTTCAATACAGGTCAGTAACAACACACAAAGGTATACGACTCGATAACAAAAACACAGGTTACCCAACTACAATATGACATCTGCATTAAACACACCTCATTCCCTCCGGCTTTCTTCTCTTATTAGTAAGACTGACTTGCTCTTGGAATACAGTCTTGATTCAATGTGTTCACAGCTGATTTTGACATGCTTTCAGCCCTCATAATTCTGGCTCTGTGGTCAGCTCTGCACAGCTAGGAGACCAGCTTCAGTCCAGAACACAGGATTGTTCTTTGTTTCAAGTGCGGTAAAGTGTTATTCTTCTTGTGTGTGGTATATGTATGCTAAAGATCATATATGCATATAAAACACTTGCCAATATTGCTATTATTCTCTCTGAAGATCACAGAGGCATGTAAAACACTTGCCAATATTGCTATAATTCTCTCTGAAGATCATAGAGGCATGTAAAACACTTGCCAATATTGCTATATTCTCTCTTCTAACCATTATTATGAACTCTTGTGTTATAGTGCATGTTGTGTGTGTGTGTGTGTTAAATCGATCTATTCATTAACTTACTGTTTAATTTTTGTGCAAATCTCAGTGCCAGTGTCTCTGCCATCTCAGACTTATTTACAGGTATGAAAGTTGTTTCCATTTAGTGTTTAAAAAGAAACCTTTTGTTCCTTTCACTTCTGCTAAATTTCAAAATAATACAAATATAATTGTACAACGTTTTTATTTGTAAAAACATTTGTATAATTCTTTAATTCACATCCAATTTATTGGGTTACATGGGAATGAAGTTACATGGGAATGAAAGTATGCAAAAGGCACAGACAGACAGACAGTTCTTGAAAATGTTTAAACTTGAAAATGTTTAAAAAAGCCCACTTGCCAACCCCCCCCCCCCCCCCCCCAACAAAACAAAAAAAAAGAGAGATTAATAATAATAATAATAATGAATACTTATATAGCGCCTATTTTTGGCTAGAGACCAAGCTCTAAGCGCTTTACAATCAACACTCGCTTACACAACGGGCTGCCTACCTGGGTAGTGCCGACTGAAGAGCTGCCAGCTGGCGCTTCATTCAGTCGTTTCCTGTGTCATCCAGTCAATATTGTTCACTCAGTTTCTTTACTTCCTTCATTCTTTCCATTTCTTACGCAGGGTGCATGCTGTGTGTAACGTGTCATCCATACCAACGGCCAAACTGGCCTACTCTTCCGAAAGTTGGTGATGGGATTTTACGTGTGTGCAAGATATTATGCATGCGTTCACACACGGAACCTCGGTTTATAGTCTCATTCGAAGGACTGTATGGAAATGGAGTCAGAACCAATGTTAACTCCGAGGGAAAAATCCCCCTGTACCGAAACGCCCCGGCGGAGATTCGAACCCGCAACCCCAGGATCACCAAGATTACGAGTCAGGCGCTCTACCAACTGAGCTATTCCGGCTCCCGGATTGTGAGACATGTAGCCTGTCATTAAAGAATCAATAAAGACACAGAACAAAAACAAAAATGAGGACAAACTATCAAAGCTTCACTCATCCCATTTCAATAATGAACATTAGCACAAATGTCTCCCCTCCTTCCCTTATGACATTGACATTATCTAATTTTCTCTTTCTCACTTTCCACAGAATTCCCCTCCCCCTGTCTCTCTCCCAATATTATATTCCTTCCCACAAGCCTTACATCCGGTGCTGCCCCCTCCACAGCAGCAGCCACAGCCACATTGCCAGAACGGCGCGCTTCTGCCTCCAGCTGTTTGATGCGGGCATTCAGTTCACGGATTTCTCGTTTCAGTGCAGCCGTGTCCTCACTTTCTGGCTTTCCTTTGGCTCCTTTGGTGGCGCCTGCTTTTGTCTGTTTGACACAGTGACATGAACAATACTGACAGAATGGAAACATTCTTCCACAGAGTATTATGGAAAAATTCTCACACCTGTAAAACAGTTGAAGTGAACAAAAAAAACAATATACACAAAGGTGATGAAAGGTTTTTCAAGTGACCAAATCAGCTAGCTCACAGAAAAAGTTAAAAGAGGAAATTTTCCTTATAAAATTATGTTTAATCTAACATATTTACCGTGGCTCACTAATGCAATAAGCGACAGCTGTTGCTTATTGCATTAGTGAGCCACGGTATAGTATTGTAATTAAACTAAAGTTTAATTTATGCACTGCAGTACTGTGGAGCATTCACACACCCACCCAGCCACCCATACATACACACTCATACTTTAGAAATTTGGAAATTTTACAGTTGTAGAATAGTCTAAAAGATTGCGTGTGTACTGCCATGGTGGGGGAAAAAACTACCTAGGCTTACATATAGATAATGCTGTGAACCCAACTGATTTTCTGATTGCATTCAGCTACCAGGCTAGAAATTACCGCTAGTAAATGTTGTTCACAAACCTTTAGTGATAACTGACGGAAGCAACTGTACAGTGTACTGCACAAAATGTAAATTACCTTTTCAAACCAGATTGCAGTATACTAATCATGTTGCCAACACCAGCAGCTTATCTGGGGATGCTTTGATTCTTGAAAAAGTAGACTGTTCACACATTAAAGGGAGACAAGTCACCAGGGATGAAAAATGAGTCGGCAGAACTACTGAAGCACAGAAAGCCAGAAGTCGTCAAAAAGCTCTGACAACTATCTGTGAGACTACGGCAAACACAAAACAGGCTAATAATACTTCTGCCCAGGGAAGAAATCCTGGGATTCTATGCAAACCATAGAAATATCAATTTAGTTTTTGCCATAGGGGTACAGGAAAGACAGACAAATTCTTCCTAAAAACGGCAGGAAAAAAATGATTATACCCACACACACACGCACAGACACACACATGCACACACACACACACGCACCTACACACACACTTACAGACACACACATATATGAAAATGACAGACATTCATACTTACTGCTGCTGTTGCTGAGACAGTTGCTGCAGTTGCTGCTTGCAGCTGCTTTAACTGTTGAGAATTAAAAAAAAACATTTGATTAACTGTTGTTATTAAGATATAATTTTCCAACCACGACTTCACAACTTCTTCAACTAAAAGTTAGTTCCATGTTCACATATAGTGCGCATGCGCACACACACACACACACACACACACACACACACACACACACACACACACATTCATATACAGAAAGTTTTGTCTAAGAACTAACAAGTACATACAGGCATGCATGTGCACATATATTTACTCACACACACACATACATAAACACACACACACACACAAAACCAAACAAAAGGCTGGACAGAGAAAAAAAAGAGCAAACCTTGGTTTCAAGTGCCGCTCTCTGTTGTTCTTTTTTGTCAATCTGGTTAGTGAGTTCTTTGACAGCTTTCTCCTTTTCAGCTCTGGCTGATTTCACCTTAGCCTGAAATCACATCACCTTTTAGCCCCTAAATACCAAGTGCAACCTTCAAAAAACTTAGCATATACAAACACAAGCCTGTGAATCTTAATGTATTTGGGAACTGCCTGCACACTGCATGTAATGATAACAATACTATATATACTTGTTTAATGCCTAATCTCTTTCACAAGTCTCTAAATGCTGTGCAAAAACATAATCCTCGATATATACATACTAATACACATTGTGACAGTGTAAAGCTGCCATGAATTGCAGTCAAAGTCGCTTATAACGAATCGCCGGGACATTCAAAATTGCTTCGTTATGTCTGGATTTTCGTTATGTCCGGATTTCATTACAACCTATGTGCCAGTTATAACAAATTTCTATCTGGTTGCTTCGTTATATCTGGCGTGATGTGTTTCTCTCTCTCTCTCTCTCTCTCTCACACACACACACACACACTCACACTCACTCACACACACACAAGCACGCACACGCATGCATGCACGCACGCATGCACACACACACACACACACACATGCGCGCCCACATACATGGGCAGTAATCAAGCTCATTTCCTAGGCTGTTATATACTTTAATAAAAATGATTTTAAAAAATTGTTTCCAAAATATGGCTGTAAATTACTGTGAAAAGATCACATAGACCTATATTGCAATTCAAAGGCTTAGAAACCAAGAATAAGTGAAACAGGTGAACAAAATTCACTGTATTATTCTGAAGACTTCAGAAGAATAGATTGTCACAAGAAATTACACACTGCTATGATCTGAACGTGGGAAGGGGAAAGGGGGATTTCTGCACTGGTCGTCTACTGTTTCACACTGTTAGGTCATTGGACTACACACTGGTATGGAAATAAAAACTTTGAAATACACGCACTCTGCTGTACGGAGAGCAATCTTTTTTTTGCGCTTGTCACAGTTTGACAAGAAATCACAATAACCCAAAATAATCAGTGTCCCATTAAGGTCTTGAAAAGACAATGAATTTTTTTTTTTTTTTTTTTTTACTTTTCTTCACCATTAGAGTGAAAGTCAAAGATGTATTATTATGTCTTAGTGTATACAATCAAGAGTTCTTTATTATCAGCACTACACATTAGATAACTCATACACAGTTCATGGAATGGCATTTATAATGTCTGATATGTGACTGTTTACATTCCATGAAACAACAGAAAAGGATGATAGTTGTCACACTGGACGAAAAAAAATTCCTCATATTCTCATATTCTATGAACTGCCATCGATATATGGCAATTTAGTCTCTTTGTAGATTAGGCTATTCCATGGCGATGAAGAAGTAAATCGTTGTGCGTCGAATTTAGACCCACGATCCGCCTGAAACTAGTCTACTAATTTGTCAGCTGTGATCTCACACATTTACTGAAAGCAAGAGGGCAGGCGTGAAAACTCAACAAGCTGGACTCTCAGCTACTTAACTATAAACCAGGTTCTGTCTTGTGACTAGATCCTGGAACCCCAGGCCTGCCTGGTGGTGGACAAGTACTGCAGCCCACCAGATCAGCTGGCCTAAAGAGAAGGTGGACCTGTCACCAGCAACTGGATAGAGATCAACAATCCTCCCCAACATCAGGTAAGTTCTGATATACCAAGTGGACTTCAACTCAGCTAATCCAGAACTTTTCCTCTCTTAGCCGCTTTTAAAAAAAATTTTTTTTAAACTTCAATACATCATATTTATTTGCATTCAAAATAACAACGAAGATTCTGATTTAATTAAAAGAAAATATTGATGGTCTCTCTTTTTCTTCTTGGCAAGTTTATAGTTCTTTAATGATATGGACATTTGAATATGATATGGAGTGCTTTACTTACTGCTCTCATGTGTCAGGATTTGAACGGTATGTCTCACCTGAACATTCTACCGTGTCTACCCAGTTTAAAGTTCATCACACTAACATCGAACTCCAATCAAAGCCAAAAATCAAAGCCGTTAACAGTAGTATACTTTCCATTCCAGAAATATGTCTGACAACTTCTGTAAAATAAACGGTTGCCTTCTTTTCCTATGGCACCCTGCCATTCAGTCTGAGAGTTTCGAAATAAATTAAAAAAAAAAAACTTTCTGTGAAAACGCTGGGTTTTCCGTATATAGAATCAAACACAATCCCAATCAGATTTTGCAGGTGACAAATTCGAGGAGAAGAATCAATATCGATTGAGTGCATATATACGAGGTTTCAAGCAGCTGAGTGGAATACTGAACAGAATCTTTAGCTTAATTATCATACATTATACTGTAAAGGGACTATCAGTCAGTTGACTGAAATGAAAAATGGACACTATATCACTATTTCTCCGCAAATGATGGGAATTATGGCACTCTCATGCAATGAAAACAAATATTGTGGAAACTTTATCAGCAACTGTTTATGAAAAGGTACATATTCATATTGAGACCCAGACCTCATAACTCGAACGACAAAACAGGCATAAAATACTTCTTTTCCCCCAAACTCTGGCATGCAACCTAGAGGAAACAGCTGTCTGTAATAACGGAAACAGCTGTCTGTAATAACGGAAATAGCTGTCTGTAATAATGGAAACAGCTTTCTTAGCTCCGTTAGGGTCAGCTTTTCTGTCCCAACTGAAATTCTCCACCGTACAAAATTCAATTCATAAGTATTTAACCATATCTACAACTTCTAACTGCCGACGACAGTCATCAGCAATGTCCAGGATTCGACAACTACGACATGACAGCAAAAAGATCAAGATCTGAATTCCTTCTTAAATTAGAGACAGGAGACTGGATTTTAGCATCGAAGGAAATCACTGACTTATAATCCATTCTTCTCCAAAGAGATTCAGGGCACTGGATTCAAGCATCCAGGGGAAAAGACATCGACGACAACTTACTCTTAGAAGAGAGAATGGGTTTGTTGCTAAGAGACAGAAGACTGGGTGTGGGCATGGAAGGAAAAGAACAAGGAAGGAAATGGGGCCCTCCACTGGGCAGATTCCAATATTGGGCCACCCCTCGTTACACTGTCATTCATGGGGCCCTCCACTGGGCAGATTCCAATATTGGGCCACCCCTTGTTACACTGTCATTCATGGGGCCCTCCACTGGGCAGATTCCAATATTGGGCCACTCCTCGTTACACTGTCATTCATGGGGCAATCCACTGGGTAGATTCCAATATTGGGCCACCCCTCGTTACACTGTCATTCATGGGGCAATCCACTGGGTAGATTCCAATATTGGGCCACCCCTCGTTACACTGTCATTCATGGGGCCCTCCACTGGGTAGATTCCATTATTGGGCCACCCCTCGTTACACTGTCATTCTCTCTTAGTCTCTTCCCTGCTTGCCCCATGTCCATTACCGGGTCATTTTCATGATCTTGTACGCTCGTAACCGTGTCTACAACGGGGTACTTATTACTTGATTATATTCATTTTTATCATACTAATGACCAGCAAAATCAAATTATCATGATACCACATAAAAAAAAAAAACATGCAAAAAATCTAAGAGATATCTCAAAAAATAAATGAGTAGTGAACAGATGAGTGAACCTACTGCAATTTGGCCCTGGCGCTCAGCAATACAGAAAAGCTCTTATACTGTGGCAGGGAAAGGGTTAATGATGAGATAATATGGGAAAAATCAGCCCAAACTAAAGTTTATTCATGCTTATATCACCCTTGTATAAACAAGTAAAGCTGATGTGTGAAAGTATACTTAACTTGTGTCAGTTCTTTGTTGTTCATACAGTATTGAATGCATGAACTCCTTTCTAAGTCTGTCTCTTGGAGCTACAAGCACTTTTAATGCACAAGCCTAATGAGAATCATCCCTGAACCACTCTCGAGTATTTCTAACAGTCCTGAGAAAAATAAAAATTTCTTTCGATGACTAGTTCCAGAAAGTTGCTCCTTCCATAACTAGTAAGAGAGAGGATGGCGGTGAAATTTCAATATAAGTCTAACAGAGAAAACATTGTAAGTTCCTCCTCTACAGGACACACCTACCAACCCCCAACTCTTGTCACAGTAAGCCTGGCAGATGGCCTCTCTAAGCCAACAGCGTATCATCTAGGGTCTCACTGCATGTCGCAGCCTGCCACGCCAAAGGGGCAAGTCACAGGAATCTGACTCTGTCCTCTAAAGATAGACACTTAGTGGTCTGAAAGGACATTTACCTGCTCCACCTTCGAACACCTGGAACAGGACCGCTGACTGGGCTTTGCGGGTTTGGCTAGAAATGTCAGGATTGTGGACAAAGTGACTAAGCCATCATCGTGCCACTTCAGGGTCTGTGGATCCCTTGAAAGGGCATGAACCTCACTGACCCTGCATGCTAAAGCCAGGGTAGCCAAAAAACAGGTCCTGTGAGATTCCTGACAGAGCATTCAGCAATTGGCTTGAAGTCCCCCAGAGGCCAGATACTCCAGGACTAAGGGCAAGTTCTATTTAGGATACCTGGTTAGTCTAGGGGAGCCCAATGCAGCATAGCAGATCAGTTCAGATAGAAAGGGATCATGGCTAATGTCAATATTTATGTCCATTAATCTGTAAGTCTTAGCAACAGCTGCTCTGAAGCCCCTCAAGGCGCTGGCTTTTCTTCCAGATATCTGAAGGTCCTCAATAAAATGGGAAACGTCATCAGCCGCTGCCTCTGCTGAGGAGACACCAGCCTGTGAGCACCACTTAATGAAAATTCTCCACTTACCATCGTAAATCTCAATGTGGACTGCCTTTGGCCAGCCATGATTTTCTGCACGCGAAAAGGGCAGAATCGTCTCCGCTCAGAGAAATATGGCCTGACATGAGACTGACATGGAGACAGAGGGATACTGCCTCGGCTTGCCATTTCTTCATCCTTGATTGGAGAAAAAGATCTTTTCAAAAAGGGATAGTAAATGTAACCTTCACCAGCAGGGAAACCAGAACGTTTATCCATGAAATCAACACAGGATCCACAGCCATTGCTAGTGGGTCTGGAACTGGCAAAACAAAGATTGGAAGCTGGTTGTTCCATCTGGTCATAAACAGGTCCACATGGAGTGTTCCCAGACACTGACATATGGACTGGAAAATTATTCTTGTTGAGCATCCACTCCAGTGGTAACACCTTATCCTTCCTGAATAGTGTGTTAGCTTGAACACTGAGTTTGCCTGGCATGTGCCTTATGAGCAATGAGATTTCCAATGCTTGACGAAAGAAATGTATTGATATTGCCAGATCGTTCAACAGCCTTGACTGAGTACCCCCTTAGTTCTTTAAGTAGGTAACCACTGTTGAGTTGTCCGAACACCATCACAGATTTCCCCTTCAGGATTTGACTCCAACTGCGAAGTGCTAGTAAGACTGCCTGCATCTCTAAGAGATTTATGTATTCCCTGTTCTGCACTTTCCAGGAGTGACTGCATTTGAGAAAGTCTGATATAAGATAAGCTCCTCATCCTGACTCACTTGTGTCTGCACAGACTGTGATGATGGGGAATGCCTGCGGTCAGTCAGGCTAATTTGAGCCAAGATTGAAGAGCCTTCATAGGTTGAGCCCAAGCTAACTGGAACATCCCAGTCTGAGGACATCTGCGCCCAAACATCGCTCAGTGCCCACTGTACAGGCCAAAGATGAAGACAGCCTAATGGAACAAGATCTGAAGCTGCTGATGCCAGACCAATCATAGTTTGTATGTTGCGAAGAGTGGATACTGTGGACTGGATTAGTGACTGGCCAAAGGAGCAGACTTTTTCTACCACTGGGTCTGGGAGACTCACTAGATTCAAATCGGTCTTGAAATGCATACCAAGATGAATGAACCTCTGAGATGGAGCCTAGTCCGAATTTTCTAGACTTACTAGATATACCAGAGAGGAGACAGTCTGTTCCAGAATAGAGAGGTCTCTTGAAAGGATCCCTGTGTCGTGACGCTTCCAAAGGAAATTGTCTAGGTAGTTGGACGACATGGAATCTGTCTTGAGATGAACGATCTCCATGACCATGTCCATAACTCTGGTAAAGACTCAGGGACTGAAAGAGAGAGACTGAGGGGGAAAGCTTTGAAACACAGACCTTGCCCTGAATTGTGAAACGGAAAAACTTTTGCGAAGCTGGATGAATGGGGAATAAGGAAATAGGCGTCTGACAGATCCAGACTGTCCGCCTGATCCCCCTGGAGAATCACTGTGAACAGTTTGTGGACAGTCTCCATGGTGAACTTTAGTGGAGAGGTGAACAGATTGAGATTGCTTAAGTCTATCACTGGTCTCCACTTTCCGTTCTTCTTTGGTACCAGGAAAACAATCGAAAAATATCCAGGTGGGCAGGGTTGAGGAACTTTGATGATTGCCCCTTTCTTGATGAATGACTAGACTCCCTCTAAAAGAAATTTGGCTTTTGAGGGGTCGAAATTTGGCTTTTGAGGGGTCAAATGGGATCTTTGTCCAAATGGGGATGGATGAAAGTAGAGGGGGGATGATAAGGAAATGTTCAGTCCATTCTTTATCACAGAAGTGAGCCCCTCCCACTGCTGGTAAAAGGCTGTAAGACACCCCCTGACCGGCTGGGGAACAGGATGAGAACAGTCAACAGGAGCGACCATGCCCCCCCCCCCTCCCCCCCGGATGACTTTTGATGGGAGGGGTGATAGGAAATGCTTCAACTGGAGGAGGGGGGTGCTGGTGGCCTCCAAAGGAGGAGTGATGAAAGGATGAAGGAGGAGCCAAGAAACCTGATGCAGAACCTTTCCACAATGTCTGGGACAGCATCTCCAAAGAGGATAGGTCTCTGACTTGAAGCCTGCTGTAGTGCTGCTTCTAACATTGGGTTTCTCATGAAGATTATCAAGAAAATTATCTCTATAAACCAGTGACATATGACTCAACATGGAGAGGGATGAGAAGAGGGCTGCAGAAGAGACCGATGCTGAACCTTTGGTAAATTACAAAACATTTTGCAGGTCTTCCTCCGAAATTGTACCCTTCTTCAAAAGCGAGAGGCGGGAGAGCAAGGGCAGTTCCATGAACGAAATATAGGAGACAAGAGAATCCAACAAATGTGCGCACTTTGAGAAAACCAAAGTTAGAAATTTCACACAAGATGGCAAGCGCAAAGGTATATAATGTGCATCTGGATGAGAGTGCTCAGTGTGTAAGGTTAAATGAGTGTCTCTGATAATCGGAATATTTTCCTTGTGAATAGTCTTAACCACTGGAAAGCCAGAGCAAGCATAATGGAAGTCAAGAAGGGATTAAATAAAAAAAAGTCTCGATAATGAACAACTTTGTTAGAAGTGCGAGACAATGGATCAGAATCCTTGGTACCGGTCTCCTAAAAAAAAAGAGGAATGAATTTGAACCTTCTGAGAGGCAGGAGTGGTATATTCAGAATAAGAGTCTGAAAGAGAATTCGTAATGACCGAGAATGCTTTGTCAGCCGCCAACCTGGCCAGAGCAAATTCGGAGGTCACAGTACTCTCATCATCATCATATTCACCAATGTCATCAACATCATGATCAAATTCATCTCAATCGCCAGACTCACATTTGCTCCCATTCTTACTCATCATACCTTGGTAAACATGGTCAGAATACAACCTGTCCTGCCTGCTTGCATATTCCCAGGATGTGCCCACTCACATCAGAAACCCCACTTGGAGCTGCGCCTTCTGAGCGACTCTCCAAGCCAGTGACGCTCCAAAGTGGCAAATTCTTTCAAGGCCTACCTGGGTAACACTGGGAAACCAGGTGCTCTTCCAAAATAGCTTGTTCAGGGGGAGGGGTCATAAAGCGTGCTGGGGGGGAGACACTGGCCAGTCTCCTCTGTACCTGGGACTGAGGCTGAAGTGGTAAAGAGAGGGGCATTTGTTGTGACCCTAGCCAGAAATGGCGGACTGGCGGTCCAAAAGCAAAAAAAATGAGCGCCAAGTGGAAGCTGGCCAACACTCGCATAAGCTGTAAGGGGTGAAGGGGGAACAGCTGGTACAAAAAATACAGGTCTCACGCTTGTTGAGGGATGAAACCAGTCTTCGACAGGACTGCAATGTCTGGAAGCTGGTGGAGAAGAAATGCTGACTAAATTGGAGTGTGCCAAAGCGCCCTGTAATGGCAGCAACTGTAGCGCAGAGGCTTGCCGAAATGGCTCCTTTAAATTATCAGCTTGAATAGAACTCTCTTCCTGAGAAGGGATGAGGTGAAGGAACACTTCTGAGAATCCATTATAAACCGCTCAAGCCAAGAGAGAGAGAGCATGTTTCCTCACCGAGGAAAAGGAATAAAACTGAATCACGGAGAGAGAAGTCAGTTGATAATGTTAGCCATGGGAGACCACTCCTATATTCATGGTGGTTTAGGGAAAGATAGCTCCCTGTTCTCAATTTCTATTTTTCTTTTCTTAGAGATTCCTGAAGTATACCATGTTCAACGCCTAGCGGATATAAGGCATTTGTCTGGACAGGTAAGTATGAAGAGAATAAATATAAACTGTAATCCTGAAATGGTATAAAACAAGACAGGTGTTGAGCTATACACAGTACCCTAACAGGATAAGTTACAAGACAGGTCTTGAAATACAAATACATATGAATGGTATGGTCACTGGGAAGGCGAAAAAACAAACATACAAACAAAAACAGGTGTTCAAATATATACATAAATGATACACTACACCGCAGATTACAAAACTTGTGTTGAAACAGAACTAGACATGATAATCCTAATCAGTTACGATGCCAGAGTTCAGATATAATCTACAAAAATACTGTTTGTGAGAAAAGCCCCAATTCTGCCTGATACACAAGACATGCTGTAATGTCACACTTTCTTGGGTCAGCATCTCAGCACTTATGCGCCTAGAGACATCAATAACAGGGATGTTGTCACTTCCACCACTTTGACTAGTTCTCTGACCAGAGGCAAGAAAGTGATTTTCAGTGCAGACAATTTTCTCGCATCTGTCACAAGAAAACAGACACACGAGTGAAGCATTACCAGTATGGGTAATCAGCCCATTTTTTTCTTTGAATTGTTTGGGCAGTCTACTGCCACATGCTGTAAATTCAAAATCACTAGCAACTCACTTCAATCAAATATGTCAATCTGCACTGCTTCACTACTTCTTGCTTGCCCAACACAGTGAGAATACCACCTGCAGCTATTAGAAGATCTTGTGTTTCATGTAAAAACTTGCCGTGCTTTCAGTTGTGTGGGCAAACTGGCAACTACTCCATGAATCACTTCTACATACTAAGTCTGCCATGAACCTTGTAGTGTTTGAAGTACAAATACATGTATTAATGTTCTAATGTTTGCTGAAGACACTTGGTCTGGAACATCTTCAGCTTCCACTCAATTAGGAAGATGGTCTTCCAGTAATATGAGCCAAACAGGAAAACACTGAGGACACTGAAGATCCTTATCTTTGTGTTGATGCCAAGGCCTGTGGATCTCCATATAGGCTTCAGCATAACAACAATACCAAGCAGCGGTACACTGCTCAGCAGTACCAAGCTTGCAAACTAGAGAAGTAACTGACTGATGCAGACTGAGGCAGAGTTACCTCCAGGTCTCTGTTGGCAGCTCGCTGAGTCCCCAGCGCCTTGTTGGCCACATCCAGCTGAGACTTCACCTCCAACATGGCCGCCCCCTGGGTGGCTGCTGAGGTCTTCATGTCTGCCTTGTCCTTCTCCAGCATCGCCTGCACAATGACAACAATAGTAGTAATCATAATGTTGATTAATTGTTCTCATCATTATTTACATTACTAGTACATCTCCCACAACAAGAATCAACATCAACAGTTGTAGAGCAATCCCTGTATATTGTGTGTGTGTGTGTGTGTGTGTGTGTGTGTGTGTGTGTGTGTGTGTGTGTGTGCGCGTGCGCACGCGTACAGGTGTGTGTGTGTGTGTGTGTGTGTTTGTGTGTATGTGTGTGTGCTTATGATTCACTTAACTGTTTTGATGATTTGGAATCTAGTCTTACACGTCATGATTCTAATTGCCATGTACTTCTTATGGGAAATTTTAATGCTTATACTAAATGTTTGCCCGACTTTTGGAAGTTTGATACAAATATCAATGACATTATTGCTGATAGTTTTCACCCATGTATTGAAGATTTTGATATCCCTATTGCAAGATGTTCTCAGGATGTACGCTGCCCTAACAACTATGGCTATCGACTTACTGAATTTTGCAAATCACAGAATTTGTTTATATTTAATGGGAGAGTTGGCAGAGACGCAGATTTAGTGTTGATCCCTTTGACGCCATGCTTTCAGATGTTCACAGTCCAATTCTTTGATCTCTCAGCATTTCACAGAGAAGGTCAAACAATACTCTCAATCACAGTGCAAATTCCAATAAAAATAATACAAGTGTTTGATGTTCTGAAACAAAAAGACCTTTGTCTTATGCAAAAATTAAGAAGTGGGAACCATCTAAAGGTGAGAAGTTTAAAGAAAACTTACTTACTAAAAACATAGAGGAATTAAACAAAATACTTGATAATGAAAATGCTTCTATTGCTGATGTCTATACATTGTTATCACAAATTCTGTTAAAACAGCTAAAGACACACTGGGAGAAGTCAAATATGTGTCAAAAGGTACAAAGCAAAAGGCAGACAAGAGTAACGAAAATAAGCCTTGGTTTGATGCCACATGCAAGGAACATAGAAAAAATTTTTTTACAGCCAAACATAAAACTAAATTAAACAATTCTAGTCCCAGCCGTAGAGAGGTTGAAAATAACAGTAAAGAATACTAAAAAGTTCTCAGAAAATCTTATAGAGTTTACCCAAAACATTGGTGTAAGAAGATTCGTAATCCAAAAGCTAATAGACCAAGAGAATATTGGGAAAATATTGAAATAAAAAAGAGGAATGAATGCCCTGTTAGTATGGATGATCGTTTCTTACATTATTAATCACTGAATGTTCAACCAGATAGTACTGAGAATGAAAGTGATATTGACTGTGACTTGCGATATGATCTTGAATTTTTAAATGCACCAATAAGTGACAAAGACATTGAAAAAGCTGTACAGCAACTTAAGAATGGAAAGGTTTGTGGGATAGATAAAATACAAAATGAATATATAAAACAAAGCATTCCAGTTCTCAAAACAAGTTATTGTAAACTTTTCAATAAAGTTCTTGATACTGAGACCATACCAGAAGAATGGTCAATTGGACTTATTCTGCCAATATACAAAAGAAAAGGTAGTAAAACGGACTGTAACAATTAAAGAGGTATAACACTTTTGAGTTGTGTTGGAAAACCGTTCACAACAATTTTGAAAAACCGTTTGACAAATTTTATGGAGAATAACGACACACTTTCGGAAAACCAAGCTGGTTTTCGATGAGGTCATATGTTTGTTTTAAAAAGTTTAATTGATATCTTCAAAAGTCGTAAAAAGCAATTGTTTTGTGTGTTTGTTGATTTCACAAAAGCGTTTGATTCAGTCTGGAGGCAGGGATTATGGCACAAGCTTATCAAAGAAGGTGTAAATTGAAAGATTTTGCAAGTAATCACGAATATGTATCAGCAAATAAAATCCTGTGGATGTATATATGGGAGTCAATCTGAATATTTTGGCAGTTTCACAGGTGTTCATCAAGGTGAAAATCTTTCAAATACAAACAAATTAGCAAAGGTGAAAGATTTTCACCTTTGCTAATTTGTTTGTATTTGAATGATCCTGAACGATATCTCACAGATCGTAACTGTGCTTTCTTAAATATTGATTTAAATATCCTGATTCAGATTTATTAAGTTATATTAGTTTACTTTTACATTTATATGCTGATGATATAGTTTTTATTGCAGATTCTTTTTGTGGTTTACAGCATGCTCTTGATGTATTAAGCGAGTATTGTGATACATGGAAGCTTAATGTAGCAAAAACAAAGGTTGTAGTCTTTAATGGACGCAATAATCCTAGAAAAAAACTAAAGTTCAGAAACCAGTTTATAGAAATTGTACACACTTTCAAATATTTAGGCATAAGTTTTAGCAGAATAGGAAATTTTTATAAATGTAAGAAGCATTTGTATGACCAAGCGCAATGTGCAATGTTTTCTTTATTAAAGATGACAAGATTTCAAAATTTGCCTGTAACATTGTACTGGACTTATACCAGTCAGTGGTACTGCCAGTATTTTTATATGGGTGTGAAATTTGGGGATATAGTCATTTAAAGCTAATGGAAAGTTTTCAGCTTAAATTTTTGCAGCATCTTTTTCATTTAAATCGTTCTACCAAAACAGAATTGATATATGGAGAACTAGGACTATATCCTGTTTCAATTCAAGTATATGCACGAATGATAAAATTTTGGTCATCATTGCTTTCTCCACAAACAAATATTCATCTAGATTGTACAAAATATTCTTTGATTTACACAGAAATCAGGGTTTTACATGAAGGTGGTTGATGTGCATACGGGATATCCTAATAGAAACAGGATTCGACTGTGTTGGGGAGACACAAAAGTTTTCGTCTGTTCACAGTCTTTGTAGAAATGTTCGTAATTCATTAGAAGATAATTACATACATGCATGGAATTATGCTTTAGAATCTAGTAATAAGTGTTTGTTTCACAGAAGTTTTAAAACAAGAGTTTTGCTGTTTAAATATATTGAAATGTTGCCTGATGTTTATATATACCCACTTATTCGGTTTTGCTGTGGTAATCATAAACTCATGATAGAAATTGGCAGAAGATTTGGAATACCTCACGATGAATGATTCTGTCAGGACTGTGACCAGAATGATCTTGGTGATGAATTTCATTTTGTAATGAAATGCATCAAATATAACGACATTAGAAATGAGTTTATAAAGTCTGTATTTAACTACTGTCATTTGCTCTGTGGTGGTATAAAAGTGTTGCTAAACTTAGTGAAGTTTCTAAAACTTAGTAGAGTTGTGTAACATTATATTCAGTGTGTTAATTACAGGGAAAATTTTTGGATGTTTGATGTGTCTCATTTACATTTGTTTGATTTGTTTCAAGTCCTCCATGCCCCAAAAGGGTCACAGGATTAAAATCTTTGAATCTTTTGTGTGTGTGTGTGTGTGTGTGTGTGTGTACGTGTGCGTGTGTGTGTGCATGCCTCTGTGTCTGTGTGTGTGTGCGCGCGCACATGCTTGCATGCGTACACATGCGTATGTGTGCAGAGGCAGCACTGGATCACAGTTCCTCGAACAGAAGCATTGTAGAAGGGACTGTCACAACAGAAATGCAACATAAACTGGATACCAAAAGAAAATGGCTGCAATTAAAAAGAGCCTTGGTGGCATTGATATTTCTGTTTCCCTTACGAGTCTCACCTGTGGGAGGCAATTCATTGCCCACACTGGATTCTCTGGTCACCGCAAGACCAACAATTTCCAAACCATGCCTTTCTTGAGATGTCAGTGCTCACTATCTCAGACAATGGAAACTAATCATCACCATACACATCATACATATCATAGTGTGCATACATGCATTTACATGTAACAGAATAGAACATTAGCATTCAAAGCCCGAGAAGATCACTCACAACTTTGTTCTGCAAATTCTTGATTTCCTTTGCTGTGTCCATGGGGACATTTGTCAGGCGTTCTTTCTCCAGCTCTTCATTCCTCTTCTTGACTTCAGCCAATTGCTGTGTAGAAAGCAAGTATCAGGTATGGTTTTTATATTCCTTTTTTTTTCAGTTTTTAATACAGTCTACTGAGACTCTGTACTTTCTAATAAAAGTACACAAAAAAGTACAGTCTCTCTCTCTCTCACACACATACCGTAAAGTTCGGACTATAAGCCGCGACTTTTTTCCCCAGCTTTGAACCCTGCGGCTTAAACAACGATGCAGCTTATTTGCAGATTTTTCCGATTTCAGGAGCATCACACCCTCGTCTGTTCTTAGCTTCTCTGTAACTCACCATATTGTGTTTACTGTTCATGAATTTTTATGATGCTTTTAACTACGATTTTCTCTGTAATCGTGTAATGGAATCAGTAACCCGTTCAGAAATACAGGAATTGACATAAGTAAAGCCCATTACTGATATTTTTTTTCATTAGTTTGTCTGCTACAAAAATATGATCGCTTCGAACGGTGCAATGTGTGGGCCGTTTCCAACCTGTTTAATCTTGACTAACACTAGCTGAATTATGAACAAAATAACTAAGCATTGGCACGGTATTAAGCGAAATAAAACAATCGAATCGTTTCATTAATGTTCTGCTTCGTTATTATATGCGTTATCTTACCAAGTGCGTCTTGCAATTCAAAAACGATTAGCGCATTCGACTCGGTCATTGTCAGACCTTGGCTTCGTTCCGCCATTGTTGAAATCGTGGACAGGGAGTGAAGGTTTGCATTTGATACCTTCGCTTTGATTGGCTTGCGCTTTCGAGTACTCAACCAATCGCTTAGCTTGATACACCAATGAATGCAGGAGAGAACTGCCTTTCTAGCGCATCGTTAATGTGTTGGTTTTTTTCAGTATTTTTTTTTTTTAAGCAATGATGTTGGAAAGACAACACTTGTAAGAAGCCTCATAAAAACTTCGATTCTAATTGATTTAAAACACATCGTACTAAAAAAAAAAAAAAGACTGAAGTAAAGCTGGAAACATGCTCTTGTATTCTGACCTATTTAAATGCCAATGAATGCAATGAACACATTGTATGTGTTGATTTTCAACACTATGTTAACTCAATGCTCGGCCAGCTGCCGCCTGCTTCACATCGGACTGTGTTGTATATATCTGCGGCTTATAAACCAGTGCGGCTTATTTGTGAAAAAAGTTAAGATCTTAAAAAAATTTAGTGGGTGCGGCTTATATACAGGTGCGCTCAATAGACCGAACTTTACGGTACACACACACACTTGTGCGCATGTGTGCACACATACACATTCCTATTAACAGTTTTTCTCAAACTGACAACTGTCCTTTTTCCTTGAAAATCAAACTAAAAATAAAAAATAGATTTTCACATATGCTTTGAAAAAAGCCAACCAACAAACAAACAGAAGGCAACAAAACAACACACATTAACAAAGAACGAGCATACCAAATTAATGACAGTTAGAAACTACAAGAACTGTAATCAAATACCTCAGAAACCCCAAAAGTCTTGCATCATATTCACTTAAATATTACGTAACATTTTCCTCCATTACCAGCCATATGAAAAAAACAAACCCAAAGAAAATAGAAACAAAGAAATGAAAACAGACAAGCCCCAAAACTGACAAGCCAACAGACAACAACAAAATCCCATCCCACACCTCCTCCTTAGAGGCCAGGTTGGTCTCCAGAACAGTGGTTGCCTTGTGGATGTTAGTGGCAGACTGACTCTGCAGCGCTGTTAGCTCCTCCTTCAGCGTCTGCAGCTGCTTCTGCAGTGACTCCAGTTCCTCACGCGTGGCATCATGTGCTGCCCTCTCCTGCTGCAGGGCGGCATTCAGACTGTCCACCTCCTTCTGCAGCTCTGTGGTGTCTTCTGAGCTGCCCTGTCACCAGCCAGTAAGTCATCAATAAATAACAGAGTGTTTGCTATTTGTGACCAAGACAACGCAGAAGTAGCTGAGAAGAGTTCCAGTTGAATTTAGTCGAGAAAGAAAAAAGTAAACTTTCTAAGCCTTAAATCTGCCAAATTGCAAAAAGTATTTTGATAATTAAGAGGTTAAGACATCTTCACTTGACAACCTGGCCTTGTGGCATCCAGCCTTCCAGGTAGTACAGGCTCAAATCCAGGCAGTAACAAAAATGGTGATTAACAGATAGGATCCTGAAATCTTGACCTGTATGTGGGGCAGCCACTTTACTGTGTATGAAGTGAGGGCCTAAAACACCTGCATGGGAAAGGACTTTTCTGAAGACATTCTGCCATCCAGTTCTCCCTATACTCTGAGAGATTCACTGATCCTTCATGTAGGCTGGCTATTTAGAATCCAAGATGGTCTGACAGCTGATAAGAATTGTACATAACAAGACTCCACGAAAGAGTTTCCATGTATGTTCTTTGGAAAGACTGGAACTCAGAGCACATAAATCTGGAGTATACGGGCAGTATTACTAACCCTGCATGATTGGTCTAAAGCTTTGAGGAACAAGACTGTGACAGCAAAGAGAAAGAAAAAAGTTGTACTCAGACATTTCGACAGTGGTTGCATGTCTGAGATACAGGAGGCAATCAATTCAGACCATTGATTGACCTGGCAGTGACAGTGCTTCTATTGTGTCAAGCAATGGAAACATCCTTGCTTACAAAACACATAACAAGCAACCTCAATGTTCTGGCAGACACTCTATCCAGGTAGGATCAGAGTTACCATCAGAGTGGATGCTCTATAAGGTGTTTTTCTGTCCTTATGTCAGTGCCTGGGGGACTTACTGGCGACCAGATAGAACAATTCGCTTCCAGTGTTTGTGTCGCCAGTTCCAGACCCACGAGCAATGGCTGTGGATGCTCTTTTAATCTCATGGGAGAGGATGTTCGCTTACTTGTTTCCTCCATCTCCCCTTATTCCAGCAGTCCTAAAGAAGGAATCCAAAGAGAAAGGTCTATTGATCACTCTGAATGATGAAAGAGCTGGACAAACCTACTGTTTCTTCTGCTGGTGAAGGTCCCAGTCACTCCCCCCTCTCAGAGGATCTTTTATCCTCGTGTCCATCCATCTCCAAGCCAGTCTCAGATCCAGTGATACCTCTCTGAGCAGAGATGTTTCCGCCCTTTGTGCATGGAGAATGGCTGGCCAGAGACAATCCACTTTGAAAGTATACAATAATAACTGGAGAATTTGAGCAAAGTGGTGCTTTTGATCAGGCGTCTCCCCGGCAGAGGCCACGGTCAAAGACATTGCCCATTTCATGGAGGACCTACAGATCTCAGGAATGAAAGCCAGCACACTGAGGGGCTTCAGATCTGCTACTGCAAAGACCTTCTGACTCATGGGCAAAGATACTGACACCTTACTGTTTGAACTGATTTCCTATGCTGCACTGGGCTCCCCTAGACTAAGCAGATATCCTTCCCTTAGTCCTTGAGTATCTGGCCTCTGGGCACTTCAAGCCAGTCACTGATTGCTCTGTTGGAAATCTCACTTTAAAAACTTGCTTTTTGATCATCCTGGCTTCTGCAAGCAGGATCAGTGAGGTTCATGCCCTTTCCAAGGTCAAACGTTCCCTGAAGTGGCATGATGATGGCTCAGTTACCTTGTCCATGTGCCCTATCTTTGTAGCCAAAACTAGAATGCCCGAAGAGAGGCCTCTGATGATTGCCCTACCTCTGCTGGCCCCTTTGTAGTCTTTTACCAGGCGCAGACATGTGAAGAAGCAGGTTAACTGACCTGTCAGAGCACTGAAGGTCTACCTTTAAAGAACAAAGTCAGACTCCTGTGACTTGCGCCTTTGGTGAAGCAGGCCGGATGTCACTGTTAAACCCCTGACAATACACTCTTGGCTTAGACAAGTCATCCACCAGGCTTGTGTCTCTGGCCAGAAACCTCTTCCCAAGAGAATATCAGGGTACATGAAGTCCAGGCCCTCTTTGCCAGCTGCACCCTGTGGCGGAATATTGCTGGACCTGACATGTCAGGCAGTTGGCAGGAAATCAATGACCACCTGACTGAGGACATTAAGGGTTTGGAATGCCTGGGAGGAGCAGCTGTAGCAAGCAAAGCCATTTTTTTCAAAGTAATAGTCTTTCCCTTTTCACTCTTTAGATAACACGTTTAAACTAAAGAGAGAAATAAGAACAAGTGTTTCAATAGAGTGAAACCAAATCCTCCTTTATCAAATTTCGTTATTGTGGAACCTCTTAAAGTTCAGTAAGACACCTGTAAATTGGGCTGTGACGGTGCAGAGACACTCACAGTTCTGTACCTAAAAGCCAATATTTGTGTGTTGTTGGTTCACTGATGGACACACTCCAGCGGGACTCTATCACTCAGCAAGAAGCCCTTAACTCATTCTATACTAGCTATTCTCTTCCTTTACTTCCCCCAGAAATTGACCATTTCTAAAAACATATATTTTTAAATCATAAAAAAATGAATTGACACAGACTTGTGATATTTTCAAGTTATGTTTATAAATGATTGAGAAACCACAAACAATATAGCAAAGTCATTTTTCTATTTATTTGGTAATACAGTATGCACGCCACAAATGGGAAAATCAGGACTCCAAAAGCACCCGCAACATTCTTCACGGCAGGAGGTAGCAAATCATGGCCAAGAACAACAGTGCCACTCGAAACATGCAGGAAGAGTCTGCTGGACGGGGCAGATGACTGAGAGTGCACTGCAGATCTCCCAGAATGGAAGAGTCACCCAGAGATCATCAGCAAGAGTGGCATGAGACCAGACATAGTAGTCCATTCTCAGTCATCCAAGCAGCTGATCATGATCAAGCTCACAGTGCCATATGAGAACAGAATGGAGGCAGCTCAAATCTACAAGAATGAAAAGTATGCTGATCTGGCAAACAGCCTGAGGAGAGAAGGCTATCAGGTCAAAGTCCTCACTGCAGAAATTGGAGTTAGGGGGGTTTGTAGGAATGTCTGCATACAGCCTCATGAAACAGCTCTCAGTTGCAGGGAGGGAAAAAACCAGAGCCCTGAAAGCAATGGCAGAAGCGGCAGAGAGGTGTTCAAGCTGGATCTGGTCAAGGATGAACAAAAGTGAACTTCATAAGGCTTAACTTTCCCTACAAATATCAGGTGCCTCAGTGGTTAGAGTGCGAGTCATTAAGTGGAAAATGAGCATGTCCAGAGGGTCATGGGTTCGAATCCCATCCATGACTCATCCCAAGAAGGGAAAAAAAGGGGCAGCAGAGGGACATCCGGAGTCATGAACCGGGTGTGGCCCAACCCCCCTAGAGTGTCATGAGATAAGGGCCGAAACACTTGCTTGAAGGGGGCTTCTCTTCTGAGGACTCTCTGCTGCCATGCTCTCCACGAGTTTCTTTCTACTGCATGACAAAGATTTGCATGTCATGTAAAAATAGGGATGGTACACACCCTATGAACAAAAGATTTACGTTAACTGGTTTTATGCCCTGAAATTATCAACTGTTTGCAACAATTCAAGGGCTTCAGTCACATTGTAACGGCGATTTGTAGTGTTTCTTTCACCATGCATGCTTGATGGAGTGGCAGACGACGCCATGTTGCCACGTCAAGCCAAACCGAGCTGGTGATGTGGTGTGAAAAAATGTCTGCAAGTGAGCATTCAGCTTGCAAAGCCTAAGTACCAGTATGCCTGCACTCTAATTAGTATGCAGGAGCTATCTGTTTCGTACAAAGGGTTCGCTCACTTTGGAGAAAAATTCCAAAACGTACTTGAAGCATTGTCTTTTTATCACAACCATCGGAGAATGGCATGGTGATAATCTTCATCATTATTTTTGGCACATCCATGGAAGTATGGCCCTATACAATTGGATCATGGTTATTATCACATCCAACTGAGAATGGCATTGTGATAACTTGTTATCATTGTTTTTTGCACATCCATCAGGCAATGGCACCGCCCATTTGGCTATTATCACATCCATCAGGCAATGGCACCACCCATTTGGCTATTATCACATCCATCAGCCAATGGCACCGCCCATTTGGCTATTATCACATCCATCAGGCAATGGCACCGCCCATTTGGCTATTATCACATCCATCAGGCAATGGCACCGCCCATTTGGCTATTATCACATCCATCAGGCAATGGCACCGCCCATTTGGCTATTATCACATCCACTGGCTCCCTGTTCAGCTAAGAATATCCTACAAGATTGCCTCTCTCTGCTTCAAATCTATCGAGTCTTCCTGTCCTGAGTATCTCACCCACCTGTTACATCTTTACACCCCATCTCGAGCTTTACGTTCCTCATGTGACACTCGTATCTACAGTATCCCCACTGTTCGCACTAAAACCTTTGGTCAACGTTCCTTTGCCTATCAAGCTCCAACTACCTGGAATCAATTGCCTCGCTCTCTCAGATACTCACCCTCACTGCCCACATTCAAGCGCCTTCTCAAAACTCATCTGTTTCCTAGGTAACTTCGTCTTCCCTGTGACCCGACGTTTGCAATGCGTGATGCGAGTGTCTGCTTTGTGTGCGTTTGTGTCTGTGTGAGTGTGTGTTTGCGTGTATGCATGCTTGTGAGTTTGTGTCCTTGCTTTGGATTTTGATGCCTTTTTCTCATGTATGATTGTTATATATTGTGTGATTTGATGTCTGTTGTGATATTGTAAACGCCTAGGGCATTCAATTGATTAGGCGTCATAAATGTTCATAATAATAATAATAATAATAATCAGGCAATGGCACTGCCCATTTGGCTATTATCACATCCATCAGGCAATGGCACCGCCCATTTGGCTATTATCACATCTATCAGGGAATGGCATTGTGATAATTTTGATAGTTGTTTTTGGCACATCCATAAAGAATGGCATTGTGCTTTTGGAGCATTGTTATCATCACATCCATTGGAGAATGACATTGTGATAATTTTTTCATTACCTTAGGCACATCCTTCATAGAATGGTTCTGTGTACCTGGAGCATTCTTCTTATCTCATCCATCAGACAATGGCATGGCATTTTTGTGGACACATCCATCGGGGAATGGCTTTTTCAGTTCCTTTTTCAAATATATCTTTAGCCCTATACAGTGGTGTTTGGACACACTTTTTTGTTTGCTCCTCGCTATTAGGATCGTGGCAAATTTACCTCTGGAATTTTGTACCTTGATATGCCCTCATATCATTGCCCATGTATATACCATTGATATGCTCCATACACTTATTTGGAAACAATGTATATTGGTCCTTTTTACTACACAGTAACTTGTTATTGTGTGTGAACATTGCTTTAATGTTTATTTATGCAACATGCTGTGTCTCACTGTAAATATCCATAGCCTGCTTGACAGTGGCCAGGAGCCCTGCTTTGTGAGGCTAATATGCATGTCTTCTCTTTTTCCTGATCCTGACTTATTTTCTTTACTCATTTTAATCTTATATCGATTGTTACAAAAGAGAGAGCAGGGACAATCCTTTAAACCTCAGGAATCATTAAGACTTAAGCCATTTTTGGCTGTGGCGCTGGGCTCTGGATGAGTTGAGTCAGCCTTGTGCATTTTGAGTCCAAGCATTGGTCTGTCTCCCAGATGAGATTTCCCATCATCCTTTCATATCAAGAGTTGACTGCCAAAACCCAGTATCTCATTTTTTTACACTGCACTATCTTTTCCAATGTGATCTTTCACCTAGTAAACTTTTTTTGGCCACCGTATTGATTTTTGATCAGTTATTGATAAAACCGAAAACCAGTATCTTCAAATGTAGAGGTAGCTTACCCCTAAAACCCATTTACTCTATATGCTATGTTCTGCCCTATTTGTATGAGCTGCACATTCCACATACAGTGACTGCCAGAATCCCGTATCTTGAACGAAGGGATTCTGGCTGTCTGAAAACACCAGTCATTTGGAAGAGTAACTACCACTTGTCTGGAGATAAGTGTATTTTGGTGAGATTCCACCAAGAAAAGGAAAGTAAGTGTTATGTCGCTGTCAGGATTGTTTATAGTCTGGCAGGAAGTGGGCCCATAGCTGAGTTCCAGAGTCTACGTGAAATCTCACTCTTTTGCTCCTCTTCACAAAGACTGAATGAAGAAGCATTGCAGAAACACCAACACTCCCATTTTTCCAGAAAAAAACAGTATTGGTAAGACAATTTTTATTACATTAATATTTTTCATATAAGCTTTTGTATTAATACCTTTACGTCATATAACTGCATGAACTTTCTCTTTTTTCTATTTCTTTCGATGACCATGTTCTAAACACCGAAAACCTGTTTCTTTATTCCGAGTGTGTGTGACTGTGTGTGTGTGTGTGTGTGTGTGTGTGTGTGTGTGTGTGTGTGTGTGTGTGTGTGTGTGTGTGTGCACGCGCGTGCGCATGCTTGCATGCATGCATAGGTGTGTTCCTCTCTCTCTCTCTCTCTGTAGGGGTTGTGGGGTGAGAAAGTTGTCTGTCCATCCAGACAATAACTCAAAAACAGTGTTTTTTGACAAATTTCGCGGGAGTATTATCTTTTATTTTTGATTATGACAAAGTTGGGAGGTCTCCAAGTCCAATTGCAACACTAATGATGAAGGAGCGTCATCTACACTGGCGAGATTTTAAATTATGAAAGATTGGCAAGTTTAGTAAGTTAATTACATAATCAAGATGACTAGATTTATACTTTTATAATGTTTTTTTTAATTCCAGTTTAGTCAAGATGTAATCCAGAGTATTATTTCCATAAAAAATGCACACAAACTTTCAACAAAATATGTTTTATTTTTCTCAGTTACTGCACTCAAGATAATAATAATAATAATGTATGGATTTTATATAGCGCAATTCTTGGGATCAACTCATTGCGCTCAGCACACACTCAAACACTCGCACTAACATGTGTTCACACACACACACACACACACACACACACACACACACACACACACACACACACACACACACCTACCGACACAGGCGCACTTATCAAGTTCATCGGTTCAAGCGTAAACAATACAGTTATGCATGCAGTACATAAAAAGTCAGGTCATAATAATAGACACAGCATTCAGATATTATGGTTGAAGAAGGCTTTCCTAAAGAAGTATGTTTTTAACTCTGACTTGAATTTAGATACTGTAGGCAGGTCACGTAAGCTGTCAGGAAGAGAATTCCAAAGAGTGGGCGCACTAAAGCTAAATGCTCTCTCACCGACTGTCTTTAATGAGCGCCTAGGAATTTTCAGAAGTTTTTGAGAAGATGAGCGAAGAGACCGAGAAGTTTGATAGGTGGACAGAGAAGCAGAAAGATACTGTGGGAGTGTCCCATCAAAGAAACGATAGGCAAAAACTGCGATTTTGAACTGCCATCGATATTTGATGGGAAGCCAGTGGAGTTCACGTAACAAAGGTGTAATATGCTCATTTTTACGCTTTTTGAGAACAAGATGAATTCAGATGATGACGACTGGTCAGACTTTGATGAGGAAATTCTCCTGTCACTTCCAGCAACCGATACTGAGGCACAGAATGTAGAAAAAAATATCCACCACATCGTCTTCCAGTGGTAGCTGTGCTAATTACAAAAAAGCTACAATGAGTATGCAAGATGAAATGAAGGGTGATAGGATGTCATGCTATAACTGTATTCAGTATTAGAGCCTATACTGTATTTGTTCATGGAGATAATGTGTCCTTGACAAAGGCAAAAGAAGAAAATGTAAACTTAAATGTTTTGCATTTCTCCTTTGCTAGGTTCATACATGCATGTTTTGAACTGTATTGTTTACACTGAGCACAAGAGATAAATGCAAATTCAAGAAAATGCTTTCAGCAGAAACGATATTGATTTACTGTTTTGAGCCGCTTACTTAATTTGTTCTTCATGCTACAGTAGCTGAAAGTTTAAAAATCGTCTCCTGTAAACTATCGGAAAATTTAGATACTTGGTTCTGGCACTCAACCCTCAATATATTCTGGCATTTGTTTGGACAGGAAACTAAGATGGAAAGGAATTTTACTACTAGAAGTAGTTTTATGATATACTTACCTGTCCTAGCACTAAGACCCCCTACCCCATCCCCGCAGTATGGAAAAGGGGGAGAAAACTGAATTATGGCACGAGGAGCAAGTTGCTTACGAGTCTGCCAGTGGAGACTACTCATGTATTCCTGGTAGGCTGAGGTAGAGCTAGCTCCCTGCCCTCCACTTGATTTTTGTAAATTTTCATATTTAGAGATTCCTGATGTATAGCGTGTTCCACATCAAATGGAGATAAAGCATTTGTCTGGACAGGTAAATATATCATAAAACTACTTTTAGTAGTAACAGTCCTTATACAGATATTAACAGATTAAAGGCCTTCAGTGTTTCAGACTTTTCCAAACCTTCAGTGACCTTACCAACCCTGGTATGAAAGAGCTGAGATGAAAACAGAGCAGAAATAAGGGAAGTGACAGAGACAGAGGACTCACGGCAGTGACTGCCACAGCTGCCATGGAGGCCTGTGTTGCCAACTGTTCCTTGAGGTCAGTTAGCTCCTCCTCTAGGCTCTGCAACAACAATCACCAGGTCCTGGTCAGGCTGCTCACTTGACACCAGTGCCAAGAGAGGGACAGGAAATAGGTAATGTCCTATCACCACCATGACCTCTCTAGACCTCACACACACACAAACATACACATACACACACTCCACACTCTCTCTCTTTCTCTCTCACATACACACACATAACCACACACTCACAAAGGAAATAAAAAAAACTGTGTGTGCGAACATTAACCTTTCCATATGTCAAAGAATATTGCATGTCAAAAAAATCTGACCTTTCTGCCAGTCCACATGTTGAAATGCTACACATTGCAGACTTGGGGGCTGTCAGGTTGTGGGTTTGATTCCCAAAGTAGAATGTCTTATTGGCTCAAATGAAGCAACTGGTAAATTACAGTCCAATTTTATCCACATACTGGATGTGTTTCTTATGATGTTACTCAAAAATTCTTACCAACACTGCATGCATCATGTCTCTCAGGCTTGTTTGATACCAGGATATACTATGAAAAGAAGCACAGAGTACAATCTATCGTTAGTTTTTGACCAGACTGGAACTCCATAACTTCACCTTGATCATTGTCACCCTCAATGATCATTGCTTACTAAAAAAACAAACAAAAATCCCTTTAAATTCTGTTGCCCTTCATGTCATCTCGAGCGAAAAGCTCAGTTTCAGTTTTCTCTCCCTATCAATGCCCATGGTGAGTAAGTCAAAACTGTCAGTACCTGAAATGTCATAGAGACTATTGCTGATGACTTTGGTGACATCCTCCAGACAGAGACACTCACTGACTCTCCCCCCATGGCTAGCAATTGTTGTCATCAGTAGGAGGCTTAGAAGGTGGTGTCTTGTGTATGCTGGGTCATAACAGGCACCACTGAACACCACCAAAGTGATTCATCAGCAGTTCAGCCTTGACTGGTAGATTGCCCTACGATAACTTGACACTAGTTCCTCCCTGAGGATAGCCAGTGGCTAAGCTACAACAGGAATGTCTTAAAGGAGCTGAAATATACAGCACTGGAATAATACCATGAGGGGTAGCATGGAATATGAGACTGCAAACAAACAGGAAAAACCCTCTGACCATTTTATCTCCTCACCTGTACTGATGCCTGCAGTTTGTTGTTGTCCTCCAGCAGTTTGTCTCTCTCTCCTTCTAGGTCAATCACCTTGCTGTCCAGAACTGACAACTGCTGGTCCATATCTGAAACAATTAGGCCAGTTCAGTGACATTCCTCATATGAAAAGCAGAAATTTCTAACTCCGCGTGTAAAATTTCTGAAGGTTTTCACAGCCACAATTTGAATATGGTAGGGCATCCCATGGAAAAGAAGAACTAATTTCTCACTTAATGCAAAAACAGACAAGAGGATTTTCAACTAATATATCTTCTGCAGACATCACAAACAAAAAACAAAACAAAAAAAAAACCCAATAGAAAAGGTATAATGCAAATCACTATCTTGGGCGCACTGCCTCATGCACTTTTTTAAGCTCTTGATATCTGTTGATTGTGATGTCTGAAGAAGACATAAATGTTGAAAATCTATTTGTTTATTTTGTGAAAAACCTACTGTCCTTTTTTTGTATTGTGAATAAAGGAAGAATTGTTTTGCACTGTGCTTTGTATATTTAATTGCATTTTGGCCATTTCAGTAACACTACAGTTTCTTTCATATTCTTTTTCTTTTTTTTTTGTCACAGAAGAACCAACATGCTAATGTTTTAACTTCAACCTAGAGCACTTTGAATGCAGAATGTTTCACTCTGGCCTTTCTGCACCAGATCTATGAAAGTTTTAAATCACAATCCAATAGCTGAGGGCTGCTATTGTTCCTTCTTTTTTTGTCTGTCTTGTCCTCTTGGTGTCACTGCCCACATGCCACATATCCCACCTTCCCACACACACAACCCTACCCGTATTCCTCCTTCCACAGCATCAGAACCAGCAGTCAACAGATAGCAAACAATATGAGGTCATCATGAGGCAACCTATTAAACTAAGCACTGCTGTCCTGTCATCGATGTGGGCTAGACAGCAAACAATATGAGGTCATCATGAGGCAACCTATTAAACTAAGCACTGCTGTCCTGTCATCAATGTGGGCTAGACAGCAAACAATATGAGGTCATCATGAGGCAACCTATTAAACTAAGCACTGCTGTCCTGTCATCGATGTGGGCTAGACAGCAAACAATATGAGGTCATCATGAGGCAACCTATTAAACTAAGCACTGCTGTCCTGTCATCGATGTGGGCTCATGGTATTGTTGACAGACTTTGCATGATGAAATTAAACATGACTATTTTTCTGAAATGAAATATAAGCATTACTTTGCACTCTGTGTTATGTGCTTATTTGTACTCCAGCCTCCTGTGGCATCAGTTTCTAGTGATCTTTTCCTTTCTTCTCTGCACTATCATTGGTGTTACTCACAAGCCACTTTTATTCTGGCTTGTCTCCAACGCAATTACACCTAGGCACTTTCTGTCATATGCTTAGCTCCAACGGTCTACATGGAGTTATCATGACATTAGGTTCTCACAGGGTAACCAACCATAGAAATGCCACCAGCGCTGCTGAGTAGGTACTTAAATGTTGTCCAGTGGTACTTAATCTGATCCAACACATGCAGGACACTATCTTCTATCACGGCAGTCGGGCCTAGATGAAAATCGGTCTGTTTAGTTTTCTGGTGCCCTGGCGTTGAACCCCGGCGCTGACCTTCACCTCTTTGGTAAGCGCTGGCATCGTGCGTACACCACGCACGTGTTTATCAGCTGCAGACTGAGTACTGATTCTGTGTGGTGAAGTTTTCTCTTGTGATTAATGCATTATTATTCTTCCACACTCCATAACTGGATATAATTAACTCTGTGAGTGATTTGTGTGTTGTGATTCTTCTTTGTGCCGTTTGATATGTGTGTTGTTCATCAGTTGCCGGCGGAGAGTGACTTGCAAGGCGGCCCGGGTCTGTGTGGCGCAGTGCTGAGACTTGTACACTCCACCAAGCGCTTATTTCTCTCTCTCTCCCTCTCTCTCTCACGCGCGTGTGTGCGTGCGTGTGTGCTTGCGTGTGTGTGTGTGTGTGTGTGTGTGTGTGTGTGTGTGTGTGTGTGTGTGTGTGTGTGTGTGTTGTTGTTGTTGTTGTTGTTGTTGTTGCTCTCTCTCTCTCTTTCTCTGCATACATAAAAGTAAGAGTGTGCAAGTTAGTACCCAAGCGTGTTTTAATGATAAAGTAAGCTGTAATATATGGTTCTCCCTCTCTCTTTCTCTCTCTCTCTCTCTCACTGTGTGTGTGTGTGTGTGTGTGTGTGTGTGTGTGTGTTATCCATCTGTTTATATACCGCTGTTGTTGGTGTGTGGGTTTCTGTCAATGTGTGTGTGTGTGTGTGTGTGTGTGTGTGTGCACGCTCTCTCTCTCTCTCTCTCTCTCTCTCTCTCTCTCTCTCTCTCTCTCCCTCCCCAGTCGTGAGAAGGTGCACCATGAAGATGAAAATGCGGCAACATTTTGCATTGGTGTGTGTACATGTGACATCAGTTTCAAATGACTGGAACGGGCAAAAGTACAAGATCAGGTAGGAAGCATTTCATTGTTCATAACTGACATCTGCATGTGTAGCATGCTAAAATCTTGCTTTACTAAAAGCATGGTGTGGCTGTGATAGAATCAGTATCGGCATGCTTCACAAGCACGTAGAGCACACAGACAGACAAGCAAAACATGCCTAGGCCGTGCTAGGGAAACCGCCGCTGTGTTCCCAGTGAAGCTGACCAGTGCCGACAGTGACTGTTTATTTGGGCCCTGTACCAGCTGTCAGGTAGGAGTACGTGGAATAATTCTCTGTCAGTTGTAAAGGAAAGACATGCATGTCCAATATGCCTGAGTTTGAGCGTGATTGAAAGGACGACGCATGCTCTCCACTGAGTTGAACTTTCATTTCATTTGTTGTGTGTTCGTTTGTCTGTTTCAACTGTTTTTTGTTGGCAAATCTTTGTGGCGCTTGCCAACAATGCGCATGAAAGAAGACCTATTCATGTTTGGTATCGTTCTGTCAGTCAAAGACCCCACAATCCAGTGAAATCAATCGACTACAGTTCGCTGCATTCTGGCGCAAAGTATTAATGAAGAAACACAGCACCCCATTTCCAAAACACTAGTATCAGTGAAGCTGACCAGTGCCGACAGTGACTGTTTATTTGGGCCCTGTACCAGCTGTCAGGTAGGAGTACGTGGAATAATTTTCTGTCAGTTGTAAAGGAAAGATATGCATGTCCAATATGCCTGAGTTTGAGTGTGATTGAAAGGACGACGCATGCTCTCCACTGAGTTGAACTTTCATTTCATTTGTTGTGTGCTCGTTTGTCTGTTTCAATCGTTTTTTGTTGGCAAATCTTTGTGGTGCTTGCCAGCAATGCGTATGAAAGAAGCCCCATTTGTGTTTGGTATCATTCTGTCAGTCAAAGACCCCGCAATCCAGTGACATCAATCGACCACAGCTCGCTGCATTCTGGCATAAAGTATTAATGAAGAAACACAGCACCCTATTTCCAGCGCACTATCAGCCAGACAGCTAGTATCACATTACGCGTAGGGAGGAAAGCTTGTGGGAGGTTAGCGCAAGGAAGCTGACAGCTGTTGGCAGCCGTGCGCTATCTAAACAAACTGTGGCCGTCTCCATCCCTTCCCTCTCATCTTTGCTCTGCGACTGGCAGGCGGTCAGAAGTTATTGCCCTTGTCTTCAACTAAATATTCCTCTGCAGACAAGCGTGTTATGCCTTGTAGCCATGACAGTAACCTTTTCACTACTATTTTTTCCCACATAGCATTTTCTTCATACTTACCTGTCCAAATAAATGCCTTGTCTCCACTAGGTGTGGAACATACCATACAATAGGAATCTCTCAAAAAAATTGAAACTGAGAGTGGGGAGCTAACTTAACTTAAACCACCAGGAATATAGGAGAGGTCTCCCCTAGCCAACATATAATCAACTCGCTCCCCTTGCCATTATTCAGTTTTCTCCTTTTTGCTTAGCGAGGAAACTCTCTCTCTCTCTTGACTCCAGCGCTCTACCATGGATTCACAGAAGTGTTCCTTTGACTCAGCCTTTGCTGCTCAGGAAGAGAACCCTTCTATGGTAGCAGAAAATTCTAAGGAACTGCTATAGCTTGCCTCTGCTCTCCAGTAGCCACCATTTCAGGGCACCTTTGCGCACCCAAACTTAACCAACATTTCTATGCCACCAATCTATAGACCTTGCAATTCCTGTGGAAGACCAGTTTCATCCCTTGACAAGCATGAGACCTGTGTTGTCTGCAACGGCTGTTCCTGTTCATGCCACTGTTGGCTGACATCTATTCAGTGCTTGGTCCGACGGTCCGCCAGTTTTGGCAAGAGGCACGAATGTCACTCCCTGCTTCACTGCTTCAACTTCGCTCCTGGGTACAGTGGACACTGCCTGGCGTCTTCCCCCAGCACGCTTGTTTACCCCTACCCCAGGTTACCTATTTTTGAAGAGCATCTGGTTTCCCATTGTCTTCCAGGTAGGCCTCAGAGAAATTTGCCACCACAGAATGGCACTGACTTGGACCCACAAGGCGGAGCTCCAAGTGGGGTTACAAGTGCATCTGGGTACTCTGACCACTCAGACAGAAGTATGATGAGTATGGATGCAAGTGAAAGGGAGAACGAGAGAAGACACTGACTATGATGTCGACAGTGCTGGGGCCACCGAATGTCCACCACCATACTGAATCAACAGTTGCCTATCACTATTACCCCTGGTCGCACTCGAAACGAACTGAAAAATACCATTTTGTAATTTCTAGGGTGAACTGAAGCAGCTTAACATGGCAGCCACTTAACAAACATAGCTGTTCTTAAATGGTACATCTTAACACTCAAAGCTTCCCAACTACCCCATATGGAAAGACCACTGGGGACACTTGAATGAGGCGGTTTAAGGCAGACTGGTCATTAAGTAAAGTATGGTGGATGGGTGGGATAGGAAAGAACTTGAATGAGGTGGATTAAGGCAGAGTAGTCATTAAGTTAAGTTTGGCAGGTAGGTGGAGTAGGAGATAACAGTAGTTAAACAATAATGGTATAGTTTAAGAGTTAGCATGGTTAGCCATGTCATTTTTGCTTGATACACAAGCATCTCACCTGTCTCTGGAGTGGCCCTGGAGGCTGACGTGGGCCTCTTCTGCTCCTGGGGGCTGTAGATACCTGTGGTCAGCAGGGTGAGAGCACGGATCTCCAGCTGCTTGATATCCACAGCCTTGCTGGCGTCCACTGCTGCTTCTGCCATGGCCTGACCTTCTTCATCCCTGACAGGGACAGAACAGGAAGTGAGGGATTTAAAGAATGACTCCATAGTTTCACCATCAATGATGTGCCACTGCATGTGGACTAGTCCATGTGTGCTACACCATATCAGCTAAGCCATGAGACTGAGGTGCACTTAAAAAAAATGCAGATTAACCTCTACCAGCTGTGTCCGCCAATAGCGGCGGACGGGATTTCTTTCCCTTGCAGCCGTGTCCGCCAAGGCTGGCGGACGGACAGTCAGTACATTCTGCCATGTCCGCCACTGATGGCAGACAGGAACATGAAAAATTTCTACACTTTCCGTGAAATGGTCTAAGGGAAATAAGCCCTATAACTAGTCTTGGGGATGTCCTAGCGAATTGCAGACCCTACTTTTAGTGCTCTGTCGTGAACTTGGTTGACCCCAGCAGCTTTGAAACAAAGGAACTGGCGGCACTCGGCTTTCCCGCTAGGTGCGGCTGGAATTTCCTATGCCAGAAAAAAATGTCGGTCAGGCGAAGGGGTGGTAGCAATTTCTCGCTCAATGAAGCGCTTGAAATCATATTACAAAGTGGATCTGATGATGAGGGGAGTGATAGAGAGATAGAAAACTATGAAAAAGAAGAGGAGAGTGAATTATTTGAAATTATGCTGCTGTGTAATAAGTGCGGACAGCCAGTGTTTGAAAGTCGGTGTAAAGTAGGCCTACAAGCGCTGTACATCAATTGTGTCATGATCAGCTATTCTCAGCTTTTTCTTTCATTTTTATGGTGTATTATTGTGTTTTGATCAACAGTAGTCTTTGTACCAAGGTACTTTAGAAACTAACGCCTGTTGAATTGTTCATTTAATGAAAAGAAACACTCAATCGGCCAAATATCAACATAACTGTGAATCAGAACAGTGCGTGTAGTGTATTAATCTCTCGGGAGAAACGCATGGAAGTTAATTTTCAAATGGATTACATGATGATTCCTGGATGATTTGCAAGGTAAGAGTTGAATGTTTTTTCGTCCCTTCATCTTCTGATTTGGTGTTGTAAAAGAACGTAATAGAATGTAAACAAAGAATTTTTTTTACTTGTCAGACATGTTTTTCAAAGCACAGTCATGTCTGCACATTGAAAGCAACTGATTCAAAATTACTATGTTCAATTAGTTGAGTGTTTGTTCTTTCCTATGACACCTAACACAACACTGTCAGTTGTTTTCTAGCTACCGTAAAAAAAAAAAAAATTTAAAAGTGTCGAAATATGTGCACTGGCAGGGACTGAGCGCTGTGCGCGAGCGTGTGGCAGCAAGGAATCGTGCTGTGTGCGCTGTCCTCGGCTAGATAGTATTAACTCAGTATGCTAGTAAGTCTCTGGATGCCATGTTAACATTGTCTGTACCACTATTACGGTCAACAACAAGAGAGACAGAGCAAGTGAATGAATAGACAACTAAAATATGGAATAAAAGTATGAGCTATTGTGTGAATGATCATATCAATGAATGAATCATTGAAAGCACAACAGTTCATATTTAAAGACTGGTTACATAAAGCGCCCACATACATCAAAAAAGTGTATGGAAACTTAATAAATCTCAAAGCCCAGGAAAACATTTTTGTGCCACTGAAGAAATTCAGTTTTTATTATTCTAACAAAGCTCAGGAAAACACTATTGTGCAAATGGAGAATACTCAATATTTATTAATCTAAAAGCATGTATCTATTTGTTTTTCTGTTTTATATATATTCTAGCATATGTGCAGGATACATATGCATCTGCTTTGGCATGTGTGTTTGTGTGAATGTAGGCATCTACATCTGTGTGTGCATGCTAATGTGCTCTCTCTTGCAATATAGTTTCTTTGTTTATCACTTTATATCTAAACAAAGAGGGAGAGAAAATCATTAGGGACACATCAGTCATGTGTATCTGCTGATAAACATAACACAAACAAAACAAAAATTTCCACAAAATCTTACCTGTCCTTCTCTTCTGGGACATTACCATGAGTTTTCTTGTACTTTTTGTCCCAGGCGCTCAAAGCTTTCTTGGCCCCAGCCTCTTTATCACTCAGAGGCTTAGCAGCTTCCTTGGCGGCATCCAGACGTTTCTCCACTGCTCGGCTGGCTTCTTCATGTTCTCCATGAATACTTTGCACCTGTGTAAGTTTATGGCACCGAAATATATGATCAATTTCAATTTACAGACAATCTTTACAACAAAACTTATTTTCACACATTAATGTTCCTGGAAGGTTTAATTTTGTTCCACTGATATGCCATGCAGTATGTTTGAGTTTTTTGTGAACACCACTAATAATGTATAATTGTAAGGGGATAAGTAGAGAAGAGGGAAGAGGAGTAAGATACGTGGAAGTGAGCGAGTGGACACATCATCTTCCACTTCAACGCCAGCTCGTTGGTTTCCTCTTTCTTTTATTTCAAATCATAGTTGAACCAATGGACTGATTTGGACCGCACCAACCTATTAGGACATAAACAATGATGATCATAAACATGACATATTATTGAATATACATATACTGAAAAACTTAATCATTCAACACGAGAAATAGTTTCATACAGAGCATTCAACAAAGGTTCAAAGCAGGGAAGAGATCAAACATGAACAAGGCACAAGTATTCAAATTAAGCCAAGACAAGTATCAAACGTTCATAATGAAATCATGCATTAAAACAATAGGTCTCGGCTTCAAAGAGTATTTGAATATAGTCCCTGCCGGACATAGACATTATCAAAATTTAACCTCAAACTGCGCAGGACAGTTGTGCTAAATGAAGACAGGTGATGCATGTGCAATACTCACTTTTGGGTTGTGCTCTGCAGGGCTCACATGCACTTTGTTTGTTGGTCTGGATATTTTACAAAAAATAATCGCATTTATCACTCTCAGTGTGTGTTGAGAACAACTGGTTTGCGTGTGTTTATAGTATTTATTTTTTCCAAGTGGAAATATGAGGTAGCACCTGACCTTTTTATTTCTTTGCTTTATTAATAGAAGGGAGGTTTTTTGGCGCACTTTTAGTGTTGAAAATGGCAGACGATTTGGGCGGTAAAGATTATGGTGGTAGCGACAGAACAGAACCCTCCATGTCAGATGTTTTTTCCACGATGAAAGACATAAGCTCCAGGCTCCTTAAACTGGAAGAAAGAGAAAGGCAAACTGTGGTGGATGAAAACTTTATAAACAATGACAGCTGCGCTTCCAGCCCCAGCACATGCTTAGAAGATGCTAGCACACACAGCAGCCATGCCGCGGGTGATGGCGAAGCTGGGGTCAGAGGTTAGCACACACAGCAGCCATGCCGCGGGTGATGGTGAAGTTGGGGTCAGGGACGCACAGTGTGATAAGAATGGTGCCACAAACACTTCACATAGTGCTGAAGAACAAAGCTGTGAGAGTGAAATGGACTTCAGAGTTGCCCTACCAGTTTACCAGAGTGAATGCACAGGAGTACTTGATGACTTAGTGAAAGAATTCAAGCTAGCAGAGAAAAATGGGCCAGCGGTAGTAGAACAGCTAGCAAAGACAGTAAAGAACAGGTTCACTGTCAGGTTGTCAGATAAGGATTTGGAGGAAAACTTTCAAAAAGTGTGGAAAGTATCAAATCCCAGAAAACTCTCAGGAAGTCAGAGCCCCTCAACTAGATGATGAAATCAGAGACAAATATACAACCACTAATGCCAGGAAAATTGACACCAGACTGTACAATGTGCAAGTGATCCTGTCCAAAGCAGCGGCTGCCCTCATTTCGCTGTCTGACAGGTCACAAGTTCACCACAGGCGTGGCAGGGAAGGGGCCTGGCAATGTGAAAGGTGAAGAAGTCATTCAGGCAATGAACGACACACTAAATGCTAATGGAGACATTACTGCATTACTGGGTTCTGTGCAACAGGAACTCACAATACGTAGGAGGTTTCAACTCCAACCCTCTCTGCCCAAAGACATTCAGTCCATTTGCACTAGGAAAACACCAGCTTCTGATAAAGTGTTCAGTGAAGACACAGAAAAAACACATCAAAACGGCCAAAGAAGCCTTCAGGAACTCCTAAAATAGAACCAACCAGGGTCAAGGGAGTAGGTATCACCCATAACGCCAAAACATATCAACCAACCATTTTTTAGTCCAGAGCAAGGGATTCCCCGCATTCAGGGGAACCACGTGCTGTCCCTGCAGCCAGCGAGGGCTGAAATAGATCTCTTTTCATCCAGGATTAATAAACAGTTTAGCAAGTATGTTTCATACAGACCTGATCCATTTGCTGTTGCAGTAAATGCTTTTGATATTTCATGGAAAAATATACTGCTGTATGCCTTCCCACCTTTTAGTGTGATCCCAAAGATGCTGCAGAAAATAATCAGGGACAAGGCAAAAAGGAGTTGTGGTTGTTCTGGACTGGCCAAGTCAACCTGGTACCCCATCATAGGGCGACTGTTGATACAAAATCCTGTGCTGGTGTCAGCACGGGAAACTTGCTTCTGATGCCACAAAACCCAGAACTCAAGCACTGAATGTGAAAGACTCAAAGACTTTTCACTAGCAAAGTCTCAGGAAACGACTTAGAAAGTCTGGAATTTCGAAGCAAAGCGCAAACATTATCTGTACCTCATGGCGGAAAGAAACATCAAAGACTACTCCACTTACGTCAGAAAGTGAAGGAGCTATGCATGTAGATGGGGTTTCAATCCCGATTCACCATCTGTGACTGAATGCATTACCTTTTCAGGATTTCTTTTCAAAACGGGTCAAGGATACAGTTCTATTTGCATAGCCAGGTCAGCTCTCTCTGGATTTCTTGAATTCAAAGACTGTGAAAATTTTGGAGAACACAGACTTGTGAAGAAATTTATGAAAGCTGTGTTTGAATTGAGACAAGCCCTTCCAAGATATTCAGTTACATGGGATGTTGATATTGTTTTCGAATATCTTGAGGCTTTAGTTCCTCATGAAAAACTAACACTGAAGGAGCTTACTCTTTTGCTGGTAATGCTAATAGCTCTGCTGTCGTGTCAGAGAAGTCACACAATTACGAACCTTTCAATAATTTCTATGAAAATTTATGAAACAAAATGTGTGTTTGACATTGATTTTGTTGTAAAACAATCCCAAAGGGGTAAACATTTAGCATCTATTGAATTGGTAGCATTTCCAACGAACAAAACACTGTGTGTTGTAACAGTGCTAAAAGTCTACCTAAAACAAACAAAAGACATTCTTCAAATGTGCAGTCACTGTTCATTACTATCAGAGGCCACATAAACAGGTCAAAAGTGATACTTCAGCCAGGTGGCTGAAAGATGTGCTTGGCAGAGCAGGCATTGATACACAGCAGTTTGGTGCTCACTCTACTCGTTCTGCAGCAACATCAGCGGTAGTTGCTAGAGGCATACCTGCTGATGCAGTCATGAAGGCAGCAGGGTGGTCTGCTGAATCCACTTTTACCAGATTTGACAAAAAGGCACCTTCAGTTAACATGGGGCAGGCACTGCTGGACAGCTACATGAAGAAGCAGTAGCTGGTGAATAGCATACATTCATTAATTTCATAACACTAGCATGCACTCTAATGGCTCTAAAAGCTTCATTTGGCACAACTGTCCTGCACAATTGGAGGTTAAATAATTGTGAGCTTGCAAATTCTTACCATGTAAGTGTGACACAATATTTCTTAATTTATACAAGAATGTAAGCAGGAACAGTTGTGTCAATTCCTGCCCGTTTAACGCCAAACAATCTCCCCTCCCTTATGTTGATCATGATGTTAGATCTACATTCTACTTAATATTAGTGTGCATGATCTCTGAAGTGTGAGTATTGTGCATGTGTCACCTGTCTTCATCTGACACAACTGTTCCTGCTTACATTCTCGTATAAATCGAGAATATTGCATCACACTTACATGGTAAGTATTCGCAAGTTCACGATAAATAAGGTGCAAGTATTTACAACAAAAATACACCAAGGGCCTCTCCGTTGCGAATAGTAGGAGGTAAAAACATGTCTTTGCAAATCAACAACACAATTACATCATAATCATAACATTAGCAAAATGGGCTCCCCGTTGCGAATGGCAGGAGTTATGAACAGTCAAAAGCATGGATCACAAAGATAAAGGAGATAACAGAGTTATCAATAAACATATATAAGCACACAAAAAAAGGGACTCCCCGTTGCAAACGGCAGGAGTTATGGATAATGAATGAAATTAATGAACATCCAATTTTCAATAGCAAGGCATCACTTGAGCCGTATAGTAGTTACACAATTGTATGTAAAAAAATAGAAAACTGTTTGAAAAGCACATAATGCATTATGTCCACATATTTGACTAAATTCATAAAGGACACACATCACACATCAACTAGCCAACTAAATCTATTTTTCTTTTCTCCGTAGACCACTGCACCAACCTCAGGACACTGCGTGCTACATGCTACGGATCCTCACGTTTCACCCCTTTCACCCCGACCCAATAAGGCACAGCTGTTGCTTTTCAGCTCTGCAATGGACCCATGGGTGTAAATACATTGAACAAATAAATGCTCATAAACTAATCGACGCAACAAACAAATAGGCAAACAGACAGACCAATGGCTTCTTACACACAAAACAGCCACATGAATGCACAAACAACAGAACAGCATCCAAGTAAATTATCTGCCTGATTACACAGCCTAATAACCATGCGACTGTTGAGTCGCTCAAATAATAAAACAATCAAACAAACAGGTAAAAAATTTGTTTGTACATAGGTAGCAACCCATACACACAGAGGAATCATCAAAAACTTCCTTCACTGACAGAATCTTAATCATTTGAAGAGGCCGCCATGTGGTTTGGTCACTGTGACTTAAATCTATCCGTCTCGCCAGCCAACAAGAGCGGCATTCATAAGCCAGTTTGTCTAGTGTTCCAACACAAGGAACCTGCTGCAGAGTGCGTGTTCATCTTTATCCACTGATCACAATAAAAGACACAAGGTCTGTAATTTGTTTTCTGGCACTGACTTGTTGATTAGTTAGCATACAATCTGTGATAACAATATCAAAATGCTGTTTTCAGTTTCAGTCTTCTTAACCGCCAGCCCCTCCTCAGCTGCAGAGTTACTTGTATAAATGACACAGAAAATTTTGTATTTCACATTTCAAGTTAATAAAAAATGGAGTCTGAACAATAAAATCTAAGACCATACAACTTTTATCTTCCACCTGCTAGTATTGTTTCACTAAGATAGTACTCTATCTGCCTTCACATTAGGTAACACAGCCAAACCATAGGAAAAAACCATCAACATACCTTTCAACAAACACTTGAATAACGGAATCTGCATCACAGCCTCCACCACACTCTGCTCACTGAAGAAATGGCCTAAGAGCCAGGATGCTGGGAGTATATAGGCCTCCCAGCCTCTTTCGACGAGGTCTTGCCAGAAACCCCCTTTGTGGTCATTGCCACTCCTGGGTCACAATGGAACCATCAGAAGCGTCTAATCTGAATGATCTCAAACGCGGCTTTGCCGGACTGCCATAATTGTCTCCAAACTTCGAACTGACATTCTAAATCACTGGGCCCGACAAACAACTGGACCAACCATCATGAAAGTGGCTGGATCTGGAAGGGCGCAGGGGGAAAACAAGACAGACGCTTTAGACCCCATATCTACGGCAAAATCCAGCATGTGTCGACTCCATTGCCAATGACTTCCACCTGCAGAAATCTACCTCTCTAAAGGCTCAAGCCCTCCTCAGCAAAGACAACACCAACTATGGCGTCACAGACTCCCAGGCCTGTCTCCTCGGCTTCTAATTAGTCTTCCAGACCAATCCATCCAGACCAGCCACGGTCAAATGTACGCTCAAGCCAGATTGAAGATAGCCGCCTGGTATTTCTTACCAAGCCACAAAAATTGTCACTAACTGTTGTCGTGTGCCATCGTGCACCGGTGGAAATGGACATCGCATGTATCCTATGTGAGAAACTGGAGGAATAAATGAGATAAATGAAAATGAGTGACTGATATTTGAATGGTACGGGAAACGACTGAATGAGCGCCAGTAGGCTGCTCTTCGGCCGGCTCTACCTGGGTAGGCAGCCCGTTGAGTGAGTAAGGTAGTGTGTTTACTGTAAAGCGCTTAGAGCTTGGTCTGTGACCGAGGATAGGCGCTATATAAATACCCAATATAATTCCTCAGCAAAGGCAACACCAATTACGGCATCGCCCCGTGGCTGTCTCCCCAGCCTCTAATTAGTCTTCTAAACCAGTCTGCCCAGACCAGCTGTAGCTAAAATGTCTGCTGAGTGACCACAGTCTCCAGACACTTTAACTGACATTCCAAACTACCAACTAAGTTATCCCTCACTGAGATCCCATCCATTAGGTGAAGTTGCATTTGGGTCAACTCTCTCACTGATGGTTCCCCTCTTTGTGAGCATCATTATGAAATTCAATTTCAAATAGGTTCTCATCCCACATTTGAGGGATTAACTCCTGCAAACTCTCTCCTCTCAAAAGTTGGGCAGAATTGTGCCCATTACATATTGTCATGATTATTCGTGTTTTATGCATACTGTAACTTACAAATAACTGTTTCATATCGTGCAAAGACAAAGAGAGAGACAGACAGAGAGACTAGGACATTCTGACTGGTAAACAGAGAAAGAGAGCAGAAAATGAAGAGATTTTCAGAAACTAAAAGCAAAATAATTTCTCAAGATTATGCATCAATACATGAAACAGAATCACTCCTTGTGCACACACACACACACATACATATGTACACAAACAAATACACAAGCACAGACACAACTTACAAGAACAGCAACCATTTGCAGAAGTCGAGCAATGTCTGGGTCAGTTTCAGCCATCTTGGCCTGCAGTTTCATGTGCTGACGCATCATCTTCTTCATATCTTTTGCCATTTCTCGCTTCTCCGCTCGCAGTTTCTCTAGCTCCTAGAACATAAGGCATCGTCTCCTTTTTATCTATCATGCAAATTTTAACTCACTCCACTCCGCTATAGTGGATGTCCGGCGCACAACGCTTTCTCTCTGACATCCGCATAGTGGATCGCGCATTAACATGTTTTTAGGGCAAACGTCATGCAGAGTTTTGGAAACCGGAGCATGCCTTGTGATAGTCTCATTATCATAGAGTAACCTATCAACGCTGCGTGTGCGACACTGTAATGTGTTCATAACACAAACCCAGTCCTTTGTTTGGAGTCAGATCACAATGGCGTTTCACCCTTTGACTAGTGGTGTGAGAAGCAGACAGGGAACATGTGCTCACAGCTTACATGAAGCTGTTGAACTAGTTCAAACTGAAGGATCAGACCTTGAAGATATTGAACACAATAGTGACAGCAAATTTAGCCCATCTGCATAGCGTGAAAGTGCGTTGGTAAGTGAACATGGCGACATTCAGAAAGAGAGAGAGTAAGGAGTGGGTGGGGCCAGTGACAGTGTGGAGGCTGATGAAGCTTGAGGCGATGCACATGCAAATGAACCATCGACAAATCAGTGGGGAAGATTTACTCCAGTTCATGACGAGAAACTGGCATGGAGATTTTTCTTTTTTTCCATCAATGCCTCCATACACAGGCCAGCAAACACATGGACTGAAAATGCATGGCGTAACTGACCACGCCCCCTTGGATTTTTTTTTACCAGATCAGGTCCACGCTTTACACCAAGGTATTTCGTTATTATTATTTACTCTGACAGTGTGTGTGTGTGTGTGTGTGTGTGTGTGTGTGTGTGTGTGTGTGTGTGTGTGTGTGTGTGTGAGTGTGATATGTGTGTGTGTTTGTGTTTGTGTGTGTGTTTGTATGTGTGTGTACACAACATATATGTACATATATATCATATCTATGTGTATGTGTGTGTGTGTGTGTATGTACATATTGGCAAATATGTTGAACTTGACAAATTCACTTTTGTTATTGACAAAATGGATCCAGCTGAAATGGGGGAGGTCACCACAAGGACAGGCAGGAAGATGGAAGCCCAAAGCTGTCCAGGACTACACAGTCAACATGGCAGGAGTGGACCGCAGTGACCAGCTCATGGCCAACAGTGCATGAGTGGTGTTTGTTCATGTTTAATACTGTAGAAACTTTCAAGCAGTCATTGTGTACATACTGCCAGCATTCTAAATGAGATTTGTATAGAAAAAGATCTTTTTTTTTCAAGAGAAGCGCAGGTTCACACCTGTTTATATTTCCAACTAACCTCATGAAAGATACCCCATCTACTTTCTGTTGCTGACAGAGTACTGAATAAGTAAGAGCTTTGAAATTATGTACCTTGTTTATACAGGTACACATTTATTATGTGTCAAAATTTCAAGTGTGTGTGTGTAGCCATTATTTTTTTATGATTTTTTTTCCCAAACCAAACTATTACCCAGTCTTGTGAAGAATGCTACACGACAAACTACAAAGTACCCTGTACCCTGTACATGACAGAGTTGTTCTTTTGCTTAGTAAAGAAACTGTCATGTAGCTATTTTTTTACACTCTACTGAGTTTCTCAAAGTGATTAATGATGAAAAATGGGTCTTTTTTCAACAACAGAGAAAATTTTACTTATATGCCTGTGTAACTACCTTGAGTTTCACAACATATAAAAAAATTACCTCTTCTCCTCCTGGTTACACATAATTATGAGTATGGTATATGCTACAGCCTTGAAACTTTGCACTGACCCTGTTTGATCACACAACAATCATGTGTCCAAATTTCAAGTATTTTTGTATTGGTATAATGTTTTTAATGATTTTCTAGAAAAATGTGTACAAACGCCCAGTATAGAAAGGAATGTTGAATTTCATCAATGCATGTATCAGTGTATGCCTACAAATACATTTTTGTGGGTAAGTCCTATGTGGTGTGGGTAGCAAAAGAAATATGAGAAAAGGATCTCATTTACAATTCACATTACAAAAAATATAACATAACAAAGTATGAGAAAAAGAAACAAAAATTCCCCTTTTTCAATTTGTTTTTCCATATTTTATTGTTTAAGCTTTAGTGGACAAAAGAAACTTACACTGTCTCTAACAAAAATCCCCATTTTTCAATTTTTTTTTCATATTTCATATTAAGTTTTAGTAGACAAAAGAAACTCACACTGTCTCTATCTTCCAGCTCTGCTGTCAATTTCTCCACCTTTTCCGAGTCGTCTCCCTGAAAGTTAATGCCAAGCAAATAAATTGACTGACTTTACACAATCCATTTAATGTTCATTCTATCTTGTTTCTCTCTCTCTCTCTCACACACACACACACACACATATATATATATATATATATATAATTATACATTTTCCCATTTTCTTCATCTTCAATCTTCATTTTTTTTTTGTTTTTAAATTTCGAATCTTTGCCAAGTCATTATTATAATGATGGAAGAATTATTAACCTGCACTTGTTTTCCCCCATTACTTAATTGTTCAGCATATTAATATATATATATATATATCACACCATTTACCTAGGCATGAGTTGAAAGTCCCCTAAGTCATTTTCAAATGGAGAGAAAAATAAAATCAGGTGATGCTGAAGTTTTGAATTCAAGTAGATCAGGGTACAATGGTCACTCTTTTTCATGATATTGTTGGGGAAAGACATTACTTGTATATACTACATTCAGAAGTGAAGAGAACAAAAACTGATATGTTAACCACTCTCTCTGGCAAAAATGATGCTGTAGCCAAAGGAGAAGAGTCCCTTTAAGACAGCAGGAATGGGAGATGGGTCGGTATCGAAGACTTTTCTGAGCTAAATGAGATAATAGCTAGCATATGTTTAGCCAGGTACTTGGGAGAAATACGGAATTTTATATACTTTACATGAAAATTGTCTTTTAGAGACATCTAAGAACTTGGGATACGTTTTTCACAGAAAAAGAAACAAATCTGCATAGTGGGTGTCTTCTTCAGCTACAACTCAGTGATGGAGTGTTGACTGGAGGAAATAATACCTGGAATGTCAATGACTGAATGCAGACATTGGACTTTTGTTATGATCGTGTGTGTCCCACGTTCTGGGTTCTTCACGTCCATGTCCACCATTGGATGTACATGGTGGCACTCTACAGGGTAGATGCTCAAGCATGTTGGATCTGCAGCCAAATTATTTCATAACAGATGGTGGCTTGCATATACTGGATCACAACAGGCACCATTCAACAGCATCTATCTGGCAGCAATACAATTTCTCCTCTGGCAGAGTGCCTTGTGATGATATACTATTGATTGCACTTTGTAGTTTGCATGTTGACATCATGGCTAAGACAGGAAAATATGGTTTGGCTGAGTATGGGTTGGTCACAATGAGTGGCAGGGAAGCTGTATCCTTGAGGGGATATGGAAGATAAAATAGTAAAAAAAAACAATGAAATGAAATAATAAAATGATACAAAATAAAATAATATGAAATGAGACACTTTAAAAAAAACCTGGTCATGATAGTGATATAACAGGCACCATCTAAAATGCTTCAGGGACTTTATTGTTTCTGTCTCTGTGTCACTGCATGTCAGTGGGTATTTTCATGTTACTACAACCATCCAGGAATAGGATGATGGGATAGCTTCCAAGGATGAAAATGATGGGATTATTTCCATGGATTAGGATGATGGCACCTTTTCTCATTCTTCTACAAATACCATCACCGTGGAGTTGGATGATAAGGGACCATTGCCAAGGATTAGGGGATCTTTCCCAAGGATAGGAATGATGGCATGTCTGTCATACTTCCACAAACACCACCAGAAATTATTACAATAAGATATTTAATGGACTGTGAGAGCAATGGGTAAGTGGACAGTGCACTGGATCATCAATTTATGGATCAGGATTCCAACCTCTGCAGCATCTGGTAGATGAAAGAAGGGAAGTTTTTCCCCATTTCTCTGATCAACGGATGCCTTGGCCTGCTGGTGACAGTGTCCGCCTCACTTGCGACCATGCAGGTTATGATGGGCATTTTGGGTTGTACTTCTTCACAAATTTCCCCTGTTCGTGCCATACTTCGAGCACTGTGCTGACTTAAATGTGGGCAGGTTGAAAAAAGGGACACAATCCTTGTGACCATTCAAACTTGCAGCATGGTCAGTGACCCCAAGCATGTATGGAAAGATGTGAAGAACATATGTAGAAGAATCTGTTTCAGTTTACATGTATAGCCTCTTACAGCATACACAAAAACTAATACTTACCACTAGTATAATTATAATCCACGCTGACACAAGTTACGATATAGGGTTCAATAAATGTTGTTCCATGCATAAGAACAGGCTATGGACCAACACCTAGCTTCAAGCTGATCTGATACCAATTACTCCTTGTGGAATGCCAGTGCTGTGATGGGTGGACCTAAGTGAGACTGTTTATGGGGTAACTAGTATTAACATCATGGGAGCAAGGCCACTGAGGAGGCACTTAACGTCAAAACAAAACAAACAAGTATTCCATGCATGCACCCATCAACGACTCACAAACACACTCACACACCAGCACTTCGAAATTTTCTTGTTCTCCTGTCACCCATCCCACCCCACTCCCCACCCCCTTTCTTCCACCAACCCCCTACCTCCTTCCTCTTTCACCAACCCTGACAGGGAGTCAACTTCTTCCTACCTGCACCACAGCAGCGGCCACTACAGGTGGAGCTGTGACCCCAGCCTCAAGGTCAGCCAGCTGTGACCTCAGGTTGGCATTCTCATCCTGCAAGGCAGCCAAACGTGTCTGGAGGTTGTCAACTGTAGCTTGACTCTTCTCCAGACTGGTCACAATATCAGGGTCAGGAACCTTGACCTGAACCAAACAATCAGATTGGTGCTGGATACTCTGTTCTGTTTTTTTCCCATCAGGATAAAACACACACACACACACACACACACACCACACACACACACACACACACACAGAGAAATGCTTAGGGCAAAGACAAACACCATTCATTCACACACACAAAATAACCACCCTCCTCTCCCCCCTCCCTCATCATTTATTTTTCTTCCCAAATGAACATAAACAGTGAGATCACAAAAGAATCAAGACAGATGTACAGAGTACACACACACACACACACACACACACACACACACACACACACACATACACACACACACACACACACACACACACACACACAAACACACAAAACACACAGATTTTGCATCTGTACAAACAAATATGCAACTACAAATGTGTGTACATGTTCATGAAAGTGAAGATTTCTCACTTTTTTGACATCAACCTCATATGCTGATGACAGGTCACTGAATGACAGCCCAGTCCTTTGGGACAGATACCAAGCACCCTTTTTAACACAGTTTGTAAAACTGTCCCCCTTCACACTCCTGAAGAGTCTATAATGTAACCAGACACAACAAAGTCTAGGACAAGCTATAGAAGAAAAGAAAATCTGTGCTCTCTAATAAAAGAAACTATACATTTTCACAAAGTCAATATCCACTGAATGTCTTCCATCAGGCAGTGGCAAGATACTGAACTTTTCAAATGCAAATTTCAAAAGGAATTTGAAATAGCTCTGCCAGTTAACAAGGACAAACAAATCATAAATCAAAACACGATGTGTTTCGACCTCTGAGGTCATCTTCAGGCAAGATAAACAACACTCAGGACAACGAAAATGAAGGAGCAATCACTTATCTTCTCAAATTCGGCGCAAGATGGGCGTTGAATGAAAATAAGGCCATTAGGAAGGGGACAATGTGACTTAAAATAGTTATGATGATAATGACAATAATGACAGCAATAGTAATAATAATGATGATGGTGATGATGAAAATATTGAAAGAATAATAAATACAGGATCACTACCACTTTTGGTGATAATATGATGAAAGTAGTCGTAGCATTAATAGTGGCTATACCCTTTATTATTCTTACTACCTAAATTAGAATTAACATAACCATTATCATCATCATTATGATTATTATGATTACTATTATTATTATCATCATTACCAATTCTAATATTTTCCGTTATCATCATTACAACTGCTGTTACAACTTCATAACTATTACACTTACTGTCATATTTACTAGAATATTACTATTATATTTATTAGTATGATTTATATTATCATTATACATTACAATATATCCCACATTCCAGCCTACCACTTTTCCAGCCTCTATATATATGTCATTATTATATAATTATAATCATGATTACCGTTATAACTATCAATATACCTATTAGATTCCATCTTTCCCATAATTTGTACCCTCCTTCTCCTCTTTATTCTTCCTGTCCTTCCCCTCCCCTTTCTCCTTCTTCCTCCCTTCCCTCATTATTATTGGAAGTATTACTATTATTACCATTACTATCATTATTATCACTACTATTATAGATATTATTCTTATTACCATTAGTTTGATTACCATTATTGATTTTATCTTCATTACCATTACTTTTATTAGTATAACTATTATAGCTCTTACCGTTGCTATTGTTGTTTGTATTATCATCATTATAACTATTATCATTATCATTATTATTACTATTATCATTATTATTATCATCATCATCATTACTATTACCATTATTGTGAACATCATTGTTATTATTGTTATAACCATCATTATCATTCATATCACCATCAACACCATTACCACTGTCGCCACTACAACCGTGCTGTTTGACAAACCTCTAACCCACCTCCTTTCTCCCCTTCTGTGTGTATAGCCACTATTAATACTACAACTACTACTGTCATATTATCACCAAAAGTGGTAGTAATCCTTTCTTTATTATTCGTTCAGTATTTTTATCATCATCAATATCAGTATCATTACTATCTTTATTGTTATCATCTTCACTATTTCAACTCACGTTTTCCCTTCCCAACAGCTTCGTTTTCATTCCGCGCCCATCTTGTGCCAAATTTGAGCAGACAAGTGATTGCTCGTTCTTCATTTTTATTGTTCCAAGTGTTGTTTATTTTGCTGGAAGAAGACTAAGAGGTCGAAATGCATCGTTCTTTGTCTTGTACTTTGTTTGTCCATGTTCACTGGCCAAGTTACTTCATATTCCTTTCAAAATCTGTTTTAATTTCTACCTGCAGTCACCTCACTTTGCACCAAACTTTTCAAACGCAATCAATCATGGATAAAGTGCCAATGTCTGAATCATGAAACAGCCTGAGGATTACAAGCTATTTGTATTGCAAGTTGTTTTTCTATGATCCTTAAAACAAACACAATACTGAAATGGAAACAAAGTGCATTTTTTTCTTTGAACAGTATGAAATGAACTCCCCTGTTGTTCAAGACCATAAAAACCCACCTGATAATTCTTCTATGCAATGACAATGGAAGAAGCTGATGATGGCATGTTTCTGTTCATTTCCGTTCCTCTCCCTTCCCACAAACAACTGACATCCAGTCTTAAGAACTATGACAAGTCATCAGAGCTAAAGGGAAGCAAGCATCAATCTCACCTGTTCTAGGTTTGGTTTGGTGAAAAAACAACAACAAATACATGATACAGAGTATAAAATAATCTGTATTCAAAACTTGTATAGACATTCCATAGACTAATACATTTTTCTTTTCAATTCCTGTAAAACAAATTGACAGAAATTTCATCGTCTTCTCTGACCATGGTTCAAGGTGTTTCCTATACCACTATTAGATATCCTTTGTGTCACATTCCTCCTCAGCTGCATCCTATATATCCCACCCTCCATTCATATCTTTATATCCTTCAGCTTAATCTGTCCCTTCCATCCTATCTTCCTCCCATCTTCCTCTCTCTCTCTCTCTCTCTCTCTCTCTCCTCTCTTGCCCTGTTTAGAAGCATAGCCTGTATATATCATATGCCTGTGCTTCACAATAAAAACTTTTCAGAGATATTTCTGTTCGTTTCTTTTTCTTTCTTTTTTGTTGATGTAATCTATGGAATATATTTCTAACAAGCAAACAAGAAACAAAAAAGAACGGTGTCCAGGAGAGAAAAATGCAAACCTTGCGCATTCTAGCACTCCCTGCTCTAATGATGATATGCTACATGCAACATTGGTGAACACTTTTCCCTTAGCATCTGGTCAGACAGTCAAACAGTCCCCTGTTTGTCTAGTGACATCTAACAGCTGTCCGATTCACCTGCAGTCAGACAAAAACAGAAGGAAATAAAACAACACCCTGCACTGTGCACAGGGTAAACTGAAAAGACACCCAGCTTTGTACCTCTACAACAGACACCTGGGGTTCAGCCACATCTGCCCCAGAAGGAGGGAGATCCGGGGTGGGTGGGATGGTGCCAGATTTAACAGCCTTCAGAGTCTCCTTCTGTTGGTCCAGGGATTCCACCATTTGTTCCACCTCCCCAAGGGAGGTGTACATCTCCTTAGCTGAATCTGGCCTGAACACAACAAACATATAGTTTTGTGCCATCACCAGAGTGTTTAAACACCTCCCAAACCTAGATGACAAACAAATATTGCAACTTTTGTTCCATGGAGACATAATTAAAGGCATTTAACTCCAAACCAGTAGTATTGGCTATACTGCTGCCTGAGTTATGCATCTTAGACACCTTTTATCACTAAAGAAAATGTTGCAGTAATTGTTTATTATTTATATGTGACCAGGTCTTGACATTTTCAGTAAGGCAGTGTCCATGGAGAGAGATCGGTGGGAGGAAGAGAGAAGAATGTATGGATTGCTTTAACTGTACAGGTATCTTGGTTTTCTTGGGCTTTTTGATTGGTCAAAATGTTCGCATCAGGAAATGTTTCTTTGGGGAGTTTTGATTGGCTCCCACTGAAAAATTGAAGGCTTTGGTTCATTGCACTTAGCTTGACAGGATCGTGGAGAAAGTGGCAGTTGAATGTGTGTGTCACTAGTGTCTGTTAAACTTTATACCCTCATTCCACAAATACGGTAAGTGTATTTCTTACATTTTAAAAGTTTTTTGTTAACAATAGTTGTTTCAGAAAGCACATGTTTTGTAGTTATCACTATTTTGTGTTCTAACCTTGCACTGTACATCACCATGCTAGGCACTATTTCTTATAAAAAATATTCTCCATTGAGCAGGCTGAAGACCGACCCTAACAGTCAGTAGGATAATCATGTAGCCTATCATAAATAGTTTTTAACTGTCAAAGCAGTTAGCTGTGGTAAAGTCTGTATGCTATTCAAAGTAAAGTTAGCTCTTTTGATGCAGTGTCTAACACCATAAGTGCAGTCATCACTTAAGCTCAAGGACTTGAGTAAATTTTGGCTCATGTTTTGACACTATGGACAGTACTTGTTAAACATGGTCAGCCTTTGTTGAATTAAATGTTTTCTTAATTCTAACCAGTACAGACATGCGAAGTAAACTGGAGATAAGCACTACCTCTTTGAGTTTCAAAGCTGGTAGCACTACTTTGCTTACCTTATTTTTGATTAAGTCAATGTCATTTGTTCTTAATTATATTGTAAATGTGTACACATATATATATATACTGAAACACAGAACAGTAAAAGTAGTAAGTAGTGTTCTTTGTTGTGTTTCAGGGTTTTTTTTATCCTGGATGCTACCCAAAACACACTGTTCAACATGCTCATGCTCAATGTCATCGAGTAATGGCATGTCGCTTCAGTTCATTAAACAACAGCAGGGATTCCCGAACCCAGCAGGACTCTGTTCTCATTTGTGTGTATGGTCAGACACCTCTCCCTGAGACCCATCCTGTTACATGTAGTTTACTTCTCCCTGCCTTGCAACAACTCAGTTCATTTGATTATCTAAAGGTACATAATAATATACTTGGGTGTTTGGTATCTGAAAACATGTTCACGGCTTCTGCTGGCTACTGCTTATACATAGTCACCTGACCATCAGAACACAATTCTAATGGGTCACAAATGAGCACCTGAATCATTCCATGTATGTTTGAGCCATACACCCAATGTGACCATTTGCCTTACTAAATCTGATGCATCACATGGCTTGTGGATTCCATTTTATAAGATGCTTCGCATGAGATGTGAGGTGAGCTGGGTTATCTGTGTATGGCTGTCATGAAATCAATAAATCTCTTTAACTTTAATACCGACAAAAAACCAATTATCAACAATTTTTGGGCTCATGCAGCAAACTTTGATCTGTTGTGGGTGACCTCACAGCACAATTTTAAAGGGTCAACTCAAGTGACAGCTATAACTCAATATTTCTACGGGTAGTCCGATGCCTGCAGCATATTTTCAAAGAGACATTTTGTACTACAGTGCACAAAGTGCATGTCAATGGGAGCCCTGTATGATGTATCTTTTCTTCATACATTTCTCCCTGAATTCTACCCCTCCCACTTCTCCCAAACATACACATACACAAAGTCACTACAAATTGAATGTCAAACACAAAAAAAACAAACACAATACTAACTTGTCATCTTCTGTGGGCTCTCTCTTGTGCTTCTTTTTAAACTCCTTCTCCCACTTTTCTATCTCCTTTTGTAGACGCTGCCTTTCCTCTTCCATGGCTGCATGATCCTTCTCAACCTGTGAGCTTCTGTCCTATAAAAAAATGTGATGCAGTCTACTACTTTCCTTTCCAGGACCTTTCAAATGTGTCACACACTCTCAGTCTTCAGGCAAAGACTGAATCACCAGCAAATCTCAGAACTTTTTCCTTTGACAAACATTCCTCATCAGTCTTTAAACTGCCTCCAACATTTTCCAAGAACCAAAAACGCTTGCCAGAATAAACTAGGATGCAGACCTCTTAAAGTGTCTTTGTTTAAGTATAGTTCATTAATTTCAAAGTGGTCATCTATCTTTAAGAGCAATTATCATCATCAACATTATCATCATCATCATGCTAATCATCATCATCATCATTATCATCACCATCATCATGCAATAATAACCATGAGCAGCCTGGGCTACTTTGGGTGATGCACCAGTGACCAAGAACATGGTTTAAATCACCATGATCCTATCATCATCATTGTCATGATAAGGATGATCATCAACAACAATCATCATCAACAACATCAATCATCAACATCATCAACTGATCTCAGCTGTCTGCATGGGATGAGGGGATGCAACCATGAACATGCAAATGTTTCATTATCATGATAACGTCATTGTCATCACCATCATCAACTGACTTTAGACATCTGCATGGATTGTGGGGAAGCAGCAAAAACTAGTAGGAATGTTCATCATCTTCATGATGTCAAGCATTGTCCTTGCATCATCATCATCATCAACTGACCTCAGACATCTTTGTTTCATTTAATAAATTTGTGAACACCTGTTAAACAAAAGACTATGACTAACATAAACATTTCATTATCATCGCATTATCATTGTCATAATGGTGAACTGACCTCAGCTGTCTGGGCAGCCTCTGGTGATGCAGCAATGACTAGGGCCAAGGCCTTGTACTGACTCTCCAGCTGAGTGTACTGTTGGCGAAGCTTCTCCGACTCTCCAGCCTGAAGAGACATCAGGCGGTACTTCTCCTGCCATTCTCCTGATTCCTGGTCACATCAAATAACCTTGAAAGTGTGTGTGTGTGTGTGTGTGTGTGTGTGTGTGTGTGTGTGTGTGTGTGTGTGTGTAAGACATGGGACCTCCAAACCAATCTCATATCAAGAAATTTCTTTCTGAAGAGAGATGATTCTACCCTCTTAGGGAGGAAAAAATCTTGGCAGGACAAAGAGACTTCACAGTGAAGGTTTCTGACATGTGGAAGGTATTTTAAAAATGCTGCAGGCAATAATAATAATAATGATTTCTTATATAGCGCTTAATCAAACGAATTTCTCTAAGCGCTTTACAAAGTCATACTACATTCACCCTTCTCATATACAATAATACACCTTACACCCAACTACAAATACTATTACTACAATAACTAACAAATCCTAATCCTACCAATGTGACATTCACTTAATCTTCAAATATCACTACAAAAACTTAATCCTATAACGTTCAATCATACAACAAATACATATAATAGAGAACATACACATACGCTACATTTGAAAAGGCCCAGACGGCTATGAGTTAGGTTGTACCCCCCCCCCCCCCCTCTCTCCCCACAGCATTGACTAATTATGAGAAAATAGATGGGTTTTAAGTTTAGACTTGAAAGAAGAGATAGAATCTGAATGTCTGAGACAGTCTGGCAGTCTGTTCCACATCGCTGGAGCTTGAAAAGAGAAAGATCTTTCACCAGTAGTAGTCCTGAAGCGAGTCATTCGCAGAAGGCGGTCGTCAGCACAGGAGCGTAGTTATCGAGAGGGGGTGTAGATTTTAAGGAGATCTGAGAGATAAGAAGGTCCATTTTCAAAGAGAGCAGAGAAAGTGAGAGTTGAGATTTTGTACGAGATACGGTTTGAGACAGATAACCAGTGAAGAGAGTGGAGGAGAGGCGAAATGTGAGCATGTTTTCTTGCTCTACAGACGACTCGGGCTGCATGATTTTGGATTCGCTGTAATCTTTCTATCAGGTATTTTGGAAGGCCGGCCAAAAGTGAGTTGCAGTAATCTATTCTAGATAAGACAAATGCACAAATGAGAGTTTTTGTAGCATCTGTAGAGAGAAGGTGACGTACAGAGCTGATTCTTCTTAGTTCTAAATAGGCAATCTTGCAAATATTTGAAACCTGTTTCTCAAAGGAGAGGGATTGGTCAAGTATGACCCCTAGACTGCGGACAGAGGTGGAGACAGAGACAGCACAGTCATTGATAGTGACAGTTGAAGGCAGAGAAGGATGGTTAGGCTGTTTTGTCACGAACATGAGTTCCAGCATTATCCTGGGTACAGCAGAGATTGAAGATGCTGCACATTTTGGAGGTTGGGAAATTTAAATGAAAACAATTAAAAAAAAATCAAACTCTATCAAAGGCTTCTGATCAGCAATTGCCAAACCATTTTGACTCTTGGGTAGAAATATTGATACCAGCCATGACAAGTTCCGTACAGAGTTAGTTTCATACTTTCCTTTCCATGGACATCACTTGTCATGCAGGTCAATGAAATGCAAACTGTCTCTTGACTTGGAGTATCTGACCATTAGCGAGTTCCAGCTCCTTGACAATTGCTCTCTCAAGAATCTCACTCTGAGAACATGATTTTTGTTGTCCCTGGTATCAGCCTGCAGTTAAACTGAGAACCATGCCTTCTCCATGGACCCAAGGCCCCTATGTGGCATGCAGATGACTCAGTCACTACCTCCACATGCCCTTTTTTCTAGCCAACTGCAAGCCTTAAGAGCAGCCCTTGACCTTGCCTCCACTAACTTCTTCATAGTGTACTCCCATGTCCAGACATTTGAAGGCTGAATAGCCTTACTGTCAGTGAAAATGCTGAAGATTCCCAAAATTTTTGTGCAGCTGGATGAAAATCTCAGACTTAAAAAAAAAATCGGAAATGAAATGAGGCAGGGAACAGTAAACGATAAACAGTAAACAAGTGGGGTATTTTTTGCTCCCATAAGAAAACCTAACACAGAGTAACTTTTATTCAAGACTGGCACAGCCTTTTAAACTTGAATAAAGTCAGACAAATACATAGACGAACAATCTAATAGTGGGGGAAAAAAACAAGCGCAGGCCAACAACTGAACTGTCTTCATAGTAATGACTTGGCAAAGATTTGGACTTAAGGAGGGGGAGGGGGGAGTTTGAAGATGGAGAAACTGGGAACGTGAAATTAAGAAAATATGTTACAGATATGGAAACTCTTCACTAGCTGCATTAGGGAACCATCACAATCCCTTTTGAAGGCAGATATATTTGTATTGCCTTCCGAGGCCTTTCATCCGCTGGGTCGGAACTCATCAGGGAGACACAGCTGGTTGTGTCTGCGCTCCTGGCGTCAAATAGAGACACACCACAGTCCATAATACTGTGGTGTTCTCATCACCAAGGGTACAAAAAAGAATCCAATAGCACCCCCAAAGCAGCCAGCGAAGACTAGTAAATGAAACCAAACGAAAGTGTGGGGAGGAAAAAAAGTTGCTGAAAAACTAAAGACATTATGCAAATAGTATAAAATGTAGGGGACAATCTTTGAGCCTACGCTTGAGGATCCACCCAAAGATGCAAGGGAGATCAAAAGACAAACACACAGACGGACAGAAACAAATGCAAATAACCTCAATTTAATCAAAACAAAATCGGAAATGAAATGAGGTAGGGAACAGTAAACGATAAACAGTAAACAAGTGGGGTATTTTTGCTCCCATAAGAAAACCTAACACAGAGTAACTTTTATTCAAGACTGGCACAGCCTTTTAAACTTGAATAAAGTCAGACAAATACATAGACGAACAATCTAATAGTGGGGGGAAAAAACACCCAGCGGATAAAAGGCCTCGGAGCAGGCAATACAAATATATCTGCCTTCAAAAGGGATTGTGATGGTTCCCTTATGCAGCTAGTGAAGAGTTTCCATATCAGTAACATATTTTCTTAATTTCACGTTCCCAGTTTCTCCATCTTCAACCCCACCCCTCCTTAAGTCCAAATCTTTGCCAAGTCATTACTATGAAGACAGTTCAGTTGTTGGCCTGCGCTTGTTTTTTTCCCCCACTATTAGATTGTTCATCTATGTATTTGTCTGACTTTATTCAAGTTTAAAAGGCTGTGCCAGTCTTGAATAAAAGTTACTCTGTGTTAGGTTTTCTTATGGGAGCAAAAAATACCACACTTGTTTACTGTTTAAAAAAAAAGCAACTTTGTGGAAGATTCTAGCAAAGGACCTGTCAGCCCTGGATTCCCTTGGTGACATTGTTGTCAATCAGTCAGTGACATACCTTATTTAATGATTTGCTTGGTTTCCTGGGAGTAAGATGGTCCTTGTTCATTATACCCTTCTTTGGCTGACACCCATAATTTGACTGAGGTTGCTTTCCTTCTCTCCTGTTATATGATTGTTACCTACCACAGTTTTGTGGCTATGATCATTTCACAACTTTCCTTCACGTGTTCATGTTTACTGTCCATATCTATTTCTTTTGCCATGAATACATATCAGTACATTGTAAATTTTTTAAAAAGAAATGCTTTACGTTTTTGTTCTTTGACCACTACCCACATGAGCTTTGTGGTTTACATAGTTTCACAACTCTCTTGATTGTGTCCTTATTTATGGATCAGGACTTTTTAACTGACAAGAGGTTCTTCTCTTGGTATTGCTGATTTCCAAGACCAGATCAGTGTTATGGTTTTCTACTATATGATCATTACCCACTCGATTTTTGTGGCTAACATAGTTTCTCAATTCTCTTTTTATTTCAGTACAAATTTGTTTGTTTGACAATTTATGTATAATGTGGGTATGTATCTCAGCATCATGTTATGCATAATATATTCTTTGTTCAAATGCTCTTGGTTTACTACCAGCTTGAGTTTTGTGGCTTTTATGGTCTTACCAAATTCTTCTAATTGGTGCATATTTGCTAGGAAGGCCTTTTCTGCTGATATTCTTGTAATGCAGCTTTCGTTTTGGCCTTTGATGACTATTTTGTTAGCATACTAATTAGGCTTTGTTGACTCAGGCTTCCTCCTTTCCTGGTCTGCCTGAAATTCTTTAGACTGGCCTCCAGCACATGATCTACTTGCTTTGCAAGGGAGAGCGGCGACTATAACTTACCTCCAGGATGACAAAGGGAGACAATCTGCATTGGGCTGATTGACTTTTCATTGAACTGCTGGCTCAAAAGGTAGTCATTGCCTGTGGGTTCATGATATTCCTCTTCGGCTGAGCATGATCTTCCCATCCCCTTTTCATTATTCATGCATTTGTTTGGACAGGTAGGGATGAGGAAAAGGAATTTTACTACTAAGAGCAGTTGTATAAAATACTGACCTGTCCAATCACGAGAATACGCTCCCACCTCCCTGCTTTTGTTGGAAGCTTTGGGAACTGATTTTATGTTCACTATTGAATGATATCTATAGTCAGTATCGAATATGATGTCCATGGCCAAGGGCAATCTCTCTCTTAGTTGTCAGTGGGCCTGAGGGCTTTGTTAGTTCCCCTACACCCTTAAATTTTCATAACTGATATTCCTGAACACATGTCTGAATATGCAAAGTACAGATAAGGCAATTACTTGGACTGATACATATTTCATGAAACTACTTAAGTAGTAAAATTCCTTCATGTCACATTAATTTCAATGGGATTTTTTATAATATTATGATTTTAACATTACTTTACATAATCATCGTTGTGATCGTTTGGGATATTCTTCATCACCTCTTTTGATAGGCCTTATATTATTATACTTTTACCATAACCATCATCTTTCTTATCTATTTCCAACAATTTGAATCACTACTTTGCATTTTTAGTAATACACCTCATTATTATAAACACAATGTTTGACAGTCCACAATGTTATCACCATGATATTTATAATCCCCCTTGTTATTACATACATCATCTTTGACAAGCATTATTAACATTTTCAGCTATCCTTTTTTGATAATCCTGGTCATTATTGCATAATCACAATCATTTTTAATCACCTCATCATGATTATCTTCATTTTCATTTTCACTTATCCTCGCTTTAACTATTTCAAACACTTGTCTCCACTGACTATCACCACCGATAACATCAAATACAGTATCAATCCCATTGTCTATACCTTTTTCAACCATCCCCAGCATCACTTACCAGGGAGAGACAAGTGACATCAGCCTGAAGGCCCTTGATCTTGTCCATCAAGTCTTGGCGCTCGTCTCCCATGCGATCCATGTCTTCACGCATCTGGTGGCGTTCCTCTGCTGCTCTCTGCTGCTCCTCCACCCCCTTTCCTTCTTTTGCTGGTGCTGACTGCTCCTCTGAGGTCTTCTCCTCTTTCTCCTCCTGTGTGCAGATGTGGGCACTGTAGTCAGCTTAGGAGAATGTTGGCTTACACCGTCAGATACTAGCACAATGGGAGCATGCCTGGAAATACCTTGACTTACTTTTCTGCTGCAATGGCTGTATTAGATATAAAATGAAACCATCTACCACAGTTTACTCCCCTTACTTACGGATCCAACCTATATAACTATTTTGGGTGATCCTATTTTTCGTTCCTACACAACATATTCATGAAGCTGTGAATATTAAGACATGCCATGTGAAGACTGTGGTGGTTGCCCAAACAGCTCCCATTTAAAGTGTTTCTATCAGCCTCTAAAAAAAAAAAAAAAAAGAAATATCTTTCAGCTCCTGTTCAGCGAGACTATCAAAGAAAGGAATAGGTGGCTCTCCATTCACTACAATTGTGGACAATGTAGCTGCCCAAGCGCCGCTGAATCAAAATGAAAGCTGCAGACTGTACAGGTGCCTTTACTTCATATGTCAGTAGCAGATGGTGAAACAACAAATGACTGGAGAGTTGGCTACGAGCTTAATCATAGATTCAGGATTTTCTGAATGCAGGAGAGTGACCATAATGGTCAGATATGAACAACACAAAGACAGCAACAAACTACAAACCACTTTCTTATACAAAATTAGGTGTCATGAAGATCTGAAATTCTTATTTAGTAATTTCCCTTTTTTTTTTTAAAAAAAAGCATGTGAACTTAAAAAATTGTTTGATGCCATAAACAATAATTTGGTAACTGCTGTAGTGTACTTAAAAAAAAACAAAAAAAACTCCATGGTAAAAGAGTCAGATCTGAAATTCTTGTTTGGTAATTTCCTTTTCACATAAAGCACATGAACTTGAAAAAATTGTTTGATGCTATAAATAATAATTTGGTAGTTGCTGTAGCATACACAAAAAAACGCTCCATGGCAAAATAGTCGGGAGAAGTCAAATCTATTTCCCCCCATTTTTCTTTGCTTTTAGTTTTTTTGTTTTTTGTTTTGCTGTACCATCTTCTGTACCACTGCGGTGACATTGCCTCCATGCTACTCATTCTGACCCCCTGTTCATAGCTATAGCCTGGCCCCGCCCGCCGCAGCTCCAGCACTGGCAATCCACAGGGAGCAGTCAATATCAAGTCGTCAAGAGGTAACCCATTGGAGAAGACACAGTAATGCTGCTGAGTCACTTTGGTGGAGTTCAGCAGCGCCTGTTTTGATCCAACATACACAGGACACCACATACTAAGTCCCCTACTGCATGACAATAACTGCTTAGTCGTGGAGCTGGTGTAAGTGAGCTCTCCCTCCAGAGGGCCCCGCCATGTCCATCCAATGACAGCCAGGACTTGCCAATACCAGTGACCCTGACGGAATCAAACCAATGCCACAGATGTGGAGAGGACATCGAAACTGAGGTCACCATGAGAGCTGAGCATGAAGGGACCAAGAATTTGTGACTTTTTTTTTACGCTGATCGATGAGAATGAGGATGATGAAGATGATGCCACGGATTTCCATTCCAGTCTGAGACTGCATGACATGGCTGTACTCTACGCCTACTGTCATAATATATCCTGGCATCTACCAGACACGAGAGATACAGACATCTGCAGTGTTGGTCAGGAAATAAGAGCAACACTCTATTTATATCTATCTTCACACACCTATTTAGTGGATGAAACTCGACTGTGTGGTTCCAATCTTCCCAACTGAATCCGTATCAATCAAACTCAATTCTGGTTAGGAGCCAGTCGAGGCAGAAAAATCCCATATGGCTCTAATGGGAATCGAACCCTTGACCTCTCAACTGGGGATCCACGACACTAACCACTTCACCACGGCAGCTGTTACTCTATTATGCCCTTTGTTGGCTGCTTGGGAGGCCATTGGATTGTAATTCTCCTCCCGATCGTTAGAACACCATAGATTTATAGATGATCATCTATGGTTGATATGATGGGTGAACTAATACAACTGGACTCAATTCTATTAATGAATCTCAACCAGGAGATGCCAGTTTCAAAGTAAGGTGACTGCAGGGGGAAAATGAATCAAAATTAGAAGAAAAATTACTGTACTGCAAGATGTAACAACAAACACATTACAAAACACGCACCACATCTTTGGTCTTCTTTAGGCAAGACAAACAACATTCAAGTCAATGAAAACAAAGCATGAACAGACAGTTACTTCTCTTCTTGAATTGGGTGCAAAAATGGATGCCAGCTGACCATATGCAGGCAAAACAAATGGTTCTATTCCCAAGACAGAATCTGACATCCTCATTTGCTGCCAGTGATGAATTTGATACTGACCCTTTAACACACCCTTCTTAGAGCTGCCATGGCCTAAAAAGGACAAAGTGTTGCATCTGAACACTTTAAGTGTTGCATTCCAAATTTAACTACAGCATGTGTGTGTAATGTTACAACAGCATTTTCAATCGTACTTCGCTTTTTACTCAACACGATATTGAACTAAGAAGATGGGATTCTCACCATTTTATCATCTGGTTTTGACTTGACTTACAAAAAATCAGAATGGTCCACAATGAAACCAACTGATACAGAAGCTAAACTACAATTGTCTTTAGCAAATTCCTTTTGCTTTTTCTTCCACTCCTAATGAACTTTTAGCAAAGTCCTTGCTTTTTCTTCCAGTCCTGACTGAACTTTGCCATTTGTTGCAAAATAATCTATAGTCTAAAAATCTAAGTTATCTCAGTTCAGTTTAAGCTGTTGCTAAAGCTGTTGCTAACTTTGCAAAAAACTCTAATAATCTAAAAATCTAAGTTATCACAGTTCAAATCTTAAATAAATGTTAGAGAATCGCCCAGAGAACGTGGACAAACGAGTCACAAGACGAAACACAACGTGTTTCGACCTTTTAGGTCTTCATCGGGTGAGACATAAACGAATAAAACAACGAAAATTCACTTAGCTTTGATCGCTTCAGATCACTTCACAGGGTTCAGCGCAAGGAAGAAGGCGTTGAATGTTGTGTTTCATCTTGTGACTCGTTTGTCCACGTTCTCTGGGCGATTCGCTAACATTTATTTAAGATTTGTTTAGATTTCCGCCTGCAGTCGTCTCACTTTGCAACACTATCACAGTTCAGTTTAAGCTGTCGCCAGAGCTGTCGCTAAGTCAGTGAAGCATTTTTTTCCTTGTTTTCTTTTTTTTTCAGGCATAGCATCTCATCACAGAGTAGCAGTGTAGCATGGTCAACAAAATCATGGCATGCTACACTGAAAGCACATCACTCGGCAGTTCTGTCTTCTTCAACCACTCATCCTACCTCCCCTTCCCTCATCTGTCCCCAGTCCTCCCATCTTTCCTTCCTCTGCCAGGCCACAGTCATAAAAAAAGAATTAGTCTATTACTTGTTTGTTCTGTTTAAATGAAATCAGCTTTATAAAACAATCTGAAAAAATCCACAAAGCACTGTTGCATAGTCTGCCATCAACTGTATTCCTAACTTTGTGTGAAAGATCTGATTAGATATCAGCTTCATTCCAGAGACTGTACAAGATCTTATCAGCTACTCTCCATTTCAGCATGTGTACATCTTACTAGACATAACTTCATCTGAAAGCTAATTAAAGCCTCTTACTATTAACTCTATCCTGAATTCTGGACAAGATCTTACCTGCTGTTAACTACGTTTGGCATCCTGTTTCTTCTTTCATTCTTACTCACACGCAGATGCATTCCAAATGCTCATGACTTCATTCTGGAGGCCATAAGCATCCCCACATGTACACACACACACACACACGCACACACACACACACACACACACACACACACACACACACACACACACACACACACACACACACACACACACCTTTGCAGCAGCACCAGACACAGCAGAGACAGCTACAGCAGTTGTTGCTGCTGAAGATGCTGCTGCCTTCAGACGGGCCACTGCCTCCCGCTCCTCCTCTAGTTCCTCTTTTAGTCTCTGGAAAACGCCATGTAAATAAGTATGCTTCTTCTCCTTCACTTACATTGCAAATAAAGGTGTCTTCTTCAACTGCTTTGTAAATAAAGTGTCTGTGTTTGTCTTTTTCAGTTACCTTGTAGGTAAACGTGTCTTCTTCTCCAGTTGCTTCATAAATAAGTGTGTGTGTGTCCATGTTTTTCTCCTTTAGTTACCTTGTAAATAAACGTTTTCTTCTTCAGTTACTTTGTAAATAAGCGTAAGTGTCCATGTTTTTCTCTGTCAGTTACGTTGTTGGTAAATGAGTCTTCCTCAGCTAATTTGGACATTTGTGCATATTCTGCTCCTTCTTCTTCACTTACCTTGTAAATAAATATGTCTTCTTAGGATAAAGGGGGGAGGGGGGGGGGAGGGTGGAGGAGGCAGCGGGGACAGGAAAATGGGGAAGGGGGAGAGCAACGGGGAGGGGGGAAGGGCAACAGGAAGGGGGAAGGGGGAAGAGGGGGAGAGGAAGGAGGAGACACATTCTAGTGAAGTTCACATATGGTGGTATGCAGTGAGTGTACTTATACAAAAGCTGATAATCAAAGAAAACAACAATGTAGCAGACAGGTACCCTAAAACATAAATATGGATGTAAAAAAAGGGAAGGAGGGTGGCGTAGTAAAAGGCGAAGAGAGAGGGGTGATAAGCTGACAGAATTTGATGGAACTGGTTCTGCAAAACCACTGTTAAATGCAAGAGAGTGTTTGCATATTCGTGTATTTGGAAGAATTTATTTTTGAATGTGCAGGTGTGTGCATGCATGCATGTGTGCATGCATGGAATGTGCATGGTTGTGTATGTGCATACATGCGTACGTGCACATGTGCATGTGTGTGTGCCTGCGCACATGCACAAGCCTGTGTATGAGAAAAGAGAGAGAGAGAATGTGTGTGTGTATAGGTGTAGCTTAGCAATAAGAAAAAGAAATAAGAAGTCAGATCAATGAATGACAACTAGATGACAAAGGCATATTTCATGAAACAAGCAAAGAAGAAAGTAAAAGAACAAAACACTCCTCTCTTTACCCTTTTCTCTTCCTTGAGATCTTCCACCTTTTTCTCCAGGTCTCTGCCCACTGGAGGGAAGCAAAACAGAGAAAATGACTGGTTTATGTGTTACTTTCTCACCAACAAGAACAAATCAAATAAATCCAGCAAGAATGGAACCTCTCAACAGTTGCCCCCAAACATGATATATCAGTAGAACATTTTACTAGAAGCTAGCTGTATTGCATGGTGTGGTTGCTTTTGTAAAAAGGTATAATGATGATGAAAAAAATATGAAGTATGTTGGTTTTGATGGTTTAACAGATGGTTGTGCAAACAATCATCAAACAAAGCTAACCAGAGAAGCAACCTACCTGTGCATAACAACACATGCCATAGTATTATGCATCATGCAGATTTTGAAATTTATTCATGATACTTAGGACAACAAATCCTCGCCGCTTTGTAATATCAATTACTGCCTAGAGTAATGATAAACTCTGAACAAGCTTTTGATCACAATTACAACCGAAGCTGACCACTCTGAAAAGAACATAATCATACTTGTTGGCAATACGCAGCTGAACACTGTTTGGGATCATCAGCAAATGCCACATCATTGAGTGCATCTCGTAGGGTGAGAGAACTGCATGAATGATTATTTCTCATTCCTACCTGTCCACACAAATGCTTTATTTCAACTGGTATGAACAACACCCTCAACAATAAGGATGCCCACAAAATAAAAGAAAAAGCAGATCAATCTTTCATCCTGATCATCCTGACTTGGTTCAGCACCCACAATCATCCACAGTGAGCTCCCTTGATCAAATTCAATTCCTATGAATGAGTTATGAGATGAAGTTCCACCATTTTCTTATGCATGCTCATTTGGATCTCATGTTTTCTTACTTAGCTTTTCGCAGCTCTAAGTCACAACAAATGTCTCTTAGCCTTCTCCCTACTTTTCTCTCAAAATGTCAAAACTTCTTTTTCTTCTTCTATTTACTGGGGAATGTAAAAGAAGAATGTGCAAAAGTTCTTTCTCTTGGTCTCATCACTGGTTTTGACCACAGTCAGTGTCATAATGTCTCTTGTCTTTTACTTCTGCTCTGATCCCTTCATGGACACAGACTTCTGGCTTCAGATGACACAGATGGTGCTCAGTCACAGACACTCACCAGACATGTTATTCTTCTACTGCTTTCTCCTCTCAAGCTGAGTGCTGTCCATTAGAAATTCCTAGCTAAACACTAGCTGTGTGCTGTATTTTAGCTATTTCCATCTAAACACTAGCAGTGTGATTGTCAGTTAGCCATCCCTAGCCAAACACTAGCTGTGTGTTGTCTGGTAGCCTAAATACCAGCAAACGCCAGCTCATTGAGTGCAGTCCATAAGGTGACATTATTGCAGGCCAGCTCATTGAGTGCAGTCCATAAGGTGACATTATTGCATGCCAGCTCATTGAGTGCAGTCCATAAGGTGACATTATTGCATGCCAGCTCATTGAGTGCAGTCCATAAGGTGACATTATTGCATGCCAGCTCATTGAGTGCAGTCCATAAGGTGACATTATTGCATGCCAGCTCACTGAGTGCAGTCCATAAGGTGACATTATCGCACGCCAGCTCATTGAGTGCAGTCCATAAGGTGACATTATTGCACGCCAGCTCACTGAGTGCTGTCCATAAGGTGACATTATTGCATGCCAGCTCATTGAGTGCAGTCCATAAGGTGACATTATTGCATGCCAGCTCATTGAGTGCAGTCCATAAGGTGACATTATTGCATGCCAGCTCATTGAGTGCAGTCCATAAGGTGACATTATTGCATGCCAGCTCATTGAGTGCAGTCCATAAGGTGACATTATTGCATGCCAGCTCATTGAGTGCAGTCCATAAGGTGACATTATTGCATGCCAGCTCATTGAGTGCTGTCCATAAGGTGACATTATTGCACGCCAGCTCATTGAGTGCTGTCCATAAGGTGACAGTATTGCACGCCAGCTCATTGAGTGCTGTCCATAAGGTGACAGTATTGCACGCCAGCTCATTGAGTGCTGTCCATAAGGTGACAGTATTGCAGGCCAGCTCATTGAGTGCAGTCCATAAGGTGACAGTATTGCAGGCCAGCTCATTGAGTGCAGTCCATAAGGTGACAGTATTTCATGCCAGCTAATTGAGTGCAGTCCATAACGTGACATAATTGCACACCAGCTCATTGAGTGCAGGCCATAAGGCGACAGTACTGCAGGCCAGCTCATTGAGTGCAGTCCATAAGGTGACAGTATTGCAGGCCAGCTCATTGAGTGCAGTCCATAACGTGACAGTATTGCAGGCCAGCTCATTGAGTGCAGTCCATAAGGTGACATTATTTCATGCCAGCTCATTGAGTGCAGTCCATAACGTGACAGTATTTCATGCCAGCTCATTGAGTGCAGTCCATAAGGTGACAGTATTGCAGGCCAGCTCATTGAGTGCAGTCCATAAGGTGACAGTATTTCATGCCAGCTCATTGAGTGCAGTCCATAAGGTGACAGTATCGCATCTTTGGCCATTTTTGGTAAGGTCACCACTAAAGCAGCCATACTGTGTCTTCTCAGAAATATGGTCACTTACCAACTGTAGCTGCAGACTTTTCTTGGTCCATCTGACTTGTGTACTGTGCCATGATGACAGCCTGGAACAAAAGTCAAAACAAAAAAAAGATGACTTGTGTGAGGGGAGGGGAATGGGGAAGGCGGGAGAGAGAGACAGAGAGAGAGAGAGAGAGACAGACAGAGAGAGTGACAGAGACAGACAGAGTGTGAAAATGAGAGGGGGGAGAAAAGAGAGAGAGAGAGAGAATAAGAGAGAGAGAGACAGACAGTCAGAGACAGAGACAGAGAGACAGACAGACAGGCTGATGGTGTGAGTAAGAAAGAGTGAGACAGAGACAGAGAGAGACAGAGAGAGAGAGAGAAAGAGAGAGGAGAGAGAGAGAGAAAGACAGACGGACAGATGGACTGACCAACAGACAGACTGAGAGAAATTTGAGAGAGAGAGAGAGTCAGTAACAGAAAGAGGCTGTGGCACAGACAAACACAGTGCAAAGAGATCTTTTTTCATGCATACCTGTCCAAATGCCTTAACTCCAGTAGACATGAAACAAGGCAATGTAAATTAACTAGCGTTTCCTCTCCTCATACTTCTACAGCCTGCTCGTCGGTTGGAAAGCTGTCTCTGACCTTGACTCTCATGAAACCTATGTCAGCTGCTCCTGCTTTTCTTCATTCCTTCCATGCAACTCATGCAAGAGTTGGACCGGTTCAACATGGTGCACAATTTTTTGCACTTGTTTTGAATGTCTCGATGGTCTGCCAGTTTTGGTGAGGGCAGCAACTGACGCTTCCTGCTTCACTGTTCAGCTTATGGTCCCATGTCAAGAGGAAACAGGCAGATTTTTCCTCCCAGTGCACTCTGCGCCCTCTACCCCGGACGCCTTATGGTGAAGAGTGGCTGGTATCTGAACGTGTGCCAGGTAGGCCTCGGTTGAGTCTGCCACCCTGGCAAGACTGGCTTGGAGAGCTACCAGGAAGGGACGACTCCATGGGGGGTGTCACTGGTGCAGAAGGGCGAACCCCCGTGTTTAACAAGCAAGTAGGACTGGGCATGCTTTGACCGTCTGTGTCATGGTATGTCTGGTGTGTATGTGAGCGAACGAGCTGTCAAGCAAGGCAAGAATGGTTTTTGTGCTTTCGAATGTTATGATGATGATGCTGACAAATGTTATGATAATGATGAATCGGCCTATGGCTCAGAATTTTCTTTGACTAGAGCAGTGATCAGCAATGCATGATCTGTTGTAACTAGTACTCTTGTAATTTCTTATTTTGATTCATCCGCCTCTTCGACCTGCTAGTTTGAGTTCAACCCTCTTTTTTTTAAGAGTCTGGTGCTATGATTCTGTTTCTCTTCCGAAGCAGCCGTGAGGGTGTCATAACCTTTTTTTAAGCCTTTCTCGAATCCCACTTTGCTCGTTCCGACAATCTGTAAGCAAGTGCCATGTATGCAGGAAACATACCAATGATTCCAGATACACTTTTGCATTTACAGGTTGAACATAATCATCCAGACGTGCACTATTTGCTCTCGCACCTCAGTTAAATTTCTGAGCCTCTTGTTCTCGAGCCTCGTAGTATGGAATTTGGTTTATGGTGACCCCATGTTCTGTTTCTATTCCATTTCCATTTTCCTTCAAACTTGAGGGGATAAGCGACTGTCTGTACATCCTGTGTTTTAAATACTGCAGACGTCTAGTTTTTGTGCTGTATTTTATTTTTGCTCTTCAACAGGACTGTGAGCAGTCTGTCTTTCAGGAATACCTACAGTGATGACCTTGGTCGTAATCTTGATGATGTTGATGAGTTTTCTTCTCCTGTAAATATTTTCCTTCTTTCGTGTCCATTTCTCATGGTCACAATTTCGTTTGTGCGAAGAATAATTCATCATGATATCAGAAGTTGAGGAAGGAGTATGGAGATTTAGCCTCAGCTGAGGCTTCTGGCCGGTGCTATTTGATGTTCAGGAATTCTCCTTCTGACAGTCTCCGGGAGTTTTGTGGGACTGGCCTCTAATTCCCCTCGCATCTTTTCTTCTTTTTTCTCTCAGTAGGAGGCTATCTTGTCTGACACTTGTGTTACTGCCAGTGTTTTGGGGACCTCTAGGGTTTCTTTTTGGCTCCCCTACTGATGACAGTCACAGTTTTGACCAGTTCCTTACACAGAGACTCATCCAATGCTGCATTTTCTTCTGTAATGGTCTCTTTGCTCCAGGAAGGTGCCTTTAGGGAGGTCACTCTTCCATGTCTGTCAAATTTCTTAGTCTTTCTTTCCTTGATTCCAAGGAACTGGAAGTCAGGCCAGTCATAGGCCTCAGCAAGCTGAGGTTCTTGGGCCATCAGCCATGACTGGTCTGACATGTGTCTCTTTCCCCTCTTGAATACTGTGGCATGTGGATAACCCTAGGGGCGACAGATCTCTTGAGTGTCTCTCCCTTCGTTTGGATGATACAATCAGATGGTGTTTTGCTTTTTGTGAGGTTCTGAGGTCTTCTTGCATGGACCTTTTAGCTACCAGGCAGAGCAGCCAGCTCTCAGTCTTGTGTCTTAATGCTGACCTGACAGCTTTCGCTGTGGGTGCCCTGGCAATACTTTGGGAAGAAGGTTCACATACATATCTTGACCCTCCCCTAAGAAAGTCTTTTTGCTGTGGTCCTAGTGAGGAGAAGGCACCGGCTTCCCTCGTTTAACTCCATCTGATCAATCTAGAGATGAACTTTAATGAAAACTTACCATGCCTCCATATGAAAGGAAAAACAAAATACAAGGCAATCTGGCGAAGGCAGACAAGGTAGAGAAGATATCCTCTTGGGTGCAATTTCTCCTGCAGTCTCCTATCGATGCTCTTGGGTGCAATTTCTCCTGCAGTTTCCTATCAATGCTCTTGGGTGCCATTTCTCCTGCAGTCTCCTATTGCTACCCCTTGCAGCATCCAGACCATGATCAGTCTGGCCTCAGCAGCTAAAGAGCTCATTTGTTTGGGTCCCCTCCATCTACTCCCACTTCAGTGGCCACTGAGTGAGGTCTTGTCTCAGATGACCTTAGAACACAACATTCAAATTGGCCTCCCCTTTGTTTTGGCCCTTCAGCCTTGGCTGAACCTGGACTGTTTACGTCAGGTATCCCTTTACAACTCCTTCTGTCGTTGCACACAAGTTGTGCCATAAGTCTTTCTGGAGAGCAATGGTCTTTGGGAAGACCGGAGCTCTGAGCACATAAGCCCAATGCAACTGGTCTCAAGTCTTCAGGAATAAGACACGTGACAGTGTGCTCAGGCAATTTGACACTGGTCACGCATCTGAAGATCCATGGGAGTACTTACTCCAGATTGTTGATCGATCTGGCAGTGTCTCTGCTACTTTCTTGCCAGTCAATGGGAATTAGTCCTAGTAAAGCTGAATAAACCAGAGGACACACTGTCCAGGAGGGTCAGGTGCTCCTATCTAAGTGGATGCGCAATGAGAATGCCTTTCATTCCATACATCAGTGTCTGGGACCTCCCACTTGGACCTATTTGTTACCAGATGGAGCAGTCAGCTTCTGGTCTTTGTTTCACTGGTACTGTATTAGATTAGCAATTGTTCACACCGAGACACAAAACAGCACCAAAAAATTTGTCAACCGATGTGCATTCACATCGATTTCAAGTTCATGTGGTAACCAGGGCCAAATCAGTTTGTTGTGAAAAGGTCAAGTTAAGTAGGTAGACACTGGTTGAGATCCTGTCTGTGCCATGTTGACTTCAGGGGTCTTTTCCTTTTTTCTGATCCAAAGTCATTTTTGCTTTGATTGTTCATTACATAAGAGAGACCGAGGGCAATTCTTAAACTTTCTGGAATCTTTAGTTAAAACCATTTTTGTGCTGAGTTTGAAGGCAGCCTTGTGCTTGAGTTTGAACTTCTGGCTCCCAGGTGAGATCCCACCATCCTCTTTGATATTCTGGCATTTTTTGGATGGGTAAGTATGAAGAAAAGGATTTTTCCTACTAAAAGTAGTTTTATGATATACTTACTTGTCCACACAGATACAACTCCCTCAGTCCTCCCCACAGTTGGGAAAAGGGAGAAAACTGATTTGTTTTGGAGTGAAGTGAGCTGATTACATGTCACTCAAGGAAGACCACTCTTGTATTCCTGTCGGTTGAGTAGAGTGAGCTGCCTGCTCTCCACATGATTTTGAGGGGGGGATGGGGTGATTCTTGATGCTACGCGTAGTAGGAAAAAAGGGCATTTGTTTGGACTGGTAAATATGAAGAAAACAGGCAAACATCCTTTTTAATTTTCTTAATGGGAATCCTAATGCATGGCGTTGTTTCAAGCCTATGGGAGATAAGGCATTTGTTTGGACAGGTAAGTATATCTTAAAAATACTTTTAGCAGTAAAATTCTTTTTTTTCCCAAAAGCATCAAACTATAGGACCACAAAGTACAGAGGATGCTGGTTGTATTAAAACCAAAACTAAAAACACTGTTGTACTGAAGCAAGCCATGGGTTCAAGTCTCATCAAAGACAAGTCAGCTCCAGTCAACTCCCACTATTGTAGGATGTGAAATGGGCTCAAAGGGAAAGACTGGAACCACACAGTCAGGTTTCCTTTAAGAAACTGACATGTCTCTAGGAGTGAAGCTCAATTTTCTAGACCAATCTTAAGGTATCTTTACCTCTCAGGATTAGCTGACTCCTGGGTACTTTGCACACATTATATACACCTATGATCACTATCTTTGTAAATTAGCGAGAGAGAGACAGACACACAGACAGTTGCCAAGGCCTCAAAAGCACGATATAAAGCATTTTTGACATTTTAAGCATAGCATTCCAGATTTAACCATAGTACTCATATGTGATGTTATTGAAGCGGTGGTGGGGATTTTTTTCTCTGCCAATTTTTTCTTTGAAACCATTTCTGTAGCATCCCCAATGTCTTACAAGTTAGACTCAATAGCACTTCATTTCCCTTTGCACTCAACATGAAGAAGACGGAAATCTTGCTAGTTATTGTAAAAATCAAAGTGGCCAAATATGAAACGGCGACAAAATAGCTAACATTCTGACTCATTTTTTTTTCTGCTTTTACTTTCTCTTCTTACCAATGTTTGCCATTTTTTTCTGATGGAGTAAGCCTACAGACTAAAGACCTACATTGTTTTGGTTCTGTATAAACTGTTTTTTAGCATAGTATTTCCCCAAAGAGCATAGCAGTACAGCCCTGTCAATGAAATTGTAGCATGCTATGCAAAAAGCTTAGCACTTGGCCGCTCTGCAGATGGACACACAGACAGACAAATAGTCAGAAGACAGAGACAGTCCTACTCCTTTATCTGTTTCAAAGAAGGTACTGAAGGTGGGGTAAAAGAAGAACAGAAGCTTTGTACAACAATGGCATCTGCATCTAACTTGAATCAAAATGAATTAAATTGCTACAGAATCTGACATGCCCTGTGACTCTGACCTTCTCTTTCTCCAGCTTGTCAACCTCCTGTCTGTTGTTGACCAGCAGCACTTTACGATCCTTCAGCAGTTTGTTGACACGCTCTGTCATGCTCTGAAAGGCACATATGACATCAAATGGAAGACAATTTTTATGTGTGTGTGTGTGTGTGTGTGTGTGTGTGAGCGTGCGCATATGTGTGTGCATGCATGAATGTGTGAGTGTGTGATGTATGTGCATAAGGAAGAAAGGGATAGAGACAGACAGACAAAGATAGAGTGAGACAGATTTATGAATGCATGCATGCATGGATGTACTTGCATAAGGTCAAAGAGCGGTTCACAAACTGTCACCAAACCTGACAAGCGTTTTAGTTCATTTGTTGTTTTTTTCTTCATAAAATCTTTTTTTTAAGAACCTATTTTTTCTGTTTTTCCTGTCTAATTTTTATCATACGAATTACTTTCAAAATAATCTAGAACTGATGAATATAATATACACTACTAAAAACAATTGAAGTACCACCCCTAATTTTTGTATGCAATTTTCAAAAAGCTCTGATAAACCAATTAATATTGATAATTGAATAAACTCTGCTGGATAAGCTTACCCGGTTCTCAAATACTACTCCTCGTGCATTTTTGTTATGTTAAAGTCGGTCAGCAGTTATCTACCGCGTCGCATCTGAGGCAAAAAAATCCCGAGAAATTATCGAACTTGTGTCGCTCCCAGATTTTGACACAGACACAGCAAGAAAAAAAAATGTGATGCACGTGAAAGCAAGGTCTTTTCTGAGCAGAATTGCAATCAGTTAGCACATTTGACGGGTATAAAAAGTCGCGAAATTTAGGAAGATTTAACCATGCCTGCGAGACAACGACTAAGCAACACCGACAGAGGAAGAGCGATAGCATGGTACCAAGAAGGTATTGGCTTGAGGGAGATTGGTCGACGGCTTGGAGTGAGTCACCCAGTCATTCTGAGGCTCAGAGACCGTTGGCTTAACACTGGAAGTGTTGAAGAACAGCAGGGACGTGGACGGACGAGAAGCACCTCCAGACAGCAGGATCGGTTCATTGTTATCGCTTGTCTGAGAGACCGTTCAGCCAGTGCCACAGTACTCCGAGACCAGCTACGACAAGCCAGCAACGTCAACGTCAGTACCCAGACAGTTCGGAACCGGCTCCACGACGCCAACTTGAGGTCAAGGTCCCCAGCAGTGAGATCAATACTGACCCCAGCGCATCGAGCTCATCGTCGGGCCTGGGCAGCATGTCATAGAAGGTGGACAAGAGCTGAATGGGCAACAGTACTCTTCACAGAACGAGTCAAGGTTCACCCTCAGGTTCAACGACGGGCGGGTTCGCGTCTGGCGGATCCTGGAGAACGCTACGTTGACGCTGCCGTCAGGGAGCATGACTGCTATGGAGGTGGGTCCGTGATGGTGTGGGGTGGGTTCAGCCTACGTCACAGGACCCCCCTACACCGTGTTGAAGGCCGCCTGACCGGTGCCACCTACCGCGACACCATCATCCCGCCCCTTGTGATGCCCGCCCTGAGGGCAGTTGGCCAGGGCGCCCAGTTCCAGGACGACAACGCGCCGTGCCACCGCGCCGCCACCGTGAATCAGTTCCTACAAGGGCAGCAGGTGACAAGAATGGACTGGCCTGCCAGGTCACCAGATTTGAACCCCATAGAGCATCTGTGGGACGTGCTGGGGAGGCGAGTGCGGGCCCACAACCCTCCAGCAGACACCGTGGACCAGCTGTTTCAGTTGCTGGAGCAGGAGTGGCAGGCGATCCCCCAGGACACTCTCCGCCGCCTGGTGCACTCCATGAGACGTCGATGTGACGCTTGTTTGAACGCGAACGGTGGTCATACCCGTTATTAACATCATGACATCTACCATAGACTCTTGTTACTTTTCATTTTGGGGTATGCCTCTTTAATCAAGTGTAAAACAAAGATAATTTTTTGTCACGGTGTTTGAACAAATTTGAATGGATTGAGGAATAATAAAAATAAAATATTCAATCATTAAATTATGTTCAGCTTTGTTTTCTTTCGAATGACAGCAGTTTTCCTAAGTGGTACTTCAATTGTTTTGAGTAGTATATACTTTATGAAATAAAAGGTCAACGTTCAAAAGAGAGTTAACAAAAAATCAACTAGTAAAAATGAAAAAAAAGAAAACTGATCCCTTGACTATGAGAGTTGTTGCCCTTCAATACTCATTCATATCGGACCAAAAGTTAAAATTTTTGTTCATCCTCTCTGCTCAACAGATCACAGACAACAAAAAACAGGCCAATCAGCAATTTGTGTAGACAGAACCGAAATGAAAACTGCATATCCATCCAGTATTCTGCTTTCCAGTAAACCCTTTACAAGTAAACGAAAATACTTGCGCCACACACCCCAAATGAAGTTACCAGCAAACAGCCCTTTCTGTCTCATGCCAACAGAAGACAACAACCCATTGATCGTATCAGTCAACTGTCAACAGACCTGGCTCTACTACAAGGACTGCTAGAACTGCCCATTTTACCTGTACCAGCACTCACAGAGCTGTGATCAGGCAACCACTGGAACATAACTAATGTTGGACTAATGCCGACATATGGGGTGGGGGAACTCAACACCAACAGCTTTTAATCATGCAGCGACTGGGTCTCATTGGTCATGTATAATTGATACACATTGATCAGCTAGCTGAATGAATTGTATTAAAACATTCCGATCCCTAATTCATTGAGAAACTGTGTGATGAAACTGCTACGAATCAGATGCATACTATGGCATTTGACAATATCAAAACCGCTATCAGTTATGTCCTGAGGCAATCAACAGGTAAAAAAGAAAACAATTGTAAAGCATTCTAATTTGACTAACAGAGGGGTTCTTCAAATGCGTATATATATACATAAAAGCTCATTTGAAAAGCTAGGGAACCCACAGTAGGGATTTTGTAGAAGCGTGTGTATGTGTCTGTTTGTGAGTGTGCGAGTTTGTGTGTGTGTGTGTGTGTGTGTGTGTGTGTGTGTGTGTGTGTGTGTGTGTGCATGTGTGTGTGCATGTGTGTGTGAGTGTGTGTGTGTGTATGTGAACATGCATGTGTGTGTGTGTGTGTGTGTGTGTGTGTGTGTGTGTGTGTGCGTGTGTGTTGCTGTATCTGTGTGCATGTGAATTTGTGTGTGTGTGTGTGTGTGTGTGTGTGTGTGTGTGTGTGTGTGTTTGTGAGTGGTGTGTGTTTGGTTAAATGTATATCTATAAGTGTATTCATAAATGATTACAAAGAAATATGTGTGTGTGTGTGTGTGTGTGTGTGTGTGTGTGTGTGTGTGTGTGTGTGTGTGGAGTGTGTTTGGTTAAATGTGTATCTATAAGTGTGTTCATAAATGATTACAAAGAAACTCAACACAGACACACAGACACACACACACACACGCATGCGCGCGCGCACACACACACACACACACACATTGGATAAGTAAGTAAGTACTATTACTGCTACTGCTGAGATAATAATTACGACAAAACTTTCTCTCTCTCAAGGACAACACACACACACACACACACACACAAGAGCATGCACACACACGAGCACGAACACACACGAGCACGAACACACACACGCACACCACACACACACACACACACACAGAGAAACAACACAAAAAGAAAGAGACGGACACGGATCAGTAGCTACATACCTCCATGGAGTCCTTCCAGAACTCTTCCTTGCGGGACATCTGTGTGCGATAGAGTTCAATGACCTGACGGAAAGTGTCCAGCTTTCCTTTATACTGCTGCCTCAGCATCAACACAAACCCGTTAAACTGCACCTGCACCAGATAACAACAGAAAGCTAGACTGAAGGCGTAGTGGATGGGCGTAGTGGATACTGGACTTGCCTTTTCATAAGTAGATGTCAGAAAGTGCAATGTAAGCTAGACTGAAGGCCTAGTGGATACTGGACTTGCCTATTCATAAGTAGATGTCAGAAAGTGCAAAACCACATCTTCTATCCTATATTTGACTGTTATTATTCTATTATTGTGTTCTCTTCACTGGTTCCCTGGCAGCAAAAAGCTCTGCTACAAAGCTACATCTCTCTGCTTTAAATCCACTGAATCCTCCTGTCCTTAATATCTAACTGATCAGACACATCTGTACACCCCTTTATATGAATTCGACTCTTCTGAAAGCAAGATGTTGATTTGTGACTGCCAACGCATTTTCAGAATTAAAACAAAATGTTTTCTTTTTTTCAAAATAAATAGATTAACCCCTTGACTGCCGCTATTTTGTATCAGTTTTGCACTTCTGTGTGCCGGAGCAAAATTTGACTTTTTGCGGTAGGTTCACAAATTTGATCAGTGCTCATTTATTTGTGGAGATATCTGTTAGATTTTTGGCATGTTTTCCTCTCATACCCAGGGCTATAATATCTGCAAATAATATTTGATTTTGTTCATTCTGAGTATAATAAATAATCTTCAAGGCCTTCTTCCTTGCGCTGAACCCTGCGAAGTGATCTGAAGCGATCAAAGCTAAGTGAATTTTCGTTGTTTTATTCGTTACCTGATGAAGACCTAAGAGGTCGAAACGCGTTGTGTTTCGTCTTGTGACTCGTTTGTCCATGTTCTCTGGGCGGTTCGCTAACATTTATTTAAGATTTGTTTAGATTTCCGCCTGCAGTCCTCTCGCTTTGCAACTAGATCTATCATTTTAGAATCTGAGTCACCTTGCAATCTCCTGTTACCTTATAAAGTTCCTTGGGTCCAAGTCCATGGGAATGGGGCTTAGCAGAGTAACTGGCTGCTTGATGCAGTCCCATCCTCTAACTTTTTCCAGTTCTTATGTCCATATTTTGCATTTTGGAATTTCTTTGATTTCAATTCTTTCTTCTGACCATTGATTTTTTTCCAAATACATTTTCAGACTTGTCTGTATAACTTTCATATTCATCTTGTTTTTGGTTCTTGTTTTCCTGATTTTTTTCTTTGTCCAAACCATATTAGCATATCTCCCTGTAACTGACTACGAACTGAAAAGGTAAGATCAAGAACATGCCCTACATGACAGCATCTGACATAAACAATAAAGGTAAAAAGTCTGGACAACCCAAACCAAAACAACCACATACTTGTGTTTCATCCTCTATTGCCCTGTAGTGTTTCTCAATATCCTGGACGATGTGGAGATGCTTCGTTTTCATCTCTGACATGTCCCCAGCAATGCGAGCAATGCAACTGCGGGCATAGGTGTATGGAATGTAGGCGTTCTGTTGAGCTTCTGTCTTGATACAGATGGTGTCTGCAACGATGGAAATCCAGATTACACACTGACTCTATCAGATTTCACAGAAACTTCACTGTCACATGTGAATCATCTATTACATGTGGCCAGCGAATAAGTACAGAAAGCAACATAAGAATTATCAAACGATCCATACTGATTTCATATTTAAAGATTTCTTGGAGATAAAAGCAGAAAGTTATGTTTATCAAGGCAGAATGCCATTGTATAGGATGTGCATGTCTCAGCAAGTATAAGAGACCAACTGACAGTGAGTTGAGAGAGGCAGAGGTCTGAAAAAAAAAACTGCCAAAAAAAAAGGGATAAAAAAAGGCAAGAAAGAGGGAGAGAAAGAGAGAATGGCAAACATATAGATAAATACAGACATTCAGAAAACAAAGATAAATATATATACACATACATGAGTGTGTGCATGTGTGTGTGTGTGTGTGTGTGTGTGTGTGTGTGTGTGTGTGTGTGTGTCTGTGTGTGTGCTTATGTGGTTTGCGTGTGTGTGGGAGAGAGAAAAGGGGAGGGAGAGAGAGGGAGGGAGTGGGAGAGAAGAAGAGAGAGACAGGCAGACAGAGAAAGAAAAAGGAAGACATGGGAGAGAGAGAGAGAGAGAGAGAGAGAGAGAGAGAGAGAGAGAGAGAGAGAGGAGAGAGAGAGAGAGAGAACTTGATAAGAAAAAAGAATAAAACAGAGTATCAGAGAGAGTTTTATATCCAATGCAGAAAAGAAAACAAGACATATACACAAAAAGGTAGCAATACAAAACTACTGATGTGGGAAAGTGCAGGCTCTAGTTGGAAACCCCACAAATAAAATAAAACGAAACAGAACTAACAAACTCTACATAGTGACAAAGATTCTTTTCATTTCAACCCTTCAAAAGTTTTGATCAACTTAAGTGTTTATTTGTTCATCATCTTCTACATGTCTTCAAACAGCTCTGTGTGTTTACAAGTGGATTTGGAAACAGATACCCAATTCTAGAAAGCACTAATTCTGCACAGCATGTCACTGCTAATATCTCAATATAATAAAACCTTAGATAAACACACCATCTGATAACAGAAACACAATAACCACCATTGCCTGACCCACCAACAGGAGTTTCTTTGGTCTGGGCTTTCTTCTTCAATTGCTTGCCTGCCAAAGGTCTGGAATCATCTCCACTGACAGCTGAATCTGTTTGCAGTTCACATGAGAATCAAAAAAGTTAAGACCATCAAGCAAGAAGCAGTTAGAGTGAAATGAAAAGATGCTGAATTGCACATGCCTTTTAAGGAAAATACTGAAAATGTTTGTTCAGACTTGTTAACTCTTTTGCTGCCAGCTGTTCACTGTGACTGTACTTGCACCTGCAAATAATAAGCTACTGGTTAAAGACTGCCTACGAAGGGTTATTTTTCATAAACATTGTTATCCCTGTCTGCGCTAAATTGTAACTCCCCAAAAGTCACTCACCATAAAGATGTGTTTTCATGGAACTGGAACATTTCTGTCTTTGACTACATCACTAGATTTCTACTCCTTCTTGAAAGTCTTGTTTCTGGACCATTGTTCTTTTTTGTTACCGTTACTAGATTTACCTTCCAGACTCCCTTTCTATTAAGACATAAGTACATGTGTTTCTGGAACATTTTGGTCACCGTCTACACTAAATTTCATCTCCCCCAAACTCCCTGTCTGTCAAGACTTGTTTTTGGAACATTCAGTCTTCTTTTATATCACTAGATTCATCTCCAAGAGACTCTTTCTCTATCAAGACGTGCTTCTGAGCATTTTGGTCTTCGCTTATAATTATATCACTAGATTTGCCTCTCAAAGATTCCCTTTTTATAAAAACATGTTCTTGGAACATTTTGGTCTTTGTTTATATTAGATTTACCTTCTATAAAGACTTGCATTTCTATAAGCCACCCTGCTAAAAGTAGTTTGTGTCATGGACTTTCTGTGGGAAGTCGTGACTTCGACTCCCATCAGAGCTATTCATTTGCGGGATATTTCTGCCCCAACTGGCTTCTACCCAGAGCTGAGTTTACTATGGGTGCAACTGGGAAGACTGGCATCACACAGTCATGAGTCTCTGAAATATATTATGAAAGTAAGCATAGAGTACAGCCCTGTTATGCAGCCTCAGACCAGAATGGAAATCTGTAGTATAATCTTCATCATACTCATTCTCATCAATCAGCATAAAAAAAGTTTTAAATTCTGTAGCTCTTCATGCCCAGCTCTCATGGCGACTTCAGTTTTGATTTTCTCTCCATGTCTATGCCCTTGATGAGGTTCTGTCGGGGTCATCAGTATCCAAAGATTCAGAGGGACTGTTGCTGGACAGATGCGGAAGCACCCACTGGATGAGTTCACTCATGCTTGCTCTGTGAGTAAGCAATTATTATTATCAGTGGGGAGTTAGTAAACAGTGTCCTGCTCATGTTGGATCAGAACAGGCGTCAAAGAACACTACCAAACTGACTCCGCAGTGCCTTCTCTGATGGGTTGCCTCATGACGAGTCGACATCAACTTGTGGATTGCTGGTGCTGGAGCTGCTGCAGGACAAGTCAGGCTGTGGCTGTGGACAGGGAGCTGGAAAAAGCGATGTGGCTGAAATGCCACTAAAGAGGCATGAAAAAATGAGGAGAAAAAAAATTTTATTTCTGGAACATTTTGGTCTTTGTCTGTATGAAATTTATCTCCAAGACGTAGTCAATTATAAAAGCTATATTTTTTTCTTCATAATGGATCGGTTCGTAATCCCGTAAATTAAACAAAAATAGAATGGCACAAATTTGCAATGGCAAATATGAAAAAAAAAATCATCAGATCAGAGCCACTGATCCTGCTGCTGTTGCACTGAAGGCACTACAGTCACTCTTTGCACCAAGAATTTCAATATTTCAATGAAAACTAAAGTCATATACCCGATTCACAAATCTGAAGTCCCACTGCGCATCATGCTCATTTCATTTTCATGAATTCAGGAAGCTTCTCATGAGTACAGCATGCATGAACAGCATGACATATCTTTGTGTGAAAAAGGAAAGCTGCAGACAGAAATGTTTGTCAATGATGCAGATACACACCAAGAAATACATCCAATATTTTGTTGCTGGGCAGCAAAAAAAAAAGGCACAAAATGAGTTATGGAGCTTAAATCAAAATTAAAAGAAAAAATAACTTCTTCAATAAAAACACTGAAGAAGTTAAAGCTCTAGTCAATGTTTACAATTTGAATGAAGTGACAGAAAATAATTAAGTCGATATATGAAAGAGGAAAGCTGGAAAATGACCATGGAACTTGAAGTTAAAGGCAAATACAGAAGTTTAGGTTAACAACTATGAATCTAATTCACCACAATACCAAATGCATTATCATTTTTATACATACATCATCCAGTTCAGTCACATACATGTTATTCTTTAGAAATCCCACTACCTTCAGGCAGAAAAAAAAGAGATGGGTTAGTAAATCCAAATATAATTTAAAAAAAACAACTGTTTAAAAAGATTAAAAGCAATGGAGTACAATTAGAAGCAAACTCTATAACTGTTAATATAATGAACACCAATTTTGGTCCTCAGAGTTTGGTCCCCTAACCTGTCTTTTGAAAGGGCAGTCTCTCAACACATCCAAAGAATTTTTTCAACCTATTCATACCTTCGCCTGTCTCTCAAAATATTTAGAGAAACCTTCAGAATCTGTTTCTATCTTCATCAATCTGTCTTAACATTTGGGAAAATGAAAATGTCAAAATCCATCTATCTTCACTTGCTTCTAAAAACCTTAGGAAAAACAATAAACAGTGGAGATCAATGCTTTAGATCTTTATTTGTCTCTCACAGAATTAAGGTGAAGAGGAGCTTTCAAAACATATTCATGCCTTCATGTATCTCTAACAACAGTAACTCTTATCAGATTGGACATTTTAGTGCTGATTTTTAACAAGAATTGGGTGGCAGCTTACTGATCATAACAATACGCATGCAAATTTAATAACATATATCAAAATGAAAGAAAAGGTCTTTAAAGTTTTGAAATTGCAAAGAAATCTGAAGAATTTGACCCCAGAAAATGTTTGTAATTGATAAAACTGTAACAATGGAAAATTCTGATGGTGAAACCAGGATCAAAAGCATTTCACCTTGGATCCCTTTCTTTGGGTCTTTGCAAGAGGGGGGAGTGCCTGGGACGTTCACCAGCTGGGAAATCATTCTTTTATAGTCGTTCACTCTTAAAATGGACTGTCCTTAGCCAGCTATGATCTTGTCCACCAATGAAGGGCTGATACATCTCTCTTCCGAAAGAAGTTAGCACCAGAGGATCTGGTACCAGTAAAACAAAGTCCAGAAGCTGATTGTTCCATCTGGTCACAAATAGGTGTACATGAGGTCCCAGACACTAACATATGGAATGGAAAGTGCTCTTGCTGAGCATCCACTCTAATGGGAGCACCTAACCTTCCTGGACTGTATCTGTAAGTACCTTCAGCTTGCATCAATTGTGTCTTACAAGAACTATCAACTGGCAAGAAAGCAGCGAGGCACCTCCAGATTGATCAACTGTCTAGAGTGATTACCCCTCTGTACTGTATGTTCAAATATGTGACCACAGTCAAATGTCAGAGCACACTGTCACTGTGACAGTGACTTGCCCCATAAAACTTGAGACCAAATGCACAGGGCTAGTAGTACCACTCACATCTCCAGATTATGTGCTCGGCACTCTAGTCTTCCCAAAGACCATAGCACTCCAGAAAGAGAGTATAGCATAACCTGTGTGCGAAAACGGATGGAGTTGTAAGGGATACCTGACATCAACAGTTCAGGTTCGGCTAAGGCTGAAGGGCCGAAACAAACAGAAGGCCAATGACTGTCCCCGAGGTCATCTAAGGCAAGATGTCACTTAGTGGCCACTGAGTCGGAGCAGATGGAGGTGGCCAAAGGAATGAGCTCTTAGCTGCTGAGGACAAATTCAAGTAATTGATCATGGTCTGGATGCTGTAATTGGTAGATAAGAGACAGTAGACTGCAGGAGTGGTTGTGCCCAAGAGAGTATCTTCTCTGCCCTGGATCTGGAAGCTGTGCCAACTTGCCTCCCCACCAGGAAGAACTACGAGAAGAGACCTTGTCTGCCTTCTTCTTTTGTCAATCTCCCTCGCAAAATATTGCATCATCTAAATGCCACTGTATTCAAGGAGGGAAAGAGATGTGTGTTAGACTCGGCATGGCTGATGGCCCAGTTCCCTGGCACACTAATCTGATCCTGCTAAGGCCTATTAAATCCTCAACAACCGTCCCTGGACTCTCCGACCATGAGGCAGTGGTGACTGATTTTGATACCCGCCCAAAGAGAATGAAAGAGAAAGCTAGGAAGATGTGCTTCTTCTCAAAAGCAAAGTGGGAGGACATTGCATATTGACAGAGATTTAAAACCCCTATCAGAGAGACTGGAAACTAAGAAAAAAGAAGGGGCTGATGTCAACAGTCTTTGGGAGGATTTCAAAACAACTATCCTGACTACTGCAGAGGAGCATGTCCCATCTGCGCTCCGGAAGAACAGAAATGATCTCCCATGGATCAACAAGGACATCCGCAAACTCCTGAAAAAGAAGAAGAGGCTGCATGGAAGGGCCAAGAGGACACAGAACTGGACCAACTATGCATTCAGCAAGAAGGAATGTAGGAGGGCCATGAGGAGGGCAGAACAGCAGTACGTCACCAAGTCCATCGAGGAAGGCATGAAAGAGAAAAATAGTAAGCCTTTTTGGAGTTATATCAAGATGCGGCGCTGAGAAAACACTGGGGTAGCCCCCCTGACGGATGGTGCAACACTCCGCAGCGACAGCCCCTCTAAGGCTAGACTTCTTCTAAACCAGTTCAAGTCTGTCTTTACAAAGGAAGATGGCTCACCCCCCCCCCCCCCCCCCCCCCCAGATGCAAGGGCCAAGATCCCCAACTATTGACGACCTGACCATCAACACAGAAAGAGTTGCTAAACTTCTGCGAAATCTCAACCCCTCGAAGGCCTGCGGCCCAGATGGGATCCCCAGTAAGGTCCTAAAGACTTGTTGGCAGAAACTGGCTCCAGCCCTAACCTGTATCTTCAACCACTCCCTGTCCACTGGATGTCTTCCTGATGATTGGCTAACCGCAAACGTATCCAGTGTGTACAAAAAAGGGATAGAAATAAAGCAGAGAACTACAGACCCATATCATTAACGTCTGTAGCCTGCAAATTGCTGGAACACGTTATCTGTCACCACCTGCATGAACACCTGGAGAAGTACAACATCCTCACTGACAAGAACCATGGCTTCAGATCTGGTTATTCCTGCGAGACCCAACTGCTCACTACAATGCAAGACTTGTTTGAGTCCTCCGAAGCAGGGATACAGACTGACGTCATGATCTTGGATTTCAGCAAGGCCTTCGATACAGTGCCCCACACCAAACTCCTCCACAAGTTGTAGCTTTATGGCATCCGAGGGCCTGTTCATTAGTGGATAACAAGCTTCTTGATCAATAAAACTATGAGGGTGGTCCTTGAGGGGAATCCTCTGAGGAGGCTGCAGTCGAGTCGGGAGTGCCCCGAGGTACAGACTTAGGCCCATTGCTGTTTCTGTGCCACATTAACCACCTCCCTGCTACTGTGACATCAAAAGTACGCCTGTTCGCAGACGACTGCCTGCTCTACTGAGAAATACGCTCTTTCCAAGACCACCTCATCCTCCAAGCACACCTCCACAGACTAGAAGTGTGGGCCAACGACTGGGGCATGAGGTTTAACGCACAAAAGTGCTACGTCCTCCCAATCAAGGCCACGTCTTCCTACTTCTACACACCCTGTGGAGAGGTTCTGAAGCATGTGAACCACAACCCATACCTTGGCGTCCTCATCTCCTCAGATCTGAAATGGTCAACCCACATCCACAACATATGCAAGAGAGCTGGGTCGGTGCTTAGATTCCCGAGATGCAACCTTGGGAACTGCCCACAGGAGTGTCACCGACTGGCCTACATTGCTCTTGTCTGATAAACACTGGAGTACGGCGCAATAGTTTGGGACCCGTACCTAAAGAAAAATATTGATCGGCTGGAGCAAGTGCAACGGCAAGCAGTGCGCTTCATCAAAAAAGACTACAGATCTAGAGAAGAGGGCTGTGTCGACAAGATGCTCCATGAGATGGGCCTTCCACCCCTACAAGAATGCAGGAAACAACAACGGATCACCACTCTCTACAAAATCAGCCACGGGCTCATCAAGGCAATGCCGCCAGAGAAATTCCTGACTCCTGCCAACAGAACTAGAAGGAAAATCCGCCCCACAGCATTTAAGAACTGCGAGACCACAAACATCGTTACTCGCCATGCTGTCAATAACACCAAGGGCTACAAGATTCCAGATGGCACTTCAGAGCAGTACAAATGCTCCTTTTTTGTAAAGACCATCGAGGAGTGGAACCACCTGGAAGAAACAACAGTCCAGGCCAGTACTGTCGATGCATTCACAGCAGCGGTGGGCAGTTCTGCAGCCGTCCACTAAACCCATGCTGTACATCAGTTAGTTAGGTTAGGCAGGTGGGGAAAAGGTGGGGTCGGGTCCCCCCCCCCCCACCTTTTTTAAAAATAAATTTGGGGGGGGGGCTCGGCACTACCTTCTGTAGGGTCAGGGCCAGTAATGTACAGGCTTGCCTGTATGTGCAAAGCGAAAAGTAGTAGTAAACCGGCAGCTCCACACCTAGCTAGTCTTTAAGAGAAAAAGAGAAGGAAAGAGAAATGAAGAAAGGAAACAGAGGTTTTTCCTTTTTTTTTTCTTTGCGCTCTCCCTGTTTTCTGTGGCAATATAATCAAGTTGGTTTCAGCGACATATGCATCCAGATCCAGATCCAGATACTGGTTTAACACCAGACTCCTGTTCACTCGCATTCATACTAATCATACCTCTCCTTTGGTCAGAGCGCAGTGGGGGAAAGCAGGGAGCGTTGATAGCTATTCTCACCACAACTGGCAGACCAGAGTGAAAAACCAAAAACCGCGTGCCATGTGGATGTCAGCCCACACTCGCACGAGCTACAGGGCGTAAAAGGGGAATTGCCAGTGCAGACAACTCAGGTTTTGTTCTTGTTGAGATTTGACACCAGTTTTTAACAGGGACTGCAAAGACTGTATGTTCGCATTGTAGAAATGCTGGTTAACTTGGGGTGTGCAAAGGTGTCCTGTAATGGCGTCAACTTTAGAGCAAAGGCAAGCCGTAACAATTCCTTAGAATTCTCTGCTTTAACAGAAGGGTTCTTTTCCTGAGAAGGAAAGGCTAAGTCAAAGGAAAGCTTCAAAGTATACATCATGGAGCCCTCGAGCTAAGAGAAAGAGCATATTTCATTGCCAAAGAAAAGGAGTGAGTTGATTACATGTTCACTAGGCGAGATCGCTCCTGTATTCCAGGTGGTTTAAGGTAGTGTTAGCTACCCGCTCTCCATTTTGATTCTTTAGAGAGTTTCCTTATGTGTAGTGTGTTCCATGCCTTGTAAAGATAAGGCATTTGTTTGGATAGGTAAGCATGAAGAAAACTATTTACTTATAAACTCTGCAATTGTGTTCACTGGAACAGGTCTCTACTACCTTTATTACAAACATTGATCTTGCTTGCCTGAGAACAACCAATCTGTAATTGCAAATCAATTCAGAATTTGGAAGACATGTGCAGCCTGTGTCACACAGAACTAGCTTTGTAATATGTCAGGGAGTAGTCAAAAAAAAAAAAAGGAAAAAAAACCCAAAAAGAAGAAGAAAAGAAAAAGAAAAGATAAGAAACAACAACTGGAAAGAACCAAACAAACATATGAAGACAACTTTCGCATAAACAAAGTTGCCTGACAAGGCATTAAGACTTGAATTATACTCTTTTAACCCTTACTCTGGTGATTTAACAACATACTATTAAGTATGTTGTCTTCTGAATTAACAGAAGGAAAGTTAGAAAAAAATTGAACTAGTTATGTTTGCATAATGTGCTTAACTTTTCAATGGTTAGTATTTGAACATGACATGCAAGATAAAAACTGTTAGTAATTGAATAAAGAATAATATAAAACAGAACTTGTGTGCTTGTGAGTGTTCGGTTAGGTGTTTACCTGTCTAGAATGTGAAAATAACAGGTTACTACAGGTGGCACATCCTGCTTGTCATTCTTGAGAGCTTTTTCATAAATAATCCAATCAATGATGTTCCACAGTATCCAGAAATAAGTTAGTTTCTCACTGAGCCATAATTTTGTATCTGTGTGTGTCAGTGAAACTAGGCTTGCAAGGCTCACCCTACAGCACAACTTATGTAGCGACAACCAGTGACAGCCATGACGTAATGGTGTGACTTATGTCGCGACTACCAACATAAGGGTTAACACATTTTTTTTATTTTGGTAATATATGAATCACGCAACTCAACTGTTCATGTAATGAGTGCTCCACTATTTAAGGCGAACCACACAGAGTTAATTAGTTATGTACATGTACACTAAAACTATATACATTACACACTTCAGTGTTAATTGTACAGCATCAGTATGAATGAATTACAAGTCAAAAGTTGTTCAAACATTACCTGTTCTGCTCTTCAATGTGCTCACACTGTCTTTCCTTTCAGGCCAAGCCTCTGTGGATTAAATGACTAAGAATGAATCACTCATGAACAGAATGAATCCATAACCAAAAGAATTATCATTAAAATAAAGCAGCGTTTCATTTTGACCCACAAATGGATCACACATACACACACACACACGCACACACACTAAAATGAACACCTTGTACTCATCCAATGAAATCTTCCTTTCTTTGAAAAAAAAAGGTAGTTTGTTTGTTTTCTAAAGAACAAAATGTAATGTAATGTAATGTAAAAGGATATTTATAGAGCACTGTACCTCGCGACAGCCCAAAGCGCATATTACAGAAACATGATAAAATACTAATTCTAACACAAAGCACACATACACACACACACACACACACACAAAACACACAGACACACAGACACACACGCGCGGGCGCACACACGCTCACACACACCACCACACACACACACACACACACACGAGAAACACACGCAGACAGACACATGAGTGCGTCAAAACAAGCAGACTCACGCACAGAGATAAGCGGACATCGTTAATCAGTCCGGTAGAAAAGATGTGTCTTTAGGGAGGTTTTAAAAGTCTTTTAACGAGTCTGTGTTACGCAGAGAAAAAGGCAGACCATTCCACAGAGCAGATGCCAGGTAAGAGAAAGATCGTTGGCCTGAGGTTTTCAGGCGAGCAGATTTGACACAAAGATTTCTTGGGTCATTGCTAAGAGGTTTTCTTTTATAGTGCATGTTTTCTAGTCAATTGCCTCATGTCCACAATGTCGACAGAACCACTGCCACTTTATCATAATCAAGCACAGCAACAAATCACTTAAAACTGTTACAATTTGCGTTATGATGACTATGATCTGAAAGATTAACAAAAAAGCCTACACAGGCACTCTAGCCTAAGTATGAATATTTTGATTTTAAAACACACTCTGGCAAAGTGGCAGGCTCAAAGTCTGATGATTTGACGATAAGGAGGTTGAATCACTCTCATCTGGCATCAGTTGATTCTTGATTGAAGATGACAGTGCTATGGATTTAAACTGTGAGGGAAAATGTGTTGAAGAAAATCTCACATTTAAATTTAATCCACTTCAAGGAAACATTAATCAGGTCTGCCAAAAAATACTGCAGGTGCCTGCATTACACAGGTCTGCATGATGTAGGACAAATGAACATTACAAAAGAAGAGTAGAGTGCAGCCATGGACATACTGAAAAAAGTACAGAGTGCAGCCATTTTATTATCAATGTTAAATCAAAACGAAGTTCAAAACAACATCAACATCTTTCATCAACTGTTCTATAAAAATTATTGTCTGGCACTGTGCGGCCCTTCATGACTCATACTTATGGTATCGTAACCTCTAAATAATGATGAAGTAGCAAATTTTCAACTTTATAGTAAAATCTTGGATGTTGTTGAGATCACTGAGACAATCACACAAATACATTAACTAACAAATCTCAACTCTAACTCATTCTGGAATTGGACAACTCTTGTCACCATCAAACACTTGTTTTGGCGGTGAAGGAACAGAACAGGCACTAAATGATGAGCATGCACTAGTTACCTAATATGGTCACGTATTATCAATGAAGTGACTCAGAAAGTATGCAAAGTTTACTCTAGTAGGGAATTTCTCCAAAGTGACCCGACACCAACAGTTCCCTGTGGACTGTAAGAGCAGACTCTGACAGACAAAGACTTTGTGTGACAGTGTGTGGAAACTAAGGGGTGAAATCAAGGGGATGTGCAAGAAAGACCAAAAACAGCAATCAAAGTTACTAACTAGAGTGGTAGTGTTAAGGTCTGTGGTGAAGGTCATGATCATTTTACCACATGGTCTGTGGCGAGGAATTCAAAGATTCATAATCATATCCTTCATGGCCATTTTACCACATGGTCTGAGGTGAGGAAGTCAAGGAGTTCATACCCTTTATGACCCTTTCACTATGTGGTCTGTCATCAGGAAGTCACAGGTTCATACCCTTCATGACCATTTTACCACATAGTCTGCAGTGAGGAAGTCACAGGCTCATACCCTTCGTGACCCTTTCACCAGGTGGTCTGTCATCAGGAAGTCACAGGTTCATATCCTTCATGACCATTTCACCATGTGGTCTGTCATCAGGAAGTCACAGGTTCATACCCTTCATGACCCTTTCACCATGTGGTCTGTCATCAGGAAGTCACAGGTTCATATCCTTCATGACCATTTCACCATGTGGTCTGTCATCAGGAAGTCACAGGTTCATACCCTTCATGACCATTTCACCATGTGTTCTGTCATCAGGAAGTCACAGGTTCATACCCTCCATGACCCTTTCACCATGTGGTCTGTCATCAGGAAGTCACAGGTTCATACCCTTCACGACCATTTCACCATGTGTTCTGTCATCAGGAAGTCACAGGTTCATACCCTTCATGACCATTTTACCACATGGCTGTGGTTATTAAGTGACTGTTTTATACCTTTCACGACCATTTTACCAATGTCAGATTTTGTGGCCCATCTGTCTCTTACTCATAACTATCAAGTAGATTATGAGCTCATGAGAAAAGACTGGATCCAAACAGTTGAGTTTCATCCACTTGATGGATTCATCTCACAGTGCTGTTAAAAGTTTTTTGGCCAACAACATGCAAGTATCTTCATCCCTTCACCTGGTTGATATATCAATGTATCTTCTGAAACGAAGCAGAGTGTAGCCCTGTCAAATAATCTCCAACCAAACTTCACAGCAACATCATCATCATTCTTGTCATCACTGGTTATCATGAACAAAAGGTGGCAAAGTTCCTGAATTCTTGGCCCTTCATGCTGTGCTCTCATGGTGATCACAATTCTTATTTTCCATCCATATTCTAGTCTGTAAAGTGTTCAAGTCACAATTTTCTATTTTAGCAGATTCAAAGTGACTATTGCTGGGCATGTTTGGTGTACTGCATACATAAGCAAATTTAACAAAACTTGCAAGGAATCAGATTTCATAATGAACAAACAAACAAGAACACAACACATCCTAATGCTATCAAGACACATGTACCACATCCTAACACCATCAAGACACACGTACCAACCTCTTGATGCCGCAGACCCTTGTGAGCGCAGGGACACAAGACTGCCTTGATTCTCTGTGGCAGTACTGGCTCCTGGTGGCAATGGTTCCACCACATTTCGTCGGAACGGAGAAGAGCTTCTTTCTCGGCTCTTTTCCTGAGGTGATTTCAAATAGCGTGGACTGTCCATCACCCCTTGTTCTTTCCCCTCATACTTTTTCTTTTTTTCATTTGGAGAATGACTGCTTGTGTCTTTCTCCTGTCCCGTATCTTTGGTGTTCTCTTCCTGTGAGTTGTCAAGGTTTGTGCTTTGCTGTAGGACATCTTCTGGCTTGGTGCTGGCTGGTCCTTCAGTCTGGGTGTTGTCTGCTTTGCTTTTCTCTGGGGCTGACTGCACCACCACTTTCTCCTCTTCTAGAACAGCAGAAAGAGCCAATGGTATATGTACTAATAAAAGAAAAAAATGTTTTCCTCCTGAATTGCCCCTTCAACCCATCTGAGTTTGCAGTCCTGGCAGCCTTGCCTGCTGGCCGAATTGGGCTGATCTTTACAAGTGGAAGGGATGTTTCCCTTAAACTTTATTATCTTAAAAGCTGATTTGCCAATAGGCAAACAAATTCAAGTTCATGCCAAATAACTGTGTAGCAAGATATTACACAGTCATGCAACATGACATGTTTTCAAACTTTTGATGTTTTGGCAAACTCAAACATTATTCAAAGACTATCTGAAAGTATCACTTTCAGCCTGTGGCATCCCGCTTCAGGGCTGGAAAATACTTGCCACAGACCGCAGTGCCTGGCGACTTGCTGGCCACAAAGGAGTAAATAGCTTCGAAGAGAAGCCTTTGCAGGAATTGGGACCAGAAGCGCCAAGCCCGCAAAGACAGAAGACCTGACCCAATGACAGCTGTCGCATGCTCAGAGTGTGGATGTATCTGTGTGTCCAGCTTTGGCTTGCGCTCACACATGCCGAGTCACTGACGTCTTCGTCGACCACGACAGACATCCATGAATGAATGCACATTATTGTACTTAACATGAACAAGGTGATTACTTCATTTCAATTCTGGTAAAAAAAAAACCCAACTATTTAATGAAGATATGAAAAACTTGACACACTTATAACAAAATTGATAACTAACCAACATATCAACATACCTAATGTCATTATGCACCTTTGGACTTATGATGCTTTGACAAACTCAAACGTTGTCTTGTTGTTGACATAACTACATGTTTGAATTTAAACAGGAGAGACAGCCTACTGTTACTTATGTCAAGTCATATGTCACACACACACACACACACACACACACACAAAGGTTAAAACATGGAAAGTACATATTTTCAAAATACTCAAACTACTCATTTCACTGATCTTTTTTTTCCCTAACATGAGGAGTGGTAATGACGACGGCTCAGAAACTTTTAGCCAAACAGTTTTCAATGAAGCATTACTAGCATTGTAGTAGCAATGTAGTTTCTTGTTCTTTATGTCGACACACAGACTAAGTTACAACTGGCGTACAAGATTTAATATAATATCACAATAAATATGAGACAGACAAATATAGAGAGAGAGAAAATGACAGAGAGAGACAGACACAGTGACAGAGACAGAAGGAATGCGTCAGAGATCAAGTCAGAATGGTGTAACCATTCTAAGCCTTATCTAGATGACATTTGCCTCTAAGCCTTATCTAGATGACATTTGCCTCAGAAACAATCACTAAAATTAACAGAAATGAAGACTACGGGATGAGTATCATAAAACAGATATAATATGGCATGGCACATTCCCATTGATGGACACAATATGAATTATTCATAGCTCATAAGATGCATTAGAAAAGACAGTGGGGGAGGTAGGGAGAGGAAAAGAGAGTGGGAGGAAGGGAGAGAGGGAGGGAGAAAGAGGGAGAGCGGGAGAGAGAGACAGAGTGAGAGAGTGGCTGGGGGGGGGGGGGGGGGAGGGGCACAAAAGGAGTTTGATTGTTTTCCTTATTCCCATGGGTAACAGAGAAGCAAGATGCTTTTTTCCACTATCTGGCCCTTGTACCCCCATGGATGAAGGAAACTAATATACAAACACTGTTGTATATATACATTATTGTTAAAAAAAAAAAAAAATAATAAAAAGATCAGTAACGAGAGAGTGAGGCAGACAGACAGAGACAGAGTGAGAGACAGAGACAGAGACTGAGACAGACGGACACAGACAGACAGAGACATAAAAGAGAGACAGAAAGAGAGACTGACAGACAGACAATATATCAAAATAAATAAATAAGCAAATTTGAAACAGCACAAATAAATGTGCACCAGCTAAGATGCAGCAGCAAACATAAGAACGTGAAGGAAAGTGAGAGGTAGAAATAAAGCAACATGGGGCAAGGAGGATGATGGGAAGGAATAGGCAGAGGGGAGGAGAAAGAAGTGGAAGGAAGGTGGTGGTTGGGAGTATGGGGTGTTCTCTCCGTGAGAGAGGGTGGACATGATTATGAAGTAAAAAATTGACAGGATTGTACAACATTGTAGGTATCAACCACATCCATCTTACTTCCTTTGAGTCCAGCTCGTCTAGGCACACTTGGATTTGACGCCCCTCGTTTCTTTTGCAGTTCTCTGGTCGCCATCTTCTCAAACGTTTGTACCTCCTTTCTTCTAGAAGTACGACACTAACCTGTTAGAAACAAACAGGCAAAACAAATAACTCTGTTCAAAGGTATGAAAGATTAGCAGTCTTGACATCTCGACACTTCTTTATTTTTTTTTTAAACTTTACAAGTGATAAACTTTAAGTTTGTTGTTAAAAAATATAAGTAAAGATACAATACCTTGCGCAACTTTTTGATCGGTCTTTAATGGCAACTTAGAAGTACCAATTGGAATATTTCCATAACGAGTCGTCGGATGGACACATAAGATATGTTTTCATTCATACTGGTTTTCATAACAAAAAACATAATGAAAAAACAAACTAAACACCTTTTATATTTTGTTGACTGATTTGTGTTCCTGATCGCATTCATTTCAAATGAATAAACTGCGACGCCATTTTGAAGCTTATCAGCAACTATGGAAATCTATGACGTTATACACACACATTAATGACGTCACATAGTTGATGATTGCAGACGATCTCTCCGGACAGAACGAATGTCAACTTCTGCACCCTTTGCTGTGTAAGTCTGGGATCATCTTAACTCTATCCATTCCAAATGGCTAAGTATTCTTTAAGCAACGTGAACTTTCACGATTTTTTTTTTCTTGTCAACCAAACTATCTGCCATGTTTACTGGATGTCTGTCTGATGATGCTCGGAATTTGAATCGATTACAAAAAAAAAAAAAAAAAAAAAGCTCAGTTAATCTTATTCAAATCAGCATGTGTTTCTAGAGTGAAACTTTGTATTCTGCAGGCCTATCCTACGTTGCCCTTAGTTTGCCTCCCCTCCTCCCCCCCCCCCCCCCCTTCCTTTTTTTTTTTTTTTTTTTTGTGTACTCCCAGTTCTTATAGAACAGGGAATAATTTACAATGGGAACGAAGAAATGCTGTGTGTGTGTGTGTGTGTGTGTGTGTGTGTGTGTGTGTGTGTGTGTGTGTCTGTCTGTCTGTCTGTCCGTCCATGGTTAAAATGTGTTCCACTCGCTCCAGACAAAACTGCTGGCCCGATCTTTCTGAAAACTTGTAGATATGTTCATTATGGGTCACGGATGATGCCCGATGTTTTATTTTTACCAGAATAGCCGTTACTAATGGCTATAAATGATAAATTTGTGATGTACAGTTTAAGCAATAACGGTTTATAAACTTAAGTGTAACCGAATTTTGTAAGCTCCTCGGTAGTATAATGGTTAGTATCCCCGCCTGTCACGCGGGAGACCGCAGAATTTTCTTTCTTTTCTCTTACATATAAAATTTCTGCTACCAAAAGGGGAGAAAGTGCTATAGTGAGTGATTTATTTGTATATATATTTTTTCTTTTTTTTTGTGTACTACTGTACTGGGAGTACATTTATATGCTTTGCATCTTCTTGTAATTTAGGCCTGCTAATAATGGTACAATAGTAAGGGCTGAGCCAAGTTAATTCATTGACTGTTATTGTATTAAGCCTGGGGACAAAATAGGCCATGTGGCATATGTTACATGATATAGTGCACGTACTCCTGAGTTCGGGACAGGTATATTCATTATATGTGTTCACTGAAGCTTTAGGATGAGTATGACAACAGCCACCAGTGTATATGTATTCTTCTGTTGATAGTTGTGTAAGAGCTACAATTGTTTTGGTAGGCCTAGTTGTTACCCCTGATTGTGACGAGAGGGCGCAGCGGGATAACTGAACATGGCATGAGGCTGGCATCTGAAATAAATCGTATCCTTTTTAAGCTTGGCCTGCATGTGGTATACGCTGCGAGTGAGAGCTGTTAACATGGTGGTAGCGCAATAGTGATCTGACTGATGATGATCTGGCAGAGACCTTTCATATGTGACGAAGAAGCGTTTTCCTTAGGCCTACTAGCATCAGGAGCATCTACTAAACCAAAGGCAACACAAACTGCTGTTATTCTATACTGTGCTGGTGTTAAGTACAGGAGGTTTGCGAACGTTTTGCGTTTGAAGGGGCTGAGGACAAACATGACCCTGAGAAGGTATTGCAGAAACTTGCAGAATACTGTGCACCTAGATTTAATGAAGTCATGGAAACTTTTCGATTTTAGAACCTGCCATATTGTAAACCATTTGATACTTTCCTTACAGATGTAAGATTGCGAGCGAGCCTTTGCAATTTTGATGAGAAAAAAAAATCGCATGTTACGAGACAAAATTGTTTTCTCCACAATAGGCAACCTGCAAGTACTGCTTCTGCGGCAAAAGACTTTAAATCTTCTGCGCGCAATTGAAATCTGTAAATCTTAAGAAATGACGTCAAAACAGAAACATGAAATGTCGAGAACACATGTTGACAAAGTTGCCAAGAATGCTTACTGTAGGCCAAAACTAACCTTACAAATTCACCACTAGGACACACAGGCCAAACATACACAGCAACCAAACCGCATCATTCAAGACTGCAAATAAATGGCAGAAAACATGAAGCCATCAAAACAAAATGCCCTGCATGGGTGTGACGGACCATTTTTGTCCGGTCCCAAAGTGTGGGGACACTTCTGACAGGCACAAGTTTACCTGTTAACCAGCTGACCCGTTTACCTGACAGCTACTCTCCTGCGTTTTGTGTCAGTCGGGTGACCGAGGATTTCCCTTCAGTCTCCATAGAGCTGCCGGCACAGCAACACCTCCAGTGAGCAAAAGGGAGACTGATGGCAAGTCCTCGCTGGTAGTCAGGTATGTTTCAGTAGTTTAAATGGAAGTGAGGGTTTGTACATGATGAAGTTGTTTTTTTTTTCCTACAGGTGGTTGGGAACTTTCCAGTTCTTAGTGAAGGCCTAAAATATTTAATTGTTCCCTTAATACATTTTGTGATTAACAAGACTTGACGAGACATAGGGGTGATTATAGGAAGTTGTGGTTAGTGAATTTGTGAGTCGAGAGGTGGATGAGAAGAATGGAGTGAGCAGATGAAAGAAAGAATATGCATACTTATATGTGATCGGGGAAAAGTAATCTAGTTAATTCAATGAATTATTGAAAAAAAAGTGTTGTTTATCTTTTCCCTAAAGCATTATAATGATGTGAGTGTTGGTGAGCTCTGGAAGTGAGCAATGAAAATTATTGTGCATGAATTATTGGAAAATGTATTCTGATTCCTGTTGTGGACACGTCTAGTAATGATAATGTGGAAAGATAGAAACATTCTTTTCTTGGTAAAAAGGAACAAATGGAAATCGTTCCTTTACATGTAATAATTATATCATTGGTATTTTGAAAATGGTTACTTGAGGAAATCTTATCTTAACGTGGAAAGATAAAAACATTCTTTCCTTCATAAAAAGGGACAAATGGAAATCATTCCTTTATATGTAATAATTGTATTCTTGGTACTTTGAAAAGGGTTATGTGAGGAAATCCTTTTCTTCAATGTAAGCACTCATGGTGTTAATCGAGGGAATTTTTTTTATATTGTAATGCACCCACTGTATTGAAACCTAGTAGATTTTTATTATGGGTATTTTCCCCAAAATTTCAGTCAAATGTATTATGTGAAGAGTGACTGCTAGTGACAAACAAAAACGATAAACATGTATGTAGCATGCTAGATGATCAAGGTAGCTATCAGTTTCCCAGGTGTCAGTGAAGCCCCGTGTCCAGCCTGGAGCTGACTGCCAACCAGGTGTGGGGTGCAGCTTGTGCCCAGCCGCTGTCTCCGTCCCGTGGACGTTGAGAGGCTGTCCGTGTGGTCAGCAACGAGTTTGTGTGTTAAAGGGCTTCAGAGTTCATCGTCGGAACGGCGTTGAATCTTCTGTTGTGTGGGAGTCCGTTGAAGGACTCCACAAACTGCTTTCATGAGCGGCTTTCATACTGTGTGAGGACTGTGTGACTTGGGCGGGACGCAGCCAAGTACATGAACTGTTTGTGGTGACACTGCTGTGGGTGCCAGCGCAGCCTGCGCAAGAAGAAAAATATATGTTCAATATGTCAGTATAGCTCCTAGTGTTGCTGCGGGCCCTTAATGGTGGTGATGTGATTTTATTGATGTGCCTGCTTGTTCTTATTATGTAATATGTATTTGTTATGATTTGATGGTTCAGGCAGCAAAAAAAAGGGAAGAAACTTAACTTGTTGCCTGGCTATCTATGTTCGTGTGGTGTGGGTGTGTGTAGGGAAAAAAATCGTACACGCATCCAAACTTCTTCAGGAGAGAGTCAGACAGCAAAACACCATCCGTAACAATGGGGAAAACAGTGCAGAAAGTATTATGGTAAAAATCACTTCCAAGTCAAATGCCACAGCTTTATACATGCTGTTCAAAAATCAGATCCATTAAGTTGACAAAACAATGGTGAAAATGACAGGAGCTCAGGCATCAGAAAAGAAAGGACGTCTGACAGCAGTCATGCGCATTAATGCATGTGACATACGATTTCAGCCAGACAGTGGTGCTGACATGAACATTATCTGTGAGAAGTATGTGAAGTGAAATCAACTGCAGTCTGCTCAACAGAAGCTTACAATGTTTAATAGTTCTGTGCTGACCCAAGTGGGAGAGGCAATCCCAGACATCTTCAATCCGAGAGCAATATCCTGTGCTTGCGTGCATTTCACAGTAGTGAATGACGGTTTCACATGTCCCCTTGGTGTGGAAACTATCCAGGAACTGGGGTTGATAACAAAAGTGCCTTTGTTTGGACAGTTACATCAGACTGCATGCAGGATTTGACCTTGGGCGACCTGGGAAAAGCAAAGCTGACTCTGAGACCAGATGCAAAGCCCATAGTGCTACGTGTCGACGCATTCCATTTGTTCATCAAGATGAGGTCCGTCAAAAGATAGAAGAACTTGTGGAAAGAAGCGTGCTGACACGTGTGGAGGAACCAACACCTTGGGTTAGCCAGATGGCAGTCAGCAGGAAGGAGCCGGATGGGTCATTACGAATCTCCATAGACCCCCAGCCACTGAATGAGGCACTGATGTGTGAACACTTCATAATGCCAGCTCCGGATGATGTGTTGCCCATATTCCACAATGCCAAGGTGTTTACAAAGCTCGACGTCAAGGGAGCTTTGTGGCATGTTTTCCTGGATAAGGAGTCCCGTATGCAAACAATGACTGCACCTTTTGGGCGATACAGATGGTGTAGACTTCCCTTTGGCCTATCAGTCAGCAGCGAAGTCTTTCAGTGAAGGCTCACTGAGTGACCTCAAAGGTCTGGTGTGTGTTACAGATGACATTATTGTTGCTGGCCATGGAGACACAAAGGCTGAGTGTGAGAGAGACCACAGAGAACCTGACCCACCTCCAGGAGCGATGCAGAGAGAAAAAACATCAAGCTGAACAAGAAGAAAGCGGCACTGAAGCAGGAAGAGGTTACTTTCAAGGGATACAGGATTTCAGCTAAAGGCATGAAGCCAGATGAAGCAAAGATTGCAGCGATCCTAAACATCCTACCCCCAGGTGATGTGCATGGAGTTCGTAGACTCTGTGGCATGATCCAGTATCTGGCAAAATTTCTACCCAATCTGGCCAATGACCTTCAACTCCTTCAGGCCCTCATAAAGAAACTGGTCCCCTGAGTGCGACAATGCCGTGAAAACAGTGAAGCAGAAAATTACCAAGGCCCCAGTTCTGGCATTTCATGAGCCTAACGAGGAACTCGTTCTGCATGTAGACAGCAGCAAAGATGGTCTTGGAGCAGTAATCATACAGAAGGGACGCCCCTTGGAGTATACCTCCGAGCTTTTACTCAAGCAGAGAAAAGATGGGCACAGATTAAAAAGAAACTCTGTCTCTTGTGTTTGGCCAGGAGCGTTTTGACCAGTACACATTCGGACGTTCTGTGCATGTACATAATGATCACAAGCCTTTGGCTACCATCCTGAAGAAAAAACCATGAGCCAGGCTTCACGTCGCATCCAGGTATTGATGACGAGATTATACAGATACGACATCAAGTTTCAGTACAGGCAAGGTACCCAACTCTTCATGGTGGACACATTGAGTCACGCCTTCCTCCAACACCCCGGGGATGATGTGTGTGCACTGACACTGTGCTCTCTGTCTGACGTGCCGGACAAGACCAAGAAGGAGGTATACAGGAAGCCACTCAAAGAGATCCAGGATTACAGATTCTCCTCTCAGTCATCAACAAAGGGTCGCTTCAACACTGATCCACACAGCATAACCCACTTCTCCATATCAGTGGTCTGGCGCAACAACACTGGTGACTCCTTCAAGAGAAAGAACATGGAGACACAGATCATCCACCATCTTGGTACTACAGCACCAGATAGTCTCATCATCAAAGACTAAACCAAATCACAGCTTCCCCCGTCCACACCTACCCGTTTCCCCTGCCCCCCCCCCCCCCCCTTGTTTTCCTCTTCCCCACCCCCCTTCCCTCTCACTCTATGTTCAAATGCATTACATCACAATGCAGTGATGATGAAATTGTGATCTTTACTTCACACGCATACACATTCATTCTAATAAGAACCAGAAGACTGCACTTGTGACTGCGGCTATCTGCAGTTGCTTTGAAGACTCTACGAGTCGAAGTACACAACTCCTCATCTCCCAAGTGGGTTCAAAGTTTTTTTTTTCCTCCTGTGTTTTGTATCCTGTTTTGAAAGGACCCAGGTAGTCAGACTTCTTTTATATCCTATGCTTATTTGTCAGACTGCATCAGTATGCCACTTTCCTCTGTGCCTTTTGCCAAAGCTGTTTCAGGCTTTAGGCAACTCCCAGTCATTCCCCAGTCCCTTGCTGTGTCCTTTTTTTTTTTTTTTTTTTTTTTTTTTTTTTGGGAGATCAGAATTTTCAACTGTTTCCTACCAAGAGGAAGAGCAGTTGACGGGAATCTTTTTTCTTTACTTTGTATTGCTAATTTCTATTATTAATGGACATAAGTTACGCATGCATTAATATGAGCTCGCTCTCTCTCTCTCTCTCTCTCTCTCTCTCTCTCTAAGAGTGTTCATCGTCGTCGGTGTGTCTTGACTGTCTTCCTTTCTGTTCACTTCTGACTTTCTGTCGGCGGAGGTCTTCATTCTTCAGTACGGCGTTCTCTTCAGTAACAAGTTGAACCCATAGTGGTGTGGGTTCGTGTCTTGGAAGGTCGAGTTCTCTCTTGTTTCCATCAAAGGCAAGGGATGTTCTGTGTTGTGGCTGCGCTCGCGTCAGCACCATGTACATTGGTTTTCTTCGGCTTCATGGTTGCCGTTTCGCTCACTTCCACTTTTCGTTCGCCTGGTGTTCCCAGCTGTAGCCGTTCGCTGTGATTCTCCGTGGCCAAGTTTTATTTTCGTTAAATCATTCATTCGTCATCTTGTTAGTCTGTATTCTATGTACCTATTATAATTTGATTCCCTTTTTCATCATCTCTCCTTTTTTTTTTCCCTTCTTTTCTTTTCTTTCTTTTTTTTTTCCGCATGCACATGTCCCCAATCTCTTGTGTTTGGCCAGGAGCGTTTTGACCAGTACACATTCGGACGTTCTGTGCATGTACATAATGATCACAAGCCTTTGGCTACCATCCTGAAGAAAAAACCATGAGCCAGGCTTCACGTCGCATCCAGGTATTGATGACGAGATTATACAGATACGACATCAAGTTTCAGTACAGGCAAGGTACCCAACTCTTCATGGTGGACACATTGAGTCACGCCTTCCTCCAACACCCCGGGGATGATGTGTGCGCACTGACACTGTGCTCTCTGTCTGACGTGCCGGACAAGACCAAGAAGGAGGTATACAGGAAGCCACTCAAAGAGATCCAGGATTACAGATTCTCCTCTCAGTCATCAACAAAGGGTCGCTTCAACACTGATCCACACAGCATAACCCACTTCTCCATATCAGTGGTCTGGCGCAACAACACTGGTGACTCCTTCAAGAGAAAGAACATGGAGACACAGATCATCCACCATCTTGGTACTACAGCACCAGATGGTCTCATCATCAAAGACTAAACCAAATCACAGCTTCCCCCGTCCACACCCTACCCGTTTCCCCTGCCCCCCCCCCCCCTTGTTTTCCTCTTCCCCCACCCCCCTTCCCTCTCACTCTATGTTCAAATGCATTACATCACAATGCAGTGATGATGAAATTGTGATCTTTACTTCACACGCATACACATTCATTCTAATAAGAACCAGAAGACTGCACTTGTGACTGCGGCTATCTGCAGTTGCTTTGAAGACTCTACGAGTCGAAGTACACAACTCCTCATCTCCCAAGTGGGTTCAAAGTTTTTTTTTTCCTCCTGTGTTTTGTATCCTGTTTTGAAAGGACCCAGGTAGTCAGACTTCTTTTATATCCTATGCTTATTTGTCAGACTGCATCAGTATGCCACTTTCCTCTGTGCCTTTTGCCAAAGCTGTTTCAGGCTTTAGGCAACTCCCAGTCATTCCCCAGTCCCTTGCTGTGTCCTACCTGTGTACTGTTCTCGACAAGACAAGGTTTACAAGCCGTGCTGTGTTCATTCGTACCTGCTTCCACCGCCGAGCTGTCTCAAACGGTTTTCAACTGAACTTCAATCCATCACGCGGTCCTTCAGAACACTCCTCAAGAAAGATCCTCATAAAGTCCAGTTGCTCTTTGATGCATTCAGTGCTCAACACATACGACAAGAGAATCGCCTCAATCGGTCATCGTCCCCACCACCTAAGAAGTCAATTGAGTTTTCTTTGTGACAAGAACAGATCACAGTACATTGTCTTCAACACCCAAAGAGCCAGCCAAGAACTGTAAGCAACGCTGAAGCAGACCAAAACCAGGAAACTGTCCAAGCTGCTACCACACTCCACCAGGTCAGCAGCAGCCACTGAACCACCTGCACCCAACCCTAAACTCGTTGTTACGTTTCCCACAGATCTTCAGCTAACAGAGGCACAACGTCAGCTTCTCTCAAGAGGACTTAAATTCGTCACTCTCCAACCTCAAGTCAACAAATCCAACATGCTCTTTGACTGCGAAAGATACTTCCGACGCCTCCATCTAGCTGCTTTCTTCGAGGACACATCACTGCCGTATGACCCTAACACAGACCCTCAGGATTTGGCAGGCCTGTTCCCACGAGAACAAAGTATGTGGACCCCCAAACCAGGTCAGTCGGCAGCCCTCATTTACTATATTGACCGGTGCAAGCATGAGATAGCTCAAGTGAATCCCAAACCACTGAGGAGATCCAACATCACCTACTCAGAGCAGCAAGCCCTCAAAGAACTCAAACAGCGGAAAGACATTAACATCAAACAAGCAAAGGTGGCGCTTTGCTTGTTTGGCACAAGGACCTCTATGAGAAGGAAGCCCTGAAACAGTTGTCAAACACAATCCACTACACACCCATGAGTGGATCCTCTACCAAGACTGACAATGCCCTTGTACGCCAAACAGTGAAGGGAGCAATCTCCAAGGATCACCTTCCCCCAGAGGCAACAAGAGCCATCACCAAGGAAGCCAAAGAATCGAGGTTCTACTTGCCCCCAAAGATCCACAAACCAGACAATCCTGGGAGGCCTAAAGTGTCCGCGTGTGCTTGCCCCACTGTTCAGCTCTCTGCTTTTCTGGACAGGCTTCTCCAGCCAATCATGGAAAAACTCCCCACATACATCAAAGACACGAATTTACGCCCTCGAGCTCTTTCGCAAGTTCCATTTCCCCAACCAACTGGAACCTTCTCTGCTCTTCACCATGGACATCACCCCACTCTACACCAACATTCCCCACAAGGATGGCCTCATTGCCCTCGAGCACTTTCTGAGCAGCAGCACCTACAACGTCCATGTGCCCATTATCCTTCGCATGGCGGAACTAGTACTCACACTGAACTCTTTCCAGTTTGGAGACTTGCACTACCAGCAGACAAGTGGAGTAGCCATGGGAATGCGCATGGGCCCCAGCTATGCATGCCTGTTCGTTGGCTACGTGGAGTCCCAGATCTTCCAGCACTACAGTGGCCCCATGCCAGCTCTTTTTCGCCGGTACATCGACGACTGTGTGGGCCTGTGGACAGGTGACAGAAGCGAACTGCTGTCCTTTATCGGTTTTGTCAATGCCTTTCACCCTTCTCTGAAGTTCACGCATGAAATATCTGACAGCTCTGTCCCCTTCCTGGACATCAAACTCATGATCACACCTGACAACCAAACCATCTCTACCTCAGTCCACTACAAGAACACAGACTCACATTCTTACCTACTCTACTCCTCAAGCCATCCAACCGCCACCAAACGTGCCATTCCGTTCTCTGAATTCCACCGCCTCAGACGCCTGTGCAGCAATGAGAAAGATTTCCACACCCAGGCAGCTCAGATGATCAGCTTCTTTAAACTACGAGGATATCCAGAAGAGTTGATCCAACAGGCACCGGACCAGGCCAAGCGCATCCCCAGAGAAGAGGCCTTAACACCAAAGACCAAGTCAGATCACAATGACCGCACCCTTGTGACTCTGACATACCATCCTCACAACCTGGAAGTCAAGAAAATTGTTTTCAAGAACTTTCCTATCCTACAGACTGATCCCAAAGTTGGCAAGACATTCAAGGAACTTCCTCTGATGGCCTTCAGACGAGACTGAAACTTGGGCGATCATCTGGTTAGGTCGTCATTCCGACCCACAGCGCCCCAGAACCACTACTCCCTGGGCAATAGCTGCTGTGACAGACAAAAGTGCAAATGCTGTCCCTTCCTCAACACTACCACGCTCACCTTCAAAGGGCCCCCAGGACGCCATATCACCATGAGGAGCAGTTTAACCTGCCAAACCAGTGATTTGGTATATGTAGTCCACTGCAACCTGTGCAGTCGCATCTATGTAGGTGACACATACCGCATACTGGAAGAACGCTGCAAAGAGCGCAGGGACAGCATCCTCCAGAAAAAGCAAACCCCTGTGGCTATACACTTCAACACTGATCCCCACAGCATAACCCACTTCTCCATATCAGTGATCTGGCGCAACAGTACTGGTGACTCCTTCAAGAGAAAGAACGTGGAGACACAGATCATCCACCATCTTGGTACTACAGCACCAGATAGCCTCAACATCAAAGACTAAACCAAATCACAGCTTCCCCCGTCCACACCCTACCCGTCCCCCCCCTCCCCCCCCCATCGTTTTCCTCTTCCCCACCCCCCTTCCCTCTCACTCTTTATGTTCAAATGCATTACGTCATATGGCAGTGATGATGAAATTGTGATCTTTACGTCACACTGTTGTGTTTTCTTCATTCAACCATTCATGTTATTGAATGAAATCCATATGGGCTCAGATAAAATATTTATTTGAGAACTGTTAAGTTGCCATCTTCTTTCAGCCCCCAGCAACCAATCATCATTCACACTCACAACTACACGATCTCTGATCAGTCTATTTTCCAAATACCAAAGTTGCACGTCTTGGCAAGTTTTCTCAGTTCAGCAATGTAGACATAGAAGCTCTCAGCACTGTCTTGATTTCTTTTGTTGAGCAGATAATGCTTCGTATACATCGCTTGTTTCTCCAACAAAAAATTCTACAAATTTCTGCATGACAATGTCAATGTCGTCGTTTCTTTCTTCGTTTGTAAACGAAAATCCATCCATGAGCTCTGCTGCTTCTTCTCCGATACAGGAAATAAACACGACACATCGGTACTGCGGAGTTTCTAGCTGCAGTCTTGAAGCAATTTTGAAGTTCTTCCACAATCTTTTGAACCGTCTCCACTCTTTGATGGCTGCTCCATTGTTCTGAGTGATCTTTGTCGGTGGAGGAACATTACAGGTCACTCTTCGCCGTCTCGATTCGGTTCGGGAAGGTCGATGATCTCCTTCTTCGCTGGACATTGTGTTGGCGATTAACAGTTGTTTGTCTTGGCAACCAGCGGTGTTTGGGATTCGATCGTTCACAAATTGAGTTTTGTGATTTAGAGACTCGTCAGCGGCTTCACAGCTTCACAGTCTTCTAGTAGTATCCCTCTTCTGTCACCATGTTGTGTTTTCTTCATTCAACCATTCATGTTATTGAATGAAATCCATGTGGGCTCAGATAAAATATCTATTTGAGAACTGTTAAGTTGCCATCTTCTTTCAGCCCCCAGCAACCAATCATCATTCACACCCACAACTACACGATCTCTTATCAGTCTATATTCCAAATCACCAAAGTTTATGTCTTGTCAAGTTTTCTCAGTTCAGCAATGTAGACATCGATGCTCGCAATACTGTCTTGATTTCTTCTGTTCAACAAAGGAAAAGAAAAATTCAGAACAAATTTTAAAGGGATGGCCTGCCAACAAAAACAATGTGCACACAGAAATAAGACATTACTTCCAGTACAATGAAGAACTGACTGTCATGAATGACTTGATTTTGAAGACTGACAGAATTGTCATTCCCAAATCAATGCAGTCAAAGATGCTAGAAAATTTCATGAAGGTCACCTGGCATTGAAAAGTGTAAAAACAGAGCAAGAAGGCTGATGTTTTGGTCAGGGATGAATGCACAGATTGAAAACATTGTCAGATCATGTGCAACTTGTGAAAAATACAGGAACAAACAACAGAAAGAACCACTGCTGAATCATGAAGTACCAGAAAAACCATGGCAAAAAGTGGGAACAGATTTGTTCAGTTGGGAAAATCATGATTACCTGCTTGTGGCTGATTACCACTCCAAATTCTTTGAATTTGCATTGATACCAGACAAAAAGCAAAACAGTGGTAATGTACATGAAGTCCATTTTCAGTCGACATGGCATTCCTGATGAAGTGGTATGTGACAATGGTCCACAGTATACAAGTGATGAGTTCTCCAAGTTTGCAAAGAAATGGGTGTTCAAACACACATCAAGTCCAAAACATCCCCAGTCAAACGGATTTGCTGAAAGAATGGTACAGACACTCAAGAAGTTGTTGCAGAAAGCAGGAGACAGAAGGCTGAAAACAAAGCTGAGTGTTCCAACCAGAAAGACAAGGAAGAAAAAATCTCACAATGTCAGAAAAGAACTGAAAGAAAAGCAAAGGAAAGAAAAACAATACTATGACAAAGGAGCAAAAGAAATGTCAAAACTTCAAATTTCTGCATGACAATGTCAATGTCGTCGTTTCTTTCTTCGTCTGTAAACGAAAATCCATCCATGAGCTCTGCTGCTTCTTCTCGGATACAGGAAATAAACACGGCACATCGGTACTGCGGAATTTCTTGCTGCATTCTTAAAGCAATTTCGAAGTTCTTCCACGATCTTTTGAACACACATACACATTCATTCTAACAAGAACCAGAAGACTGCACTTGTGACTGCGGCTATCTGCAGTTGCTTTGAAGACTCTACGAGTCGAAGTACACAACTCCTCATCTCCCAAGTGGGTTCAAAGTTTTTTTTTTTCCTCCTGTGTTTTATATCCTGACTTTTGATGTGTTTGAGGTGCAGATGCCTTTGGGAATCTAGACTATACAGCAGGACTGATTTTACTGGCTTATGATGTGTTTATCTTGACAGAATGTTCAAATGCTCTGATGGTGCAGATTATCTTGATAACATTTTTTTTTCTTTTTTTCTTTTTTTTCTTCAGATTTTGCCATGAAGTCCAGCATTGAGACACATAATGGTTTCTAGTGACCGTTGATAATCTTACATGTCTCAGGTTGAACAACTGACAATTTTATATGTGCGTGTTGCAGTAATTTGGAACTTGCTACGGTGAAGGGAGCTGTTTTGTATTACATGTCTTGATAACATTTACTGAAGCATCAGTACCTGTTGAGTTAGCATTGTTCTCTTGCCTTTTTGTTTTATTTTGTTTTGGAAACAATAGAGGAACATAATTGATGATATATATAATTTCGATTTTTTCTCTCTTGGGGGCCTGTGCCAACCAGCTGTAATTCAATGAGTGATAATCAAATAAAGGCAGAGTTAAGGATTGTTTGATTTTTCAGTAGTACCAAAATAAAGAAGTCCTTGGGGAAGGGGCCAGAGCCAAAACGTTGGAAAGAACTTGCTTATTTGCTTCTCATTGTGTGGTTGTTTATATATATATATATATATATATATATATATATATATATATATATAGTGTGTGTGTGTGTGTGTGTGTGTGTGTGTGTGTGTGTGTGTACATATATTGAGTGCTAATTATGTGTCTGTCAGGATAGCAATTTTGCAAGGGACTGTTAAATTGGAAACAAGAAAAAGTTTGATCATCTTCCAAGACAGTTATCTTGCAAAGGACTTAAATAAGAAAAAGTTTTGATCATCTTCCAGGACAGCTATTTGATGAGACAGACTGTTTTGATGAGAAACTAGAAACGACTTTGATCTGCTTTCATTAATTATATGTTTGCCAGGAAACCAGTTGAGTGGAAGGCTTCTTTAGTGAAAATGAGAACAAGTTGGTGTTTTTTTTTTTTTTTTTTTTTTTTTGCTGTCCCAACCTCAGAAGCAGTGCACCCACGCCGCTCATTCTAACACACCCCGTCCACAGCCACAGCCCGGTCAGTCCCGCCGCAACCCCGGCACCAGCAATCCACAGGGAGCAGTCAATGTCAAGTCGTCAAGAGGCAACCCACCAGAGGAAACACTGCACTGCTGCTGAGTCACTTCAGTGGTGTTCAGTGGCGTCTGTTCTGATCTAACATACGCATGACACCACCTACTAAGCCCCCTACTGACGAAAATAATTGCTTAGTCGCGGAGCCAGCATGAGTGAACTCTCCCTCCGGAGGGCGCCACCACCTCTGTCCAACGACAGCCCCCATGGACTCGCCGATACCGGTGACCAAACCGGAACCAAACCAAGGAGAGGACATCGAAATTGAGGTCACCATGAGAGCAGGGCATGAAGGGCCACAGAATTTGAGACATTTTTTTATGCTGATCGATGAGGATGATTAAGATGATGCTACGGATTTCCATTTCGGTCTGAGACTACATGACAGGGCTGTACTCTACGCTTCCTTTCATAATATATCCTGGCGTCAACCAGGCCCATGAGATACAGGCACCTGCAGTGTTGGTCAGGAAATTTGAGCAACACTCTCAGAAACGCATCCATTGAGAGGATGAAACTTGACTGTGTGGTCCCAGTCTTCCCAACTGAGTCCGCAGCAAACTCAACTCTGGGTAGGAGCCGGTCGGGGCAGAAAAACCCACATGACTCAGATGGGATTCGAACCCACAACCTCCCAGCCGGGAGTCCGCAACGCTAACCACATCGCCACGGCGGCTGGTGAGAACAAGTTTTTTTTTTTAATTCAAATTCTGTTTACTTATTTCAGAAGAAAAAAGTTTTGAATTGATTTCTTTGGATCTGATTTCTTACTTTTTTTTTTTTTTTTTTTAGTTCATTTTTAAAATTTTCATGAAGAAAGGGAGATGTTGGTAGTTGTTTAGAGTTTACAATTGTTTTGGTCGTCGTTATCCCTGATTGTGACGCGAGGGCTCTGCGAACAGGATAACTGAACATAGCATGAAGCTGGCATCTGGAATAAATCATATCCTGTTTAAGCTTGGCCAGCATGTGGTGTATGCTGAATGGGAGAGCTGTTAACATTCATGAAGACCTTTAATTGTTCCGGTGTCATATAATATCTGGGAACCGTGATATCTGGGAACGTGTTCCCAGATTTACCGTGATATCTGGGAACGCATTCCCAGATTTCCTGAACTTCCAATCGTGAAATCTGGGAACTTGTGAAAATCATGCCAAGAAATTAATGAAAAAAAAAGTGACAAGAAGGCCAAAGATCTCAATTGCACCTAAATAAATTGTTTCCTACCTTATCTCGAAAATCTATTCTTTTTTCGTCTTCTTTCTGCCCTTCTGAGCTCTGAAAGACCACGTTCCCAGATACCACGGGCCTTACCAGATATCACAGTACATTTAGGGAACGCGTTCCCAAAAAAAACTGTGATATCTGGGAAGCCTTCCCAGATATCACGTTCCCGTGTTTCACGCAACACCGGGATATTCAGTGTAACATTCGATATCAGTCAATTCCACATTCGTGTGATAAGAACATTGGGTGAATGAACAGTGACTTAATAAATTCCCTTTGTGGAATCTGGAGTGATGTCTCCTGGGGAGAGAACCAACGGCTGCCGAGATGTCGAAGTGAAAAACTTTCATGGACTCGAGCTCTAAATGTATTATTGATACTCACACACATATAAGATGGTGTCAGAAACACCAAATTAGTTTCATTAAGACACGAGAACGTAAGTATATCGATCGCAAACACCGTTTGTACCGATCAACTGTGCTTAGTCAAGATCGTCATGGAACACTACTGTACTGAAAACTACGTACGGAATAGCCCATGCCAACGAATTCTGGAGATCTAATTCTCAACAAAAAAAAAAAAAAAAAAAAAAAAAAAAAATTGCAGTAAACATTGTTGTTAATCAACCAATTTGTATCTATTTTTTATGTTTTAAGTCTCTCTGAATTTAAATCATGGCTGCACCACAGCAAAACCCAAGCATCAGTTGGCATGCTAAGAATCTTTGTGATGAATGGAAGAAATTTCAACAACTTGTACACCTCGTGTTTAGAGGACCACTTAGGCAGTACAACGCAGAACAAAGAGCTGCCTATTTATTGATATGGGTTGGAGACAAGGGAAGAGATATTTTCAATTTATGGAATTTAACTGAAGAAGAGAGCAAAAACATTACAACACTTCTTGAAAGATTTAAACAACACACGGCTCCCAAGAAATTCACTGTCTTTGCACGATACATTTTTCAAGAGAGAAAACAACAAAATGGAGAAACGTTTGACAAATTTGTGACAGATTTGAGAAATCTTGTCAAAGACTGTAACTGTAACCAGCCGGATGAGATGGTTCGAGATAAAATTGTCTCTGGCATTCTATCACATGAAATTCGAGAGAAACTTCTCACAGTAGGTGATAATTTAACTATGGACAAAGCCATTCAAATAGCAAGTATGCATGAAACAACAAAGGAATGCTTAAAGTCAATGGAAAAAGAGGAAGAATCTGCAGATGTGGATGCTGTTGCACGAAGACAATCACAACAGCAGATCAAACATTCACAGTTTGGAAAACAGCCACACTGGACTCATGACAAAAATATATGCAGGAACTGTGGTGGCAAACATGAACCCCCCAAAAATGTCCTGCTTTTGGACAGATATGCCATTTTTGCCACAAATATTACCATTGGGCTTCACTTTACATGGCAATAAAAAGCAACAATCTAACCAGAGTCCATACAGTGGAAGAAAGTGATGAAGAGGAAACATACTTGTTCGTCAACACAATTACATGTGGAAAAGACAAACCTGATGCAGTGTATGCTGACATTTCAACAGATACAGGTGACATTATACGGTTCAAAATTGATACTGGTGCACAGGTCAATGTCATTCCATTAAATGTGTACAAGAAAATGAAAAATCCGCCTCCAATGAAACCTTGCTCAGATAGACTTATTGGCTATACAGGGCAACAACTGAAAATCGCTGGCTGTATATCAATAAAAATGATATACAAAGGACAAACATACCAAGGTTCATTCCATGTTGCCGACACGTCATCACAAGCCGTCCTTGGTCTACAGGCCTCACTGAAATTACAACTTATCAAGCTTGTACTTTCTGTTGAAAACTGTCCAGCAACCAAAGAAAGTATTCTGCAAGAATACCCAGAAGTTTTCTCAGGGCTAGGCACCTTAGACGGTGAGGTGACTATTGACATAAAGGATGATGCAAAACCTGTCGTACATCCTCCAAGGCGTGTGCCACATGCCATCAAAGAAAAACTCGAGCAAGAATTGCAGAAGATGGAAAAAAATGAAGTCATCACAAAGGTAACAGAACCTACAGACTGAGTGAATTCTTTAGTCATTGTTGAAAAACCAAATAGAAAGCTCAGAGTATGTCTTGACCAGAGAGATTTGAACAAGGCGATAAAACGTCCTTACAATCCAATGCCAACGCTGGAGGACGCACTTTCAAAACTGTCTGGAGAAAAATTCTTCAGCAAATTGGATGCGCAATCTGGATATTGGCAACTAAAGCTGGATCAAAAATAATCCTACCTCACAACGTTCAATACACCATTCGGACGTTACAAATTCAACAGACTTCCTTTCGGCATCATCAGCTCACAAGACATATTTCAGAGAAAAATGGACGAGGTCTTTGAAGGACTGCCAGGTGTGACCCGCTCATTGAGTATGTTATCACCAGTGGTAAAACAGTGGAGGAACACGACAAAAATCTTCGAGATGCACTTCAGATAGCCCCTTCCAAAACTTTGAAACTGAATGCAGAAAGGCTGACTGTCGGAGAGGAAGAAATAGAATGTTTTGGTCATGTCGTCTCTGCTGAAGGCCTCAAACTTGATCCATCAAAGCTGAAAGCGATCCAGGATATGGCCCCACCCAAAGACAAAAAAGAGTTACAAACAATGATAGGCATGATCACTTATCTTGCCAAATTTGCGCTAAATCTCTCTGACATCACCAAGCCAATGAGAGATCTTCTGAAAGAAGATGCTGGGTTCATCTGGGACGAACCACAAGAAGAGGCCTTGAAAACAAAGAAAACCGTCCTCAGTCAACCTGCACTTGCCTACTTTGACCCAGAAAAGCCAGTTGACCAAGAAAAGCCAGTCATTCTACAAGTGGATGCCAGCAAGTACGGTTTGGGAGCAGTGACTTTACAAGAAGACACTGTTGCCTTTGTATCAAAGCCACTTACCCCTACTGAGCAAAATTATGCCCAAATAGAAAAAGAACTCTACGCCATCGTATTTGGCGGTAAACGCTTTCACCAGTTCCTGTATTGTCGTAAAGTCAGAGTTCAAACAGACCATAAGCCACTGGAAATCATAGAAAAAAAAACAAAAACAAACAACACTTGCTAAGGTACCACCTAGACTTCAGAGAATGCTGTTACAACTACAAAAAAAAAAAAAAAAACCCCAAAAAAACTTGAAGTCATCCATGTACCAGGCAAAAACGTCCCTGTGGTAGATACTCTCTCTCCCCAAAATTTCTGCCCGCAGGACCAAACGACACCAATGACGCTGAAGAATTCAATTTGGCTGTTCAGTCTTTAATGAAACATCTTCCAATCAGTGATCAGAAAACAGAAGAACTGAGAAATGCTACTATCAAAGACAATCAAATGCAACAACTGAAAGACTACATCCAAAACGGGTGACCAGAATCCAGAAACCAATGTCGCCCCTCTCTCATCGACATGTGGAACTACCGAGATGAACTTACAGTCATGGAAGGTCTCATCTTCAAAGGGGACAAAATCGTCATTCCCAACGAGTCAAGACTAGAAATGCTCCAGAAAATACATGCTGGACACTTTGGCATTGAAAAAAGTATTCAGGGAGCAAGAGACATTCTTCTCTGGCCAGGAATGACAGCAGAGATACGCGACGTGGTTTCTGCATGTCCCACTTGTTCCTCTGTCAAACCATCAAATCCAAAAGAACCCATGATATCCCACACAATTCCATCCAGACCATGGCAGAAAATTGCTACTGATCTTTTCTCCTGAAACAAAAGGAATGTCATGGTCACTGTTGACTAGTATAGTCGTTACTTTAAAATTGATGAATTGAATGCGACAGCATCCACTGCTGTTATTAGAAAGCTGGCAGCACACTTTGCTTGCCACGGAATACCAGAAATCCTCATCAGTGATAACGGACCCCATTTTGTATCATCAGAGTTTGCCAAATTCGCATCAACATGGGATTTCAGCTACATAACTTCCAGCCCTGAACATCCCAAGTCAAACGGCCTGGCTGAGAAAACAGTACAAACTGCGAAAAGGATCCGAAACAAATCAAAGACTGAAGGAACCCAACCACTTCCTGCTCTGCTGGAATACAGGACACCAGTTGATAATCTGGCATCGCCTGCTCAACTTCTGATGGGCCGTCAGCTACGTTCAGTTCTTCCTGCGACAGAGCAACAGTTAAAACCAACAACAGTCGAACCAGAAAAAGTCACCACCAGAAAGAAACAACTTCAACAAAAACTGAAGAAGTACTATGATCGTTCCGCACACCCCTTACCAGCAATGAAACCTGGTGATCAAGTCTTTGTCCAGCTGTCAAAAGGAGACACATGGAAACCAGCTACTGTGACCAAACTTGACAATACATCCCGATCGTATCATGTTCAGACATCAGATGTATAGAAGAAATCGTCGTTTACTGCGACTGAATCGGATATCACCAACCACTGAAGCCCGGCCCCAGCAAACGTGTTACACAACCTATGAATTCCATCCAGAACATTAGCAACTTGCAGAACCAGCTGAAGATGGATCCAAGCCAGGACAACTAGGCGTCGTGGACACTTCACGTGACAAAGTCTACAAAACAAGAAGTGGTCGACCGGTGAAAACACCAGAGAAACTGGACTTGTAATTTCAAACTGTGTTTCAAGAGAAAGGGAGATGTAACATTCGATATCAGTCAATTCCACATTCGTGTGATAAGAACATTGGGTGAATGAACAGTGACTTCCCTTTGTGGAATCTGGAGTGATGTCCCCTGGGGAGAGAACCAACGGCTGCCAAGATGTCGAAGTGAAAAACTTTCATAGACTCGAGCTCTACAGTCTGTTACTGATACTCACACACATATAAGATTCAGCATACCTTGATTTTCATTTAATTTTTTTTTAATTACTTCTGTACATTGATCTGACTTAAACGTGGTCGGTGTTGAATGTTATTCGGTTGCAGGTCGACGTGCATGAACTGATTCTGAATTTTAGTCTCGGTCTAGTGCCTTTTTTTTTTTTTTGATTTCTTTCTTTTTTTTTTTTTTAACGTGTTTTCAGTCCTGATATGGCTTCAATTGTCGGCTGGGCAACAACTGTCATTGTTTCACTTGAGAAGCCTGGTTATGAGTGAATGGTTAAAACGGTGTTTCAAATATTCGCATGCGAATAGCATGCCTTTAATACGTACATGAAGTGAAAGTCTTATAAGTGATCCTATTCGCATCACGTCTATTATACTGATCAGTCATGAGAATTCGTTTTGTTTCATTATGTGGTCAGATCTTCCAAATGTGTGATGAGGCTAAGCTCAGACCCAGATGGCGTCATCATTAAAGACACGCGATCAAACGGTGACGATGAAGCCACTGCAGAGCCCTCTACATCGGCTGTTGGTCAGCAGAACCCAGCGTCAGCGACAAACGGTTCTCTTTCTGTAATATCAGACGGGCGAGCTGAATCAGGGTGGGTTTGTTTAGACGTGTATATCTGTATGTCAGTCAGCGCGCACACATGATTCGGCGCGTGCGTACCCCCCCCCCCCTCACACACACACACACACACACACACACACACACACACACACACACAAGCGCGCATAGACAGAGTATATGTAAATACACAAACCGAGCACCGTCCTCGTAAGCACACATGAACATACACCTATCTGTGTAGAGGAGATGTGCCTTAATTGGCCCTCTTCTAAATCGAGCCACCCCACTGAGGTATAACATCTTCTATGGGGAGCATATGCTACGCGCAAAACGTTTCATATCAGAATACTCGTGAAATCTGAGAAGACTGTGACTATAGCGAGTAGAAATATTTGACATTTACTGTTTTGAAAGTTTCTCATTTTTGTTCTGACAGATGATACAAATTATCTGAAGACTATGTCGATCTGAGGTTTGCTCTGGTCAAATACAAAGACAACTCTTACAGGCAGCTGTATGACGCATGCTTAGGCTACTTTAGAACCCATCTTCGCATATGTTCCTCTGTTGGGCTCTGGTGGCACATCATTTCTAGACTAAATAAGACCCCAAATAGGGAATAGTTCATAGTGGCGGGGATGAGGGTGGGAGAGGGGATGGTAGAGGTCGAGCTCGTCCCTCTGTCAGTCCGTCTTTCTCTCAGTCCGTCTGAATTTTTGAGGACCAGGGATTTTGTTTGACTTGCTTTGTTTTGACATTTTCATAAACTATTTAATGGAGATTAACAAAAATTGGTTTGTGCATAATTTACTTAACTGAATTAAAATTGTTTCCAATGGCTGATTTCCGGGAGAGTTAAAAGATACAGACCATATATGTTAGGCGACATACACTGCTTGTACTATTGTAAAGGAATTTACAGAATCAACACCATGCTGATAGAGCCGCTGAAATAACTAACCCTGCAGAAAAGATGACCCGCCTAAAATATTCCAGCAAGCTAGCTGCCAGAAACAAGTTGCCAGCCACTTGAAGCTTCTTTAAACAAGATCCAGGAGGGCCCATATCAACAGCTCACCAGAGTTCACTGCCCATCAGACCAATATAGCATGAGCGGGATTGGGGCACTCTCGCCCCCAAGTGTTGGTACAGGCACTTTCAACAGATGCCTTCCCTGCAAGGACATCTGACGACCAGCAACCAAACCTCTAACAATCTCACGTTATTTTCATTTTTTCTTAGAGTTCTTAGCCCCTGTGTCCTAAGATTTAGGCCTAAATGTCGAGAATTTGGGTCAGTGCTGAGAAAAAAAAATGGAGGGGAACGTTTTCTGTTGTTTTAGAACAACAATTCGTTGTTCCAGGCAAATGACCAGCTTATTTTTTTCTGCCGAAATGTGCCTTTTACTTCTTATTCATTTTTTTTTAGCTTACCAAAGCATTAATAAGCTTACTGCAGCATTTCCTTGTATCTTATTTTACTCATTTAAGACATTTTGAGTCGTTTCTTTTTCCTAGTTGTGTAAATACGTGAATATTCCTATGAATTATGCTTTCGACAGTTCGGTACTGTTTCCATGTGTGGATTTGTGTCTGTTGTTACATTTTTTTTATTAGGATATGTCCAGAATGCTTTTTTTAAGTGTGCCCCCCATCTCCCCCCCCCCTCCCCCCGACTGGCTATTAAAAGGGTGTGTCCAATATTAGCGGACTTGTGCCTGAATTCTGGAAGTCCTCCCATACTTGACCATTTTCTGAAAAATCGATTGTTTTCAATAAGAATTAAGATGAAGAGTATCGGTAGCATTTGGTTTGTGCAAAACGTTTCACACTAGTGTGTAAAACTGCCAGATAGGGCGCAATATACCTCTCTTCTAGGTATCTATTTATTTGTCTATCTATCTGTCTATCTATCTGTCTGTCTATCTATTTAACTATGTGTCTGTCTGTGCATATCTGCCTGTCAATACTCACAGTTGGTGATATATGCAACTATCTGTCTCTCTCTCTCTACCTATCTATCCATCATTCTTTCTTTCGTTCTTTCTATCTCTCTGTCTTTCTATTTATTCATCTGTCTGTCTATCTATCTATCGGCCTTTCTGTCTATGCATATTTGTCTGTCAGTACCCACAACTGGTAATACGCACAAATATGAAGACATCTTCCACTACGTGTCCATTTTCAGGTGGATATTCAGAAAGGACGAAGGTCAGTTACTTTTTCCACATGAAACATCGTCTTGCGGTCGTAGATCCGAAAAAAGTCTTAATAGCAGGTTTGCGCAGGTATTGACGGTAAATTAATTTCGTGTGTGTGTGTGTGTGTGTGTGTGTGTGTGTGTGTGTGTGTGTGTGTGTGTGTGTGTGCACATGTGTGTGTGTGTGGGTGTGTGCGCGCGCGCGTCCATGTGTATGTACAAATATTCCGGGAACATGTTAATTGCTTTGATGTGTTGAAAAGTTGTCCTTGCAAACGGAGGATGAACGTAAGGGAGGACAAAACTTTGATGTGTGTGTGTGTGTGTGTGTGGGGGGGGGGGGGGGGGGGGGGGCAAGGGGGGAGGGAAGAAGATGCTTGATGGGGATAAAAGACTGAATATAATGGAGACAGTGCCTTTTTCTGTTTCTTTCTTATGTCAGTTTGTGTGTGGGTGCGCGCGCGAGGTTGTGTGTGTGTGTGTGTGTGTGTGTGTGTGTGTGTGTGTGTGTGTGTGTGTGTGTGTGTGTGTGTACATGAGGGTGTGATGTGGTGAGGTGAGTGTATGTATGTGTTTGTGTGTATGTGGGTGTGTACGTATGAAAATGAGTGTGTGCGCGTGCGTGCGTGCTTGCGTGCGTGCGTGTGTGCGTGTGTGTGTGTGTGTGTGTGTGTGTGTGTGAGTGAATTGTGCTCCTTTTCTTTAACAGAAATGTTGACATCCTTCTCATGTTTACTTAAATGTCAGTACAACTATGCGTTAATCTGACAATAAATTGTTTTCAGTCAGTGTGTGTAAAACGTGCGCTTACGCGCCCACGTGCGCTTACGTGTGAGTGAGTTCACCCACGCGCTATGCCGTTCTGCTTCCATATGTTAATGGCTGCATATGTACATGTATATACGTTATTTTCAGTTTCTTCTTCAGTACCGTCTACAAGAAAATCAATGATATTCCTAGTAGTAGTGGTAGTAGTAGTGAGCAGCAGCATAAACAGCAGCCCAGGAGCAGTAGCAGCAGCAACAGCGACAGCAAAACGTAGTAATAGGACAAGAGTAGCAGTAGTAGTTGTTGTTGTTGACGTTGTTGTTTTGCTATTGTTGCAGCAGCAGCAGCAACAACTGTAGTAGTAACATTTGCTACAACAGTAGCAGCTAAACGGGGAGTTAGAGAAGCCGTAGTACTATTACTAATAGTAGGCCTACTAGGACAGCAACAGCAGTTGTCATATTTGTAAGCTTAACAGCAACAGCAGGCTGTTGCATGCTACCATTATTGCTGCTGCTACGCCTTCTACTGCTGATAATAAGCTTACTACAATTGCTGTGGTTGCTTCCGCTTCCACTGCTGTTGTTACCATTGCTTCTGTTATCAATCCTTTTTCGTTGTTGTTGTAACGATTGTATTAATTACTATAACGATGGAAAATTCACATTTTAATTGTAGATTTTTTTTCTGCTCTCGGTACGCGCGCGCAGATACACAAACATACACTGATACACATACACAGAAACACATACACACGCGCGCGCGCATGAGCGTGCGCGCGCGCACCCACACATGTACACACAGAGTGGGAAGGGAGGGAGTGAGAGAGAGATGCACGCAGTCACACACGCTTACCCACACATACACAGACGCCAAGACGCACACACACACACACACACACACACACACACACCACACACACACACACACACACACACACACCACACAAGCGCGCGCACGTAAGTATATTCAGGCACACACACACACACACACACACACACACACACACACACACACACACACACACACACACCGCGCCCGCGTTGGATTAATGTGTGAGTCGGATCTTTTGACTCGTTCTTTCGCCCCACTATTCCAGTTCGTGCTTTTTAGTAACTCATTTATGAATTCAATTAATTCTCTGTCTATTTGTTTATAACCCTTGCCTCAAGGCGTAGCATATGTAGTATAGCATATGAAGAATAATCAACACGCAGTCATACCTTGGGGAAAATAAAACAGAAAAGAATGATGATAACTGTGTTAATGATGACAATAATTATTATCAGTGATAATAATGACTGTGGTTGGTGATGACGACAATGGTAATGACCACGACGATGAATGTTCAAGCCATGGGACACACAATACAGTGTTTGTCGTACTCTGCCAGGACGGAGGACTGCCTTCATTATCCAGGAGATGCGTACTTCATCTCCATAACCTGCCTCACCCTTCTCAGCTGAGGTGGGACTCCGTCACCTATTTGTCTGTCTGTCTTTCTGTCTGCCTGCTAAGCACAACACACAACACACACACACACACACACACACACACACACACACACACACACACACACACATACACACACACGCGCGCGCGCGCGCGCACGTGCACGCAAGCACGCACGCACGCACGCAAACATACATACATACTTACACACACGTCGCACACACACACACACACACACACACACACACACACACACACACACACTCACACACACACACACACACACACACACACACACACACACATGCACGCGCACACACACACACGTACACACACACACACACACACAATATCACCATAGGCGCGCGTGCACGCACGCACACACACACACACACACACACACACACACACACACACACACACACACACACACACAAACACACACACGCATCGTGCACCCCACCCTCCCTCTCTCATACTCCCCCTCCGTCTCTCTCTCTCTCTCTCTCTCTCTCTCTCTCTCTCTGCAAGGTCGGATCGGAAAAGAATTTACTTGTGTAACTCTCGCAATTAAATATATATATATATATATATATATATATATATATATATATATATATATATATATATATTTTGTGTGTGAAGTTTTTTATTTATTTTTTTTATTTTTAATTTCATTTCAAACATTTACATGAACATAGAACATACATAAGCAATAAGAATTTTGGAAATAAGAGAATTCAGCAATCACACAAGCAAGAAAAAATTCCACATTTCTCATTTGAAAAAAAGAAAAGAAAAGTAGGTTTTGAAGAAGAAGCGGAGGGAGGGGGGGGGGGGGAGAAAAAGAGAGAAGATGAGAGAGAGGAGAGAGAGAGAGGGGGGGGGGACAGAGAGAGAGAGACAGAAGAGAGGGACACGTTGGATGGATTACATTCAATCAATATGTTGACACAAGTTACTTTCACAAAGTAAATCACACTGGCCAGAAAACAAAAACATAACCATCAATAAAAGAGATAATAATGATGTCAGAACAGACATATGTACAGACTCATCTGCAACATTAGGTAGTCTGTGTGTGCAGAGATCAAAGCATAACAGGTTACTAAAAGTTGACAAAGCGTTTAAGTCTGTGAATATGGGTCATAGGATACAGATCGAGCGATGTTTAAATAGTTAATCATTCACAAATAATGGTTTGTACACTGACCATTTCACAGTGAAATCTACATGGTTTAATTTTAAGTATGCGATGTGTTCTTCAATTTTATACCGATTCCTTAGTTTCCTTATAAATGCACTTACTTGTGGTAGACTGTTTTGTACTTTACAAGTGTATATATAGTATTTTGCGAAGAGAATTATAAAATAAAAGATTACATCACTAGAAATTGCTGCATCATTACCAAATAGTATCAGTGACTCTGTTAGCCGCACATTTTGTGCATTCATACATCTTTCTTTCATTAAATCAGTGAGATTATTCCAGAATAATTGTACATAATGACACTCCCAGAACACATGATCAATACTATCCTTATACTCTCCACAAAAGTCACATCTATCATTATTTTGTACACCAATTTCCTTTAATATACTTGTACATAGACATCTATGTATTATTTTTAGCTGAAACCACTGGAGTTTTACATCCTGTATCTTGTATGCGTATAAAAAAAACAAGATTTCCAGTCATGGGATGTTGAGAGCTTGACATCCCATTTTTCACAGCATTTAGGCGTTACGTTATTTGTAATCAATATATCATAATATAATCTACAACCTTTGTGAACTGCAAACAGTTGTTTAAAACACAATGATGAGTTTCGGTATGTATTGTTATATATATTAATGCCAGACTTTTTTTGCATAGTCAAGTATTACAGATCTGTAACCAGCGTAAGTAAGGAAATTGATATTAATATCATACTTATCCTTGAAGCCTGTGTAAGTGAGGAACTGCCCATTATCATCAAAGAAATGGGCAACACAAAATATGTTTTTGTTATGCAATACTTGTGAGACGATAAATTTTCTTCCCATTTGAAACCGCTTGTTATAGCATAAAGGTTCGGCAAGAAGTTCAGCAGAATTTTTAGGAATGCATTTGTAGTAAAACACCTTATATGCTTCAGGAACTTCGGACCAAAACTGATTGTATTTAGTGAATTTTGAGACAAACTCTGGTCCATACTTATTAATAAGTTCCCACTTGGGAAAGTTATGCAACACAAGACTTTTCCATTTATGTTTTGTTTTCTCAGCTTTACGAATCCATGAAAGTTTTAAAGATAAGACAAATGTTTTCAGATCAGGAAGGCCAATGCCCCCATTCTGTACACTATTGTATGAAATGTTTCGACTGATTTTGTCTGGTTTCCTGTTCCAAATAAATTTATAACAAATTTATTGACACGTTTGAAAAAATATGTCTGGTGGGTTTGGTAAAGGGAGCCAGAGATGAGTCAGCTTTGAAAGGATTATAGATTTTAATATTGCAACTCTGCCTAGAGGTGTGATCTGACGTTTGACCCATATTTTGAACAGATACTTTACTTCTGCTAATTTTTCTGAGTAGTTAACTTCAAGACATCCTTTTAAATCATCAGTGAACCAAATACCTAACACACGAAATTCAGCGGATTCTAGTTTAAACCTAGATGTTCCATATAACGAGCTGTGGAACTTTTGCGACTCCCTAGCCAAATCACACTAGTTTTTCCTGAGTTTATATGGAGCCCTGAGACAGAATTAAACCTGTCAAGTACATCTATGCAAGTTTCAAAAGACTTTCTGTCTCCTGCCAGTACAAGTTCAGTGTCATCAGCGTACCGTGTCAGCTTGTGTTCAACATTATTCACCATAATGCCTTTAATATCTGTGTTTTCTCTGACAGTCATTGCTAATATTTCGACACACAACATGAAAAGATATGGAGATATGGGGTCTCCCTGTCTACAACCTTTTGTTATTTGAAACCATTCTGACACCTGGCCATTCACTATAACACAAGATTTAGTATTTCTATAGAATGTACTTATCCATTTACGTATGTCTTCTTTAAAACCAAATGCTTTTAATACTTTAAACATGAACTCCCAATTTATCAAGTCAAAAGCTTTTTTCAAAATCTATATTTAATCGCAAATAAATATCATCATCATCATCATCATCATCAACATCATCATCATCATCATCATATCTCCGTCATCATCATCAACATCATCATAATCATCTCTCTCCCTTGTAATGCGCTGTGCTGTGCTGTATTGTATTGCTGTGTGCTGCACTGTATTGTACTGCACTTTATTGTACTGTGCTGTCCTGCACTTTATTGTACAGCACTTTATTTACTGCGCTGTGCTGCAATTTATTGTACTGAGCTGTGCTCTGCACTGTATTGTACTGAGCTGTGCTGTACTGTACTGTACTGCGCTGTGCTGCACTGTACTGTACTGCGCTGTGCTGCACTGTATTGTTATGAGCTGTGCTGCACTGTGTTGTACTCTGCTGTGCTGCACTGTATTGTACTCCGCTGTGCTGCTTTGTGTTGTACTGTACAGTACTGTGCTGAACTGTCTTGTACAGAGATGTGCTGCACTGTATTGTGCTGCGCTGTTTTGTACTGAGCTGTGCTACACTGTATTGTACTGCGCTGTGCTACACTGTATTGTGCTGTGCTGTATTGTTCTGCACTGTATTGTACTGCGCTGTGTGGCACTGTATTGTGTTATGCTGCACAGTATTCTGCTGCACTGTGCTGCACTATATTGTACTGCGCTACTGCATTGTATTGTGCTGCACTGTATTGTGCTGTACAGTACTGTGCTGTACTGTTTTGTACTGCGCAGTGCTGCACTGTATTGTACTCTGCTGTGCTGCACTGTATTGTATTGCACTGTGCTGCACTGTATCTTACAGCGCTGTGCCTCACTGTATTGTACTGCGCTGTGCTGCACTGTATTGTATTGTACAGTACTGTGCTGCACTGTATTATACTGAACTGTGCTGCACTTATTTTACTGTTTAGTACTGTGCTGCACTGTATTGTGCTGTACAGTACTGTGCTGCACTGTATTCTACTGCTCTGCTGCACTGTATTGTACTGTACAGTACTGTCTGTGACGAGTCACTTGACAAGTCCACCCGATCGGTCCCACTCACCCTCTTGTACAAACTGTACAAAACCCAAACAGCAGAATAGATTTCAAATCTATGCCAACTCTCCCCTCTCAAACTCTCTCCCCCCCTTTCTCGACCTGATGTCGTGAGCCCTATCAAAAATTTACGTCATTCTGTTCTTTCTTTCCTCCCCTCAATCAAACCCTCACCCCACTCCCTCCTCCCTCAATCTGCCTATAGACAAATGTTGCGAACTGAGTTTATGTCACAATATTGCTGGTCGTCTCTCTCTCTCTCTCTACAGGGATAGCTGAACGCTGGAAATAGAGCAGAGGAACGGCAAACCTCCCTCCTTCTCTAACCCCCCCTCCCCTCCATCTCCCCCACCCCTCCATCTCCCCCCCCCCCCACCCCCCTCCTCCCTCTCCCGCCCGTCCTCTTTAATATTTACCCGCCTGCACTCAGATGGTTGTGTGCAGGTTTGGGTGACAATATTGTGTTGACCCGCGCTGAGCTAATTTAGAATATGTTCGGCCGCTACGCTTTGTTAATTACCATGCGTTGATCTCGGTGCCAAGGGATCCTTGAAGTTTAAAAGTTTTCATCTGAGGTGAATGATTGGAGGAATAGATCCCTCCCCCTCTCACTCTCAGTGTTTTGATTGACACCCAGTCAGCCAGATCAGCTTTGGAAGTTTAGAATACATATAGGAGACGCTCACTTTTCCTGTAGACCAGTTGTAGATCAGAACAATGAAAGACAAAGGGACGACCAGACAGAAGGCATGGTTATCTCCTTCTACTTCTTGATCTGAAGTCTATAATCACTGATTCTCCCCAGAAATGTAAGTTGAAACTACGTGTTACATTTCGAATCTATGCATTGATTATATGCATGCCATGTGGTTTAGCAGTGTAACTTTGTCCTATTACTTGATGACATTTATCAAAAAGATGAATGTTTGTTCTGTGTAGTAGTTTGCTTGCCACCATGTGGTAAAAGCTATCACCATGTGGTTGTGATTCTTTGTTAGCAATCTGACCACTATTCTTTGTGTTCAACCTGACTTTTGCCAGTATGCAATTCTATCTGTTAAGATGATAAATGAATGATAAACTTGGATCAGAAAAACAGTATGCCTGTACAAGGTGAAAACTGCTAAGCTGATTTATAAATACTGGTGATTGTGTAAGTCTACACCACATGTGTACTTGGGCTAAATGTATTCCAAGTAAATGTAGTTTAATTCATAAGAAACATGGAAGAGTTATTTGACTGAAACTGTTTAGCCTTGTATTACTGTCTCCTATCCTTGTGTAAGCTCACTCAGCCTCTAAACAAAGGTGGAGATTGATAATTATAGTAGAAACTCTACGGTAGAGTTATCCTTTACTGACTGGGTTCTCAGACCTCTTCTGAAAGATAGAGGGCCAATGTGTGAACTCGACAAGCCAGACTCGCAGCTTGTATTGTATTGTATTGTACTGTGCTGATCTGTATTGTATTGAACTGTGCTGCACTGTATTGTATTGTACTGTGCTGATCTGTATTGTACAGTACTGTGCTGCACTGTATTGTACTGCTCTGTGCTGCAGTCTATTGTATTGTACTGTGCTGATCTGTATTGTATTGAAATGTGCTGCACTGTATTGTACTGCTCTGTGCTGCACTGTATTGTATTGTACAGTACTGTGCTGCACTGTATTGTACTGCTCAGTGCTGCACTGTATTGTATTGTACTGTGCTGATCTGTATTGTATTGAACTGTGCTGCACTGTATTGTACTGTACAGTATTGTGCTGCACTGTATTTTACTGTACAGTACTGTGCTGCACTGTATTGTACTGCTCTGTGCTGCACTGTATTGTACTGCTCTGTGCTGCACTGTATTGTATTGTACAGTACTTTGCTGCACTGTATTGTACTGCTCAGTGCTGCACTGTATTGTATTGTACTGTGCTGATCTGTATTGTATTGAACTGTGCTGCACTGTATTGTACTGCTCTGTGCTGCACTGTTTTGTATTGTACAGTACTTTGCTGCACCGTATTGTACTGCTCTGTGCTGCACTCTGTTGTATTGTACTGTGCTGATCTGTATTGTGTTGAACTGTGCTGCACTGTATTGTACTGCTCAGTGCTGCACTGTATTGTATTGTACAGTACCATGTTCCACTGTATTGTACTGCTGTGTGCTGCACTCTATTGTATTGTACTGTGCTGATCTGTATTGTATTGAACTATGCTGCACTGTATTGTACTGCTCTGTGCTGCACTGTATTGTACAGTACTGTACTGCACTGTATTGTATTGAACTGTCCTGCATTGTATTGTACTGCTCTGTGCTGCACTTACTGTATTGTACAGTACTGTGCTGCACTGTATTGTATTGTACAGTACTGTGCTGCACTGTATTGTATTGTACAGTACTGTGCTGCACTGTATTGTATTGTACAGTACTGTGCTGCACTGTATTGTATTGAACTGTCTGCATTGTATTGTACTGCTCTGTGCTGCACTTACTGTATTGTACAGTACTGTGCTGCACTGTATTGTATTGTACAGTACTGTGCTGCGCTGTATTATATTGTACAGTACTGTGCTGCTGTATTGTATTGTACAGTACTGTGCTGTACTGTATTGTATTGTACAGTACTGTGCTGCACTGTATTGTATTGAACTGTGCTGCACTGTATTGTACTGCACTGTGCTGCACTGTATTATACTGTACTGTGCTGCACTGTATTGTACTGCGTTGTACTGCACTGTGCTGCACTGTATTATACTGCGCTGTGCTGCACTGTACTATACTGCACTGTATTGTACTGCGCTGTGCTGCACTGTATGGTACTGCGCTTTGCTGCACTGTATTATACTGCCCTGTGCTGCACTGTATTGTACTGCTCTGTGCTGTACTGTATGGTACTGCGCTGTGCTGCACTGTATTATACTGCCCTGTGCTGCACTGTATTGTACGGCGCTGTGCTGCACTGTATGGTACTGCGCTGTGATGCACTGTATTGTACAATGCTGTGCTGCACTGTATTGTACTGTTCAGTACTGTGCTGCACTGTATTGTGCTCTACAGTACAGTGCTGCACTGTATTATACTGCGCTGTGCTGCACTGTATTGTACTGCTCTGTGCTACACTGTATTGTACTGCTCTGTGCTGCACTGTATTGTACTGCTTTGTGCTGCACTGTACTGTACTGCGCTGTGCTGCACTGTATTGTACTGCTCTGTGCTGCACTGTATTGTACAGTACTGTGCTGCACTGTATTGTACTGCTCTGTGCTGCACTGTATTGTACTGCTTTGTGCTGCACTGTACTGTACTGCGCTGTGCTGCACTGTATTGTACTGCTGTGTGCTGCACTGTATTGTACTGCTCTGTGCTGCACTGTGTTGTACTGTACAGTATTATGCTGTGCTGTATTTTACTGTACAGTGCTGTGCTGCTCTGTATTTTACTGTACAGTACTGTGCTGCACTGTATTGTACTGCTCTGTGCTGCATTGTATTGTACTGCTCTGTGCTGCACTGTATTGTACTATACAGTATTGTGCTGCACTGTATTGTACTGCTCTGTGCTGCACTGTATTGTACTGTACAGTATTGTGCTGTTCTGTATTGTATTGCGCTGTATTTTATTGTTCAGTACTGTGCTGCACTGTATTGTACTGAGCTGTGCTGCGTTATATTGTACTGTGCTGTTCTCTACACTCTGTATCGTCTTATGCTGTATGACACGGTATGCAGTGTCATAGTGTACCATGGACTACGTTAATGTGTTACACTAGATGCGCTATTCTGCGCTGTATTTTACACTGTACTTCTCTGCACAGTGTTGTTCTGTGCTCAGCTGCACTTTGTTGTACTGTACTGTGTTGCAGTGTGTTGTGCTGCACTATGCTACTCTGTATTTTGCTGTGCTAGGCTGCACTGTATTGTACTGCGTTGTTCTGCAGTGTTATGTGCTGTCTGTGCCCCAGTTGACTCTGCTGTGTCATAATATTGTATTTTCAGTGCCATATGTATTGTACTGTGGTGTGCCAGTTGTTCTATGTGGTGCCACTCAGTGTTGTGCTGTGTGGTATTGTACTGAGTATTGCCATAGTGTAATGTACTGTGCTGTGTCACATTGTATTTTATCATGCCGCACTAACTTTCCATGCTGTATGTGGCCGTTCCACATCATTATCTTACTGTGCTATGTATGTTCGAGACTGACCTACACTGAATTGAACTGCACTATATAACATCACAAACTGTATTTTTACTGTATTATAACAGAACCATAATGTACATAACATAATTCTCCGTTGGAATTGCAGGAGGAAAGTGGGGTCAGGGACGAAAAGGAGTAGTCAGGTCGACAAGGATCTCCCGGTGGATAAACACAGACAACAGCTCAAGAAGAAGAAAGTTGCCTATTTTTCTTCAGAGTCAGTTTCTTCCCTACCAGTTCGGGCTCTTTTCTTGTTCTTTTTTTCTGTTCAGACAAGAAGATAAATGTTGAAATACCGAGCCACCAGATAAACGCTATTAACACTCAAGAGAGGAGCCTCGAGCAATTGGTCTTCTTCAGGCAGAACAAGAAAAAGCAAATAAACAAATAAACAAAGGAAATAAGCATATGTTGTTGTTGTTGTTGTCGTACCTTGGCTAAAAGACTCCAGGGATCAAACAGCCGAAGCACTTGAACACTATGGTACAAGTGCATCAGCTGGGGATGAGAACATTACGTGTCTGACCGTTTTTGATTACCCGGCCACATGGGCAGCCACACTCCGACTTATGATAGGGGAAAAACAAGTACAGGTGAAGAAGTCCTTCGATGCTATGAAAATATCTTCATGGGGAAGGGGCTGGGAGGAGGAGAAACTGGAAACAAGAGAGATGGAATGAAAATGACGATGTTAAAATACAAATACTAAATCTTCCACTAATGTCCAGTATTAGATATGATGTGTGGACTGCCAATTCGCCATGCTTTGAAACGAGGTTTTAGATATATCTTTGTAGTAGGCCCAATCGCCGAAGACCGTGATCATTGACGAAGAGACAAAAATCAAATATGGACCTACTTAAACAAATGGTTCTGATCAAAGTACGGAACTGTCTGTTTCCAGCGTTGTCAATGAAGTATATTTGTTTCAGTGTTGTTTGTTTGTTTCGTTTCATTTTGTTTTTAATCCCGTCACTTCTGTTCTTGTCCCACCAACACCATCCCTGTTTAGTCATTTTATAGTAACTGGGGACTTGTTCACCTGTACTTCCCCCACTATAATGTTTATTTCAGTTGTTTGTTTCTTTGTTCTTGTCTTGCCTGATGAGGACCAGTAGGTCGAGGCTTGTTAATTTAGTGTTTGTTGTGTTCATTTGTCGGGTCAGTGCGTAAACATTTATTTCTATGTTTTGACCTTTGCCTGCAGTCATTATACTTTCAAACTTAATCTTTCGTGTTGAGTTAGTCCCTTCGTTCTTGTTCTTTTCTTTGCCTTTACCTTTTCTGGTATGCCATGGTTTTGTCTATTCGTTTCTTTCCTTTCTTTCTCTCTTCCCTCCTTTCCTTTTAGTTACTCTCTCTGTCTGTCCTTCTTTGTTATTTTCTTCTTTTCTGTCTTTCTTTGTTTCTTTCTTCAGTTTACTGTCCCATTCTTTCAAATTACATCCATCCATTATTTCAAAACTTTATCCATTCATGCATTTGCTTTTCAGTTCATTTGTAAAAGTCTATTTATTCGTTAAATCGTTTATTTATAGAAAGAAAAGGGGTTAGTTACCGCCAGAGATACAAACAGATTACAGGACAAAACACAATGCATTTTGACCTCTGGATCTTCTTCAGGCAAAAGAATCAACAATTAGGACAGTGAAAACGAAGAACGAAAAACCACTTATCTTTTCATATTCGGCGCAAAATGGCGTGTATTTATAATTTCGTTTTTATTGGTTTGGTGAGTGTTCATTTGTCATTATTGGCTTTTTTCCTTTGCTCGTGTACATCTATTTCTTGTTTGTGTACACTAATTTCTTTAATTCAGTAGGTTAGTCTGCCATCAGTCAATCATTAGTTTGTTAGTTTTTTGTTCGTTCCTGCAAGTGCTATTAGTTAGCTAGTTGTTCGCTCGTTCACATGTGTTCAGTGTCATTAGTTTGTTAGTTTGCTCGTTCCTGCGTGTCCAGTATCATTAATTTGTTTGCTGTTTGTTCGTTTCTACGTGTCCAGTATCATTAATTTGTTTGCTGTTTGTTCGTTTCTACGTGTCCAGTGTCATTAATTTGTTTGCTGTTTGTTCGTTTCCACTGGCCCAGTGTTTGTTTGCTGATTCTCTAATTGACAGTCGCTTCTTTATTTGTTTGTTAGCTGCGCCAAGAAGCTATTCCTGAATGTTTACATCCTTATACGTCACTTCTTTATTTGTTTGTTAGCTGCGCCAAGAAGCTATTCCTGAATGTTTACATCCTTATACGTCACTTCTTTATTTGTTTGTTAGCTGCGCCAAGAAGCTATTCCTGAATGTTTACATCCTTATACGTCACTTCTTTATTTGTTTGTTAGCTGCGCCAAGAAGCTATTCCTGAATGTTTACATCCTTATACGTCTGTCTGCTGTTATAATCCTGTTCTCTTCACTCTTTACACCTCTCCCCTGTCAACCATCATCAAATCCCACTCCCTTAAACACCACTTCTACGCTGATGACACCCAGCTTCATGACAGTGACTCACCCGACAATGTTCAGACCCTCTTGACTCGCACATCTGACCGTTATTCTGAAGTTAAGAACTGGATGACAAACAATAAACTTCAGCTCAATGATGACAAGACAGAAGCAGTTCTGATCTGCACACGTCAAAAGCTCTCTCAACTGCCCCCCTCTCTTTCTCTTCAACTATGCAACACATCCATTCCAGTTTCCGACTCCGCTAAGAATCTGGGTGTCCACCTTGATTCTACCCTTTCCATGCAAAACTTTGTGACCCAAACCGCCAAATCTTGCTACTACCACCTTCGTCGCATCAGCCTGATCAGAAAACATCTTTCTACCGAACCAACTGTCAAACTTGTCCTCTGTTTCATTGGGTCTCGTATCGACTACTGCAACTCACTCCTTTCTGGTGTCAATGAATCCTCTATTCACACCCTACAACGCATTCAAATCAATGCCGCACGCCTTGTACTCAAGAAGAAAAAGACTGACCACATCTCCCCTCTTCTGTCACAACTTCACTGGCTTCCTGTATCAAAACGCATACACTATATACTTGACACCACTTGTACAAGTCCCTCAACAATGCAGCCCCTGACTACCTAACCAATCTACTCAATATCTACAAACCCTCACGTACCCTCCGCTCTTCCTCTGATCCTCTCACTTTGCGGATTCCACGTACCAAGCTCTGTACCTTTGCCTCACGTGCCTTCTCTGTTCCTGGCCCACTCTCCTGGAACAAACTTCCACTCTCTGTCCGTCAACTGCCTGCTTTCTCTTATTTTAAGACTGCTCTTAAAACTCACCTTTTTTCTTCTTCCTAATAGTCCTCTCCACGACTCCTACTACTCCCACTGCAGCCTGTACCCACTCGGCGTGGGAACCTGAGATGCAAATATTTGTACATAACTCTTTTTTTGTCTTCCCTTTCTTTTGATAGTTTTGGTTAGCCATAGGACATGCATGTAGGTGTGTGTGTGTGTGTGTGTGTGTGTGTGTGTGTGTGTGTGTGTGTGTGTGTGTGTGTGTGTTTGGGGTGTGGATGGGTGTGGTGCATACATTAATATTTGTACATTATGTCCCTTCTTTTTGATTTAGTTGTGTTTAGAGCCATATGGCCCACAGCATATGTGTGTGTGTGTGTGTGTGTGTGTGTGTGTGTGTGTGTGTGTGTGTGTGTGTGTGTGTGTTGCGTGCGTGCGTGCGTGTGTGTGTGTGAATATTTATGGGTTAATATTTATTTTGTACATGATTCTCCTTTCCTATTCCTTTGTTTAGAACCATAACGCATGTGCATTTGTGTGTGGGTGTGTGCAGATTTTTTTTCTCGTGCGCTTGGAGTTGATTTCATCAAGATTTTGCGCCTTATAAATACCCAAATTATTATTTATCAATTTAATCTACCTAATTGATCTGTCTACTGGAGTGTTAGATTGTTTGCTTATAGATTGTCTATCCGTCAGTTTGTTTGTCAGCCAGTCATCCGTCGAGCAATCTGTTCAGTTACCTAGCCATGTTGATCTACTACGACCTTCTGTCCAAAGGCTGTCGGTTCCTTCTACAGGTCAGAGTCGGAAGAATCAGATAAAGAAGTCTGTAGGATGTAGTAGGCAGAATTTAGACAGACTTGTTGAACTGATCTTCTCCACAATACCCACTAGGGCCTTCAGGTGTAGCAACTCTTGTTTTTGTCTTTTGAAAGATCTGCCACTCACCAACTTCTGTTGTATTTGTCGTCCGTCCACCAATTTAAGATGAAAACAAAGGAACACACAATGCAGCATTGTTATACAACACAGAACAATACAATGCAGCACAATAAAGCGGAATATGTTACAGTGAAGAGTAGTAGAGTGCATTTGGTGATTCATCTTTATCTTATACGAAAAAAAAAAAAAAAAAGACAATGCAGCTCTGTGCACTCTGCGCGTGTGAGTGTTTGTGTGTGTGTGTGTGTGTGTGTGTGTGTGTGTGTGTGTGTGTGTGTGTGTGTATGTGTGTGTGTGCATGCATACATGTTTGCGCGCTTGTGTGTGTATGTGTGCGCGCGCGGTACAGGTCAGCAGGAGAGAAGACCTCATCCCACACAGAAGAAGTGGCATCAACAAACCACCAGACTGACACTCGGAACCACCTGTCTGTTTCTCTGACTCCGGTACAGTATTGGTCACTTCACTGATTTATCTCGTGGTTGATGGTCTGAAATGGCTTGGCCGGGGAGAGAGAGTACGTGTAGCCTACGTTCGCGCTTTCGCGCCGCGTTTAATGTGTGTGTGCGCGCGCGCGTATGTGTATGATTGGTTTCTCTTGACTTTCACATCTGTTCACAGAACGGACGTACTTTAAATTGAAATTGGAACTGGACAAATTTTGTGTTTACGCATATGTCGCAAGTGTTACCAAAATGGGTGAACTTGGAACGCTTAATTAAGTTTGTTGTTTGATTCTGTCTCAGCACAAAGAAGTTCTGTTGTTTCCTGTATGGGGAAACTGATGACCTATTTAAAGGTGTGTGTCTTCCTTCACTGTGTCTGCATCCTAATCCCTTTGCTTTGAAGGCTAGCTCTCGCTTGACAGAGGATTTCAGAACTGATTATGCAAGAAACCTAGCTGTTTGTTAACATTATTTCCACTTGGAATTCTCATGATGTAGGTCTACACTGTACACCTTCCGATAAGACAGTCACGTTGGTAAAATTAATAACTTCACGATCACCATGATCAATTCCACCATTACATAACACAGTTTTTTGCTAGCGAAAATGTTAAGGGAACATTGGTCTGTATCTGTACCAACATGAACTCTCTCTCTCTCTCTCTCTCTCTCTCTCTCTCTCTCTCTCTCTCTCTTCGCCACAGTATCTTTTCATGACCAATTAGGCCTATATATGTATATATATATATATATTATCTATTTATATATATACATATGTATGTATGTATGTGTGTGTGTGTGTGTATGTATGTATGTATAGAAAGAGAGTGTAGGCCTATGTGCGTGTGCGCACGCGTGTGTTTGTGAGACATGCACACGTGCGCGCGTACACTCGCACACCACACACACACACACACACACACACACACACACACACACACACACACACACACACACACACAAACACACACATACACACGCGCATACATATATGCATAACTAATGCACTTGAAAAACATGTTGGTACAGTTGGCATTAATGGGACAAACAACTACCACGAACTTTCGCTTTGCAAATGACATCGACAGACAGCCAGGGAGTAACAAGAACTTATTAATAAGCATGTTAAAAGACTTGTTGAAGCATCAACAACATGTAGGCCTAGCGTGAAAATAAGCACCGAAACACCACGTTGACGGTCAGCCACAACATTATCATTACGCTGACAGAACTGTCCATGAACAGAAACTAGGAACCGTTCAACAGTTCATGTATCGTGGATTCATCGGTAGCAAGGAAGGATCCAAACTGGAAATCCTCTAAAGGCCATCAAAAGACAAGATAAGTACAACCTAGACTGACAGCAGTATGGAAGGACAATAAGATCTCCATGTATTACACGATCAGGCTCCTGGGTGTCTTGGCAAATTCTGTCTTCCGGTGTGCACGCCAGACGTGGAGGGGAGGGGAGTAGGAGAGAGAGAGAGAGAGAGAGAGAGAGAGAGAGAGAGAGAGAGAGAGTTCTATGTGTAGAGCGTGGACTGGATGTGAACAAAGACACATCAATACTTATAAATAATATTATTCTCTCTCTCTCTCTCTCTCTCTCTCTCTCTCTCTCTCTCTCTCTCTCTCTCTAGCTGTCAGGCAGAACATCAGTGACGACAGCAGACACGAGCCCAGCCAGTGAAGAAACTGCAGTACCAGCCATAGCCATGCCTGTAGTGGAAGATGATGATGATGATCACTGGCTCAAGACGCATTGGAAATCTCAGCAGTCAATTTTCCTTAAAGCATTCGAAGAATAGAATGTGAATTTGTTGTTGATGGGGTTTTAATTCGTGCGACTGACAGATTTTGCTCTTTTAATATTTCAAAGTGTACTGGTACGGAATTAATCATTCCATTCGTTAGTCGGGTCACGTTATTCAAAGCTGTTGACAGTCATTTGAATAAATTATAAAAATCAGAAGTTTTGATGCTGCTTATAAACAGTTCGGATATATTTTAAATTCTTAATTCAAATTTATGCCTGGTAGAAATTCGTGAAAATTGTGAATGTTGTTCGTGGAATCTGTTTCTTCAAATGTGCTAATAATAAATTCTGATTTTTTTTATATCCACAACAAAACTTAGAAATGTATAGTCCCATTCGGTTTTAAACACAAGTCATGGATTTGAATCCCAAACTTGGTGCAGCCTTTAAATTCAAATGCTGTTGTGGATGCGAATTTCCAGTGAATATTCAAAGTCATTCAGACAGGTAATATCAGGATTTCTGTCAGACTTCCATATCTGTTGGAATCTCCTGATGGTGGGATCTGAGTCAGATTTGGTTGACGTGGATTCATGAGCCAGTAGATGGCGTCCATCTGATAATCAGAATCATGTCTGTTCTTGGGGACAATGTTAAATGTCAAGTCTATTGAATATGACTTCAAAATTTGTTACTGACTGAAGTTGGGGTTAATGATAAGAGTTTGAAGTCTGCCACGAGTCACAATCAAGAGAATGTTGCATTCTTTCAGACCAGTGGTGCCAGGACTGAGAATATTCTGCGTTTAACCACTGTGGCGAGAGAAATTCCAGTTCTGTCACTGTTGGAAAACTTTAATATGTCAACCAGTAGTGAACAACAGAAATCAGTGCAGTGAGAAGAATTTAAAGGTTTTTTTGTTGCTGACAGGAAAATGTTATTCCGACAATGTTGTCGAGAGAGATCGATTTTATTGCTTTGGTGGTAACAGAGGGGTTTGTTTGAATTTACATAGTTCTATTCAAATATACAGAGCTTGACACATCGCAACAAATTCTTTCCCCTCACGGACTTGCAAGTAATGTGGGTTGGGGTTTCTACTTCTTCTCCTTCTTCTGCTTCTGTATTATATGTTTAAGGTTAGAGTGGATGGGATGTAAGGACAACGATGTGGATGGTAAAGAGAAGACCGAACATGCAATGTGAATGAGATAGGTGATCACTTTCATTTTGTGTATGACTGCCCGAAATATACAGCCTCATGTCATCAGTTTCGTTCAAAACGACATCTGAAAGTACGTTCAATGTTTAAACTTTACGGTATGTTAACTAGTTTTTCAAGAAAATGTCCGTTTAATTGATCCAAGTTCATGAAATTGAGCAATGTAGTTTAATTAGAATTACTTGTGCAGATTGAATACTTTTATTGATGCACATGAGCATTGCCGTTTCAGCAATGTAATTTGTGTAACTGATCATTTCAGTTTTGAAATTCATCCAATTTGTGAGCATTTTGCCCATTGTTAATATTCTCCATACCCCCAAAACTGTGAAAGGAAATAAATGTTGTCGTTGTTGTTATTTCAATATTATGCGCGTAAGTGTGTATTTTGAAAGTTTAAACTTTGCCACGAAGTTGAACTGGTGCATGCTTCGTCTGTTTGGAATACTTATTCGTTAAGGCACACACACACACACACACACACACACACACACACACACACACACACACACACACACACACACACACGCAGGCAGGCAGGCACGCACGCACGCACGCACACAAACAAACATACACTTCCTCTCTCTATTTCATTCTTACTTTCTGGTCGGGGAGTTACACACACACACACACACACACACACACACACACACACACACACACACACACACAAAATCACACAAACGTTAACACACATACACTTAAGCATCCACACGCACGTCAGCATTCAATTGTGGCAGGGTTTCAAATGTCAGTGACTAACTGAGGCAGCCGCAGAAGACAGGGAACTGAACACTCCATTTTGTTTCAGGGAAGTTGCTTACTGCACTTGACCCGGAACTGCGCATATCCTGGCAACAGAATGGGACTTAGGAAGACCAGAATGGGACTTAGGAAGACCAGAATGGGACTTAGGAAGACCAGAATGGGACTTAGAAAGACATGCGACGAGCCGGAAAAAGTATAGCCGAACACTTTTCCAATGTTCTGTGATACAGTATGATCTTCTCCAAGGAGGAGGTGGGGGTCACACAGTAAGAACATACGCCTGACTGTGTATGGGGGAACTTTCCCTATTAGTGGCGTTGGGTTGATGCCATGAAAGAGGACATGTGGAACAGTACAAGAAAAAATGTTAAAATAAGTGTAGCCACAACAAACCAAGAATACAAACCAACATCGACAACAACAGCAAAGCTACAGAAACGGAAACAAAAACGGACGACAGTGAACAAGAAATCGTTGACAGTCCTGAAACTACAGCAATAATACCCCCCTCCCAACACACACACACACACACGCACGCACGCACGCATGCACGCGCATACACACAACACACACACACACACACACACACACACACACACACACACACACACACACACACATACACACACACAATTCACGGCAATAAATATAACATCCAAACAGCAAAAGCAATTTGAGACATCGTGAAAGAAAGTAACACTGATGACGTCGCACTATAATTTGAGAACAAAGCGATGCAAAACGAAAGAGAAAGAACAATTAAGAGTAAAATTCCCTTATCTTTCCAAGGCAAAACATGAGGATGAAAACAGCGAATGAAGTTTTTAATGAACAGTAACATTGTTATAAGAGTATGGGAGCAGAGCAGCACAAACGAAGATGGGCGGAGAAGAAAACGACAGCAAAAAGAGAGGAAGGCGAACATCTATCGTATCACTCATGTGACACCTCAACTGTAACAACAGCGAAACAATAAGACAAAGGAGCATGCACAATAATAAAAGCAGGACTACCTCGGACGGAAAAAAAATAAGGTTGCCAAACAATAGCTTTTGAGGTTGAAAAACGAAAGAAGTCATTAGGAGATGGTGACAGGCTAGCACGCAAGCAAAAACAAATCATAACAAAACAAAAAACGGCAAACTAGCTTGTTTGCGTAAACAAAAAGTTTAATATCATGGCACAAAACTTCAGAACATTGTATGATACTAGTCATATTAGAGCCCTTTTCGAAGCAAAAATAGTGTAAATTAATATTACTCTCTCTCTCTCTCTCTCTCTCTCTCTCTCTCTCTGTCGTGTGTGTGTGTGTGTGTGTGTGTGTGTGTGTGTGTGTGTGTGTGTGTGTGTGTGTGTACTTATGACAAGCATATATAAACACACACATATTCACTACGTTACATTGGAGTGCTTTTATTTCATAGGATCTTGTTCAGTGGAGAAATGTTCATTGTACGTAAACGTTGGGCCACTAAAGCTATGATCGTTGCTATAATTAAGTTGTAGTAGCCGTTGTAATAGAAGTGGCGATCCAGTAAAAGTTTTGAATGTGTCGGCAAAACGAGCTCCCAACGTTCTTCCTTCATTTTTTTATTTTCTTTCCTTTACCTTTTTGACATTCACTTTTTTCTTTACGTCATTCCCTCCTCTCCCCTCCTCGATGTCCCTTCCCTCGCTTTGTGGGTGGTGAGAGAAGGACGCAGAAAGTCTTGCCTATACACTTGCACACTGGTACACAGCGTCAACATTCAGCCGCTTAAATATATCACATCACCAACGTCAATGTGCTGTTGTAGCCATGAGCATAAATACACAAATGAAGATGCACGTAAGGATGCACTAAACACGCGCACGCTTAGAGTCGTGAATGTATGCTAAGCGATTACATTTTACCTCTGGATTAAAACCGAGTCTCTCTCTCTCTCTCTCTCTCTCTCTCTCTGGATGCTCTCCCTGGCTCTTTCTGCTTGTGTTTATTTGTGTACAGCTAATAAAGCGTGTGTGCATATATATGTGTGTGTGCGCGCGCGCGCCCGAAATACAACATCTACAATAATGAGTAAGATAAGTTTTTGCAATCCAAATTAGTTAATTGTAGATCTACTTGTGCGCACAGCTTTCCTTTACCCAACACTTCATTTTCAGTTAGCGGAATATGCAGAATGAACATCCACCGTTGGGAGTTACAATAAAGGTCCTCCGGACTTTTCATCCCAAGTCTTGATGGCTTCAGCACTTCATGGAAGCTGTCGCTCGATGTGGTTTCCCCCCAAAGGGAGGACGACACAAGTTAGGTGCGCGACAATATGAGCAGTTGTTGCTGTCAGTAGAGTGAGGGGGGGTAGTACTTGGTGATCTGTGTATATTGAATCAGAACACTCGACATCACTGAAATGATTTGGCAGCTGTACAATGTTACCTCCAGTAGCAAGCTGTCTTAAGACAGCCTGATCCTGATAGCGCCTGTGGACTGCTGGCGCTGGGACAGCGATGTGACGACGAGGAACTGGCTGTGTATGGGGGTAGTGGAATGGTGCGAAATAGAAAAAGGGAACCAAAGAACAGGGGGTAGTCAGGTGGGAATCGTTAACCTCGCTCGGCAGTTGAGCTTGTCCCATGGCACAGTTAAAGGAAGCCTACTACATTTTACACATCATTGGTTTATCATAAAGGACTCTTCAAAAAGGACAAACGACGATGAGTTTGAACCTGACTCCATAGAGACTTCGTTCTTGTCTTGAAGGGTCTCCAGTATATTGGACGTTAATGTCCTCTTCCTCGTCCTCCTTCTCCGCCTCTTCCTCCTCCTGCTGCTCATTTTCATAATCAAGAGTCTGTTCTGAGATCTTAAAGGCGGCAAAGGAGAATCAAGTCAACAGAGCTTCAACAGAATCCGTGCACGACACTTGACTGCTGTTTGTCAAAAGAGGTGGGCGGAAGGCGCCAGTGGTTACCTCATCCATTTCGAAATCCATGTCCACGTCAATCATTACGTCCCCTTCGTCCTTGTTGGAAGGTAGCGTGTAATCCCTGCCGCCGAAATCGCGCAGTTTCTGCCCGGAAACGTCATCAAGCGAAATGTCCTCCCCACTCTGCCGCTTACAATTCGTTGTCACGCTCTTGCCACTGCCAAGTGACAAGCTGCTGACTTTGACGTCTCCCGTGACGGCTGGGGCGGCGGTTTCTTCCCGTCTGGGGCAGCAACGGACACGCAGCCACTGCCTGAGCCTGAACAGGAGATAGAGGAGGAGCTGGGAGACAGGCGTCCCGACCAAACTCACCGCCAGGACCACGCCGACTGCCCGGCCTGGGCGCTGCGTGTAGTCCAGCAAGGAGTAGATGTAAGGGTAGCCCAGATCGTTGGTGCCGCCCGCCGCCCAGTAGACCAGGGTGAAGATGACGTAGAGAATTATGTAACACAGGGCATGGATGAAGTGGTGGAGTCTCACCGGGGCTCTGGACAGCAAGAGGTCGGCCAGAACTAGGAGGAAGTTGATGAGGTGAGAGTTGATGCTTCTTGCGCTCTCAGGTTTGTCTGAAACGTAATCATCATCATCATCGTTGTAACAACTGACCTCGAACACATCAATATCTATCGATATCACCAATAAATTATGAACCATCCCTCCCACCGCCATCCCCTGCCGCATTTCCTTCACTGTCGACCCCGTTTGATCTATGACATTTGCAACAGAAAAAAAAACCTATCACTTGCAGATTGTTGTCGGCATTACACCCACTGGCACCACAATCATTGTCATATCGTTTATGAGAAGAAGACTAATCTTGCACAAAGCAGTGAAAGCATTAGAAACATTAGCATTAGTAAAATTTAAATGGCACTCGGTAAAAAAACAAAAACAAACCAAAAACAAACAACAAAAAACCCATTAACGATTGGATTGCGTCGTTCCTACCATCGCTACTACAACTGTAAAAGAAGGAAAACCGAAGAGACCAGCGTAATAATATATGAAGGCGAGTGCACGCGCGTGTGTGTATGTGTGTGTGTGTGTGTGTGTGTGTGTGTGTGTGTGTGTGTGTGTGTGTGTGTGTGTGTGCGTGCGTGCGCGTGCTTGTGAGGGAGGACGGACGCTCTAGGGTTAAACAGAACCGTCCAGATAAGGCTCGACACAAAACGGTCGCTTAAGACACTCTGTCTGTCTGTCTCTCTCTCTCCGAGTGTGGGTATGTTCTTCACTCTTGGCGCGCGCGCGCGCGCGCGCGTGTGTGTGTGTGTGTATGTGTGTGTGTGTGTGTGTTGTGTGTGTGTGTGTGTGTGTGTGTGTGTGTGTGTGTGTGAATGAATACAGGTGTGTTGGTAAGTGAGAACTCACTTGGGTTATACAGAACCACCCAATAGAGGCCGGAGACGATGAGGGCGGAGGAAGATGACACGTTTTGCAGGATCCACTGTACCTTATACAAAGCTGGCATCTCTGAAAACAGTCCATGCGCTCTGGCTTGCATCAAGAAGAATAAACAAAAACACAAGAGTTGCAAGACAATGAAGCCCAAGAAGAACGACACATACATAACATGACAGCTAAAAAGGACAGTTAATAACACCGTAACACCATTAAGAAAAGCAGCTTTACAACTTTAGCATCACTGAGAAAAAGAGCACCAGAACAGTTGCATGAAAAGAAGGCATATCACACAAAAACACCTTCAGATCACCATTAAAAAGATGAACACAGCAACATCACCATTTCCACACACACACACACACATACACACACGCACGCACGCACGCACGCACGCACGCACGCACACACACACACACACACACAACAACACACACACACACACCAGTAAAAACATCGACAACAGCAGCACCATGAACTACAACCAGCCGGTCACAGCGGAGAGATCCTTCCACGAACATGTGTGGCTTATCATATTGCTCGGTTTCCGAGCCTTAGGCTAAGGTAGCTACTTAGATCTGGATGACTGCAATGCTGCATTAAAATATAAAACCATCCATAAATACGTTTCCAAGAAGTGTCATGCAATTAAAAAAACAAAACAACAACAACAACAACAAAATCCTGAAATGAATGAATGACCACTATTTCCGTTGTAGAAAGTAACAAGATGCAAAGCATATAAACGTACTCCCAGTTTATCCTGAATATGCGTGAGATATTCCATAAAGAGGAAAAACCGTTTTGGGCCGTTATGGCCGTTAGTAACGGCTATTCTGGTAAACATGGGCCATCATCTGTGACCCATAATGAACATACCTTCAAATTTTCAGAAAGATCGACCAATACTTTCTGAGATTTTCCATAAAGAAGAAATAAACACCGGGCATGATCCGTAACCCATAATGAACATACCTGCTAATTTTCAGGAAGATCAGCCAAGTACTTTCTGAAATATTCCATAAAAAAGAAGAACCGTTATGGGCCGTTATAGCCATTAGTAACGGCTATAACGGTAAAAGAAAACATTGGGCATCATCCACGACCCATAATGAACATATCTATAAATTTTCAGAGAGATCGGCCAAGTACTTTCTAAGACATTCCATAAAAAAGAAAAACCGTTATGGGCCGTTATAGCCGTTAGTAACGGATATAACGGTAAAATAAAACATCGGGCATCATCCGTGACCCATAATAAACCTACCTTCAAATTTTCAGAAATATAGGCCAAGTACTTTCTAAGATATTCCATAAAAAAAAAAAACCGTTATGGGCCGTTACAGCCATTAGTAACGACTATAACGGTAAAAGAAAACATCGGGCATGATCCATGACCCATAATGAACATATTTACACATTTTCGGAAAGATCAGCCACGTACTTTCTAAGATATTCCATAAAAAAAGAAAAACTGTTATGGGCCGTTAAACGGTGAAATAAAACATCGGGCATGATCCGTGACCTATAATGAACATACCTTCATATTTTCAGAAAGATTGGCCAAGTACTTTCTAAGACATTCCATAAAAAAGAAAAACCGTTATGGGCCGTTATAGCCGTTAGCAGCAGCTATAACAGTTAAAATTACACATCGGACATCATCCGTGGCCCATAATGAACATACCTACGAATTTAGATTAGCCAAGTACTTTCTGAGATATTCTATAAAGAAGAAAAACCGTTATGGGCCGTAATGGCCGTTAGTAACGGATATAACGGTACATTAACACATCAGGCATCATCTGTCACCCATAATGAACATGCCTACAAATTTTCAGAAAGATCGGCCAAGTACTTTCTTAGATGTTCCATAAAAAAGAAAAACTGTTAAAGGCCGTTAAACGGTGAAATAAAACATCGGGCATGATCCGTGACCTATAATGAACATACCTTCATATTGTCAGAAAGATTGGCCAAGTACTTTCTAAGACATTCCATAAAAAAGAAAAACCGTTATGGGCCGTTATAGCCGTTAGCAGCAGCTATAACAGTTAAAATTACACATCGGACATCATCCGTGGCCCATAATGAACATACCTACGAATTTTCAGAAAGATTAGCCAAGTACTTTCTGAGATATTCTATAAAGAAGAAAAACCGTTATGGGCCGTAATGGCCGTTAGTAACGGATATAACGGACATTAACACATCAGGCATCATCTGTCACCCATAATGAACATGCCTACAAATTTTCAGAAAGATCGGCCAAGTACTTTCTGAGATATTACATAAAGAAGGAAAACCGTTATGGGCTCTTATGGCTGTTAGTCACACACACACACACACACACACACACACACACACACACACACACACACACACACACATCGGGCATCATCCGTGACCCATAATGAACATGCCTACAAATTTTCAGAAAGATCGGCCAGGTACTTTCTGAGATATTACATAAAGAAGGAAAACCGTTATGGCTTTTAATAACGGTCATAACGGTAAAATAACACATCGGGCATGATCCGTTATATAACGGATATAACGGTAAAAGAAACCATCGGGCATAATGAACATACCTACAAATTTTCAGAAAGATCGGCCTGTACTTTCTAAGATATTCCATAAAAAAGAAAAATCGTTATGGGCCGTTATAGCCGTTAGTACCAGATATAACGGTAAAATAAAACATCGGGCATGATCCGTGACCCATACTAAACATACCTACAAATTTTCAGAATGATCGGCCAAGTACTTTCTAAGATATTCCATAAAGAAGAAAAACCGTTATGGACTGTTATAGCCGTTAGTAACGTCTATAACAGTTAAGATAACACATCGGGCATCATCCTTGGCCCATAATGAACATGCCTTCAAATTTTCAGAAAGATTGGCCAAGTACTTTCTAAGATATTCCACAAAGAAAAAAAAACGTTATGGGCTGTTATGGCCGTTAGTAACGGCTATAATGGTAAAAAAAAAATTCGGGCATCATCCGTGACCCATAATGAACATGCCTACAAATTTTCAGAAAGATCGGCCAAGTAATTTCTGAGATATTCCATAAACAAGGAAAACAGTTATGGGCCGTTATGGCCGTTAGTAACGGCTACAACGGCAAAATAACACATCGGGCATCATCCGTGACCCATAATGAACATACCTACAAATTTTTAGAAAGATCGGCCCTGTAGTTTTGTCTGGAGCGAGTGGAACACATTTTGACCACAGACGGACACACACACACACACACACACACACACACACACACACGCACACACAAAACACACACACACACACACACACACACACACACACACACACACACACACACACACACACAGCATTTCTTCGTTCCCATCGTAAAGTACTCCCTGTTCTATAAGAGCTGGGAGTACAACAAGATGCAAAGCATATAAACATACTCCCAGTTTATCCTGAATACGCGTGAGATATTCCATAAAGAGGAACAAGATGCGAAGCATATAAACGTACTCCCAGTTTTCCAAACCGCTTATAAATCGGCCAAGTGCTTTGTCAGATAAGAAATAGAGGCAAAATAACGGTTTTAACGGTTATTTAACTGATGTACACTTTTGAAACTGGTATTTTAGTCCTCACTGGGCGAAAGCCTGTGTACATACCAAATTTCTTCCAAATCGGACAATGTCAAGAATAATGGTTTTTAACGGTCAGATTTTGAAACACTACATGGAAGTGCCATTTGCGTGTGATAATCTTTCTATATACAAAATTTCATTAAAACCCATCAATATATAAAAAAAATAATGGCAAAATAACGGTTTAACGGTTATATAACCGATATACACTTTTGAAACCGGTATTTTAGTCCTCACTGGGCTAAAGCCTGTGTACATATCAAATTTCATCCAAATCGGACAATATGTCAAGAATAACGGTTTTTAATGGTCAAATTTTGAAACACTATATAGAAGTGCCATTTGTGTGTGATAACCTTTCTATATACCAAATTTCATTAAAATCCACCTATATATAAGAAATAACGGCAGAATAACGGTTTTTAGCGGTTGTTTAATCCATTTTCAGCATTACATCACTTACATATGGACAGAGGCTCCGATTTGTCACAAGATCATCCAAACCGCTTATAAATTGGCCAAGTACTTTCTGAGATATTCCATAAAGAAGAAAAATCGTTACAGGCCGTTACAACCGTTAGTAACGGCTATAACGGGGCAAACCAAAACATCAGGCATCATCCGTGACCCATAATGAACATACCTGTTAATTTTCATAAAGGTCGGCCAAGTACTTTCTGAGATATTCCATAAAGAAGAAAAACCGTTACAGCCGTTAGTAACGGTTATAACGGTAAAATAAAACATCGGGCATTATTCGTGACCCATAATGAACATACCTGCTAATTTTCAGAAAGATCAGCCAAGTACTTTCTGAGATATTCCATAAAGAAAAAAAACCGTTACAGGCCGTTACAGCCGTTAGTAACGGCTATAACGAGGTAAACTAAAACATCGGGCATCATCCTTGACCCATAATGAACGTACCTGCTCATTTTTACAAAGATCGGCCAAGTACTTTCTGAGATATTCCGTAAAGAAGAAAAACCGTTACAGGCCGTTACAGCCGTTAGTAACGGCTATAGCGGTAAACTAAAATGGGGCATCATCCGTGGCCCATAATGAACATACCTACAAATTTTCAGAAAGATCGGCCCAGTAGTTTTGTCTGGAGCGAGTGGAACACATTTTGACCACGGACACACAGACAGACAGACGGACACACAGACAGCATTTTCTTCGTTCCCATTCTAAAGTACTCCCTGTTCTATAAGAACTGGGAGTACAAAAACCGTCATGGGCTGGTGTAACCGTTAGTAATGGCTATTCTGGTAAACATGGGCCATCATCTGTGACCTATAATGAACATACCTTCAAATTTTCAGAAAGACCGGCCAAGTACTTTCTGAGATTTTCCATAAGGAAGAAAACCATTATTAGTAACGGCTATAACGGTAAACTAAAACATTGGGCATCATCCGGGACCCATAATGAACATACCTGCTAATTTTCACAAAGATCAGCCAAGTACTTTCTGAGATATTCCATAAAAAAGAAGAACCGTTAGGGGCCGTATTAGCCATTAGTAACGGCTATAACGGTAAACTAAAACATCCGGCATCATCCATGACCCGTAATGAACATATCTACAAATTTTCAGGAAGATCGTCCACGTACTTTCTGAGATATTCCATAAAGAAGAAATGAGGATTTTTGTTATACTCCCTGTTTCGCTAATATACTTACCATGTCAGACCATAGCATTCAACGGCAGTTAGTCAGCTCTGCCAGGCCGAAATTTTTTGTGGCAAATGCAGTCATAAGACAGTCACGTGACGCCCACCCTACTTCCGCCAACGGAAGAAGCCGGTGTCCGCTTCCTGTACCTCATTCAGCGAGGCCTGTGCGCAAGGTAACCCCGAGAACCTTGGCGCTAGAGGGGAAGGTAGGGAGGGCATTAGAGTCTGACATGGGAAGTACATTAGCCAAACAGGGAGTATAACAGAAACTCCCCATTTTGGCGTCATATACTATACCGTGTCAGACCATAGCAGAATTTAAAGGAACAGGAGGAGGGCCGAGCGCCCTAGTGGTTCTTGGGGTTAACCGATATGGCTGCACTGGCCGCCACAAAGGAGATCCCTTTAGAACCGTCAGCCCTGGTCATGCGGATATCCCTTAAATAAAAGTTTATAAAGGGGTTTTCCGAACGCCAGTAGGCTGCCTCCAGGAGATGGCGCAAGGGGACAGAGTGCTGGAATGCTGCGGAAGTGGCCAGCGCTCTGACCTCATGGGCCCGGGAAGATGGGACGGGGAGATCCTTGTAGGCCTGCGCGTAGGCAGATCTCACCGTCGTAGAAAGCCACCTAGAGATAGTGCCTGCCGAGATGTCTTTATTATTATTGGGGTTGACAGAAATAAGGAGACGTCTCTGGGAGGAGCGCCTGGGGCGCGAACGTTCCCAGTAGTATCTGAGTCACCTGGAAGGGCACAGGTCCATGTCTCCCCCACTCTCCCCTCTTCCTAAGATATCCGCCAGTGAGCGGATGACGAGGTAAGGAGAGGCAGTGCCCGGTTCCTGGTTCTTAGCTAAGAACTCTGGAAGAAACTTCAGACAGACAGAGCCGTCCCTGTGGAAGGTGATGTCTCTGGGGTCCCCGCTGAGGGCATGAATCTCACTTCGTCTTCTGGCCGAGGCTAGGGCGAGGAGAAAGGTGGTCTTGAAGGAGAGAAGGTCAAAGGGAATGGAGGCTATGGGCTCAAAAGGGGGTTTTCTGAGAGCGTCCAGGACAATAAAGAGGTCCCAAAGGGGAATGCGCCTAGGGGACTGAGCTTCCCGTAGGGCCACCCCCCTAGATACCTCTCTGAGAAGGAAGTCATTCTCAAAAGAAGGGCCACCTAGTTGACGAATGGTGGTGCAGATCGCCGACCTGTAGCCCCGAATGGAGCTAGCAGAGAGCTTAAGAGAGGAAGATAGGTGGGATAGAAAATTGCCTATCTGGATATTGGACGGTGGTCATGGGGAACAGAGTTGTCCGAGCATCAGGCTACCCATCTCTCCCATCGGTAATTGTAGAGGGACTCGGTGCTGGTTCTGCGTGAGGCCGAGGCTAAGTCCCATAGTCCCTGCGAGGCCCCTGCCCCCGCGAATATGTCTAGGACGGACTGGGGTCTGTCCGAGTGGGAGGTAGGGGGAGATGTTTGCAGTTGGGCCGGCATAGAAGCCATGTGTGTAGGCGAAGCATCTGGGGGTTCGAGTGAGGGTGACCTGAGTGGGGTTGCCTCAGCATGTCCCACCGAGGGTTCAACTGGAGGGGGGGAACATGGGTGAGGGACTTGAGGTCCGGGAACCAGGACTGGGTCGGCCACCACGGGGTTACGAGGATGAGCCTGGGTCTTTCCAGCCTCGCCTTACTGATCACCTTGTGGAGGATCGGGAAGGGGGGAAAGGCGTATGCTATGAGCCCCGCCCAGGGAAGGGAGAGCGCATCGACTGGATACGCTTGGGGATCGGGGACGGGAGAGACATACAGAGGAAGACGATGGTTGAACCTGGTGGCAAATAGGTCGACCATGGGCATGAACCAATGTTCCCACACCGCAGACAGGGTTAGTCTGTTGAGGGTCCACTCTGTGTGTAGGAGGGACCTTGACTGGCTGAGGGAATCCGCCTGGATGTTGCGTGTCCCCGCTATGTGGCTCGCGCGGAGGGTGATTCCCCGTGCGTGACACCAGCGAAGGAGGGCCTCTGTCCGAAGAGAGAGGCCGATAGAGCGAGCCTCCCCCCACCCCCCTTGTTGACATAGCAAGCTGCCGACGTGTTGTCCGTGAGGAGGAGAACCAGTCGGTGAGAGACCTTGTGTTGGAAGCGGAGGAGGGCCAGCCTGACCGCTCCAAATTCTAGGACATTGATGTGGAGACGTGCAGTCTGTGCGTCCCACTCCCCCGAGGCATGACTGTCCTCCAAGTGGGCCCCCCAGCCCAAGTTGGAGGCGTCTGTGTAGAGTTCCAGTGGCTGAGTTGGGAGGGAGATGGGAACCCCGGTGGACAGTGTGGCTGGGATGAGCCACTCCTCCGTAGCCGAAATGAACCAGTGGCCGAGGGGAATGGTCTGGTCCCAGCGGTCGGAGGTCTGCGACCAACGTCGACGGAACTCCCTTTGAAGTTGGCGTTTGGGGACCCGACCCAGGGGAATGAGGGATGAGAGGGACTCCATCATCCCAAGGAGGGAGGTCAGGGTTCTGGCCGAGGTGCGGGGTGCCTCCCGGAGGCGGGAGATGAAGTCCACTATGCGGGCGGACCTCCGGGGTCAGGGAGACTTGCATGGAGATGGTGTCGAAACTCATACCCAGAAAGGAGAACCTCTGACTGGGAGTGAGTTTGCACTTGTTGGGGTTGGTGACAAACCCCAGCATGGAACAGAGACTCAGGAGGCGATTGGTGTGGGCTTGGCACTGGGCCCAGGAGGGAGCCAGGACGAGCCAGTCGTCCAGGTACACAAGGAGGCGAATGTCCTCCAGTCTGGCCAGGGAGGCCATCTCCTTGACAACCTTCGTGAAGAAGAAGGGTGCTAGGGAGAGGCCAAAAGGGAGAGCCTTGAACTGGAGCACTCGACCCTGCCAAATGAACCGGAGGAATCGTCTGTGGGCTGGGTGAATGAGGATCTGAAAGTAAGCGTCCTTCAGATCTATGGAGGTGGCCCAATCGAGATGATGGATGGAGTCTCTGATTTGGGTCGGAGTGTCCATCTTGAAACCGTTATAGGTAAACTAAAACGTCGGGCATCATCCGTGACCCATAATGAACATATCTACAAATTTTCAGAAAGATCAGCCATGTACTTTCTAAGACATTCTATGAAAAAGAAAAACCGTTATGGGTCGTTATAGCCGTTAGTAACGGCTATGACGGTAAACTAAAACGTCGGGCATCATCCGTGACCCACAATGAACATATCTACAAATTTTCAGAAAGATCAGCCATGTACTTTCTGAGACATTCCATAAAAAATAAAAACCGTTATGGGCCGTTACAGCCGTTAGTAACAGCTATAATGGTAAACTAAAACGTCGGGCATCATCCGTCGCCCATAATGAACATACCTACAAATTTTCAGAAAGATCGGCCAAGTACTTTCTGAGATATTCCATGAAGAAGAAAAACCGTAATGGGCAGTTATAGCCGTTAGTAACGCTATAACGGTAAACTAAAACATCGGGTATCATCCGTGACCCATAATGAACATACCTACAAATCTTCAGAAAGATCGAGAAAGTGCTTTCTGAGATATGTAAATAAAGAAGAAAAACGGTTATGGGCCGTTATAGCCGTTAGTAACGGCTATAACGGTAAACTGAAACATCGGGCATCATCCGTAACCCATAGTGAACGTACCTGCTAATTTTCAGAAAGATCGGCCATGTACTTTCTGAGATATTCCATAAAGAAGAAAAACCGTTACAGGCCGTTACAGCCGTTAGTAACGGCTTTAACGGTAAAGTAAAACATCGGGCATCATCCGTGACCCATAATGAACATACCTGCTAATTTTCACAAAGATCAGCCATGTACTTTCTGAGATATTCCATAAAGAAGAAAAACCGATACAGGCCGTTACAGCCGTTAGTAACGGCTGTAACGGTAAACTAAAACATCGGCATTATTTGTGACCAATAATGAATATACCTACACATTTTCAGAAAGATCGGCCAAGTACTTTCGGAGATATTCCATAAAGAAGAAAAACCGTTACAGGCCGTTACAGCCGTTAGTAACGGCTATAACGGGGTAAATTAAAACATCGGGCATCATCCGTGACCCATAATGAACATACCTGCTAATTTTCACAAAGATCGGCCACTTCGCCACGGCGGCTGGTAAGTGTGAAAAGTTTGACAAAGTCTGGTTGACATAGATTTGGTAGTTCATGACAAACAAATCAGCAGGCAAACGGAGGCGGGTGAAAACGTGACCTACTGGGAGGAGGTAACAACCAGGGCCGGTATGCAGATACCTCCGATAATTTAACAGTGCGATAGGATCTATCCCACCGAGATCTATCGGTGGGACAGTTCATCCGATAGCTCGGCATGCATGGACATCCGACAGTGCCTCCAATAACTATCGGGTATCCGTGGCTGCTCTAAGAATAACTTGGCAGGGATTCCCCAACTTTCGCCCTCGCTGCGCATGCGTTTAGCAGCAAAATGGCCGAGGGGAAGCGGTCGCGGAAACCGAATTTCACGGACACTGGGTCAAGCTGCCCTGCCGGTTGGACAGTTCAATTGTCTCTGCAACTGAATCTGTCAGCTGCAGAATGTCTTGTCGCCTGATTCTAAATTTCGAGTACAGTTCGACATCATCGTATCTGTCCAGTGGATGCAGTCTGTCTCGAAGAATACGTTCTCTTCGCAACATTCGACGTCTCCGCATTCTCAGGGCGACAAACGCGGCTGCCATCTTATCAACACAGATATCGGACCGAAAGACGAAATATCGGAGGGAGGTACCACCTATAAACTTATAGGGGGGACAGGTCTCTATCGTGGTTTCCTGCATGAGAATTTTTCCGCATTATCGAGCCGACTACCGCAATCGGTTCGATAGACGATTTATCGGGCCTATCTGCATACCACCCCTAGACATTATAGGAAAGTAGTTCATAACAGCTCACAAACCCTGAGAACTTCTGTGACCTTCACAACAGATCACAATGAGGACAGTGTCATTTGATTGTCCTCAGAAGTCGTGATTTTTGCAACCTTGAAACCCACTCCCCCCCATCCCCCCCCCCCACACACACACACTTTTCACCCCTCCTACCTCCACTACGACCTCTTCCATAGAAGCGCCAAAAGCCATGACAAACAACCTCAGTCACCAACTAACCACAACACTCTTCCTCTCGTTTCCGCCCAGGATCCATGGACGACGACCCAGATCCTTCCAGCTGCACAGAGGCTCTGCAGCGACCCTTCTTCTTCTGGCCGTGGATGTAGGTCCAGGCGTTGAAGGTCGTGAGCAGAAAGCGAGCAGTCAGCGTGAAGAAGGACCAGTAGGTGAGCCAGATGAGGATCTTCTCCTGGTAGGAGCTGCTGAAGCCGCTGTACACGGCCATGGTGAGGGTGTGGATGCTCACGCAGGTCATGGCCACGGCGTATGGCAGAGGAGACGTGAAGAGCTGTTGACGAATTGAGGGGTAGAGTGGGTTATTCGACGTGGAGAGGTCAGTGAGGAACGATAGGGAATGATGTGCGTCTTCTTTATATGGTAATTACTGTTCTTGGTATGGCTATTTCCAGTAAGCAGTTGCAGTTGTGGTAGAAGCAGTTGTAGAGTACAAGTCGAAATTGTGGCAGAAGCAGCAGTAGCAGTGGAAGTAGTAGTGACTGTAGTTGTAGCAGCAACAGTTTAATAGCAGTAATAGTTCAATTTAGTTCAAGCATATCAGGGCTGTCATCTCGTCAGAGTCAATTTCCTACATGTTTTTTTTAACATATTAAAAACGATTTTCTAAAATCTTATATATGATAAAAAAAAAAAAATTTCTCTGTTAGAAACTAAAAAAAAAAGTCGTATCGGATGGAACATCCCTGAACAATGTTTTCATGGAGTCTGCTGTAAAGTGCGTACGTCTGTGATAGTTACTGTACCATTACATAGTAGCAAATGATACCCGAAGTACCAGTGGAAACAAGAGAAATACTGTCTTCAGCTGCCAAACCAACCAACCGGGAGTAATCCGTCCATGTCTATATCTATGTTTGCAAAATTGTGTCATCATCAACATCATCACTGTTATGATTACCGTTGTTGTGTTCATGGTTTTACGATAAACAGTAAACAAGTGGGGTATTTCCCGCTCCCGTAAGAAAACCAAACACAGAGTAACTTTTATTCGAGACTGGCACAGCCTTTTAAACTTGAATAAAGTCAGACAAATACATAGACGAACAATCTAATAGTGGGGGAAAAAACAAGCGCAGGCCAACAACCGAACTGTCCCCACAGTAATGACCCGGCAAAGATTTGGACTCAAGGAGGCGGGGGGGGGGGGGGGGGGGGGGGGAGGGGGGGATGAAAACGGAGAAACTGGGAACATGAAACCAAGAAAATATGCCACAGATATGAAAACTCTTCACTAGCTGCATAAGGGAACCATCGCAATCCCTTTTGAAGGCAGATATATTTGTATTGCCAAGAAAATATGCCACAGATACGAAAACTCTTCACTAGCTGCATAAGGGAACCATCGCAATCCCTTTTGAAGGCAGATATATTTGTATTGCCTGCAATACAAATATATCTGCCTTCAAAAGGGATTGCGATGGTTCCCTTATGCAGCTAGTGAAGAGTTTTCATATCTGTGGCATATTTTCTTGGTTTCATGTTCCCAGTTTCTCCGTCTTCACCCCCCCCCCCCCTCCTTGAGTCCAAATCTTTGCCGGGTCATTACTGTGGGGACAGTTCGGTTGTTGGCCTGCGCTTGTTTTTTCCCCCACTATTAGATTGTTCGTCTATGTATTTGTCTGACTTTATTCAAGTTTAAAAGGCTGTGGCAGTCTTGAATAAAAGTTACTCTGTGTTTGGTTTTCTTACGGGAGCGGGAAATACCCCACTTGTTTACTGTTTATCGTTTACTGTTCCCTGCCTCATTTCATTTCCGATTTCATGGTTTTAGTTGAAGAGAAGCAGCTGACGTGCTGATTAAGTGGCTGAAGTGTTGGTGGTTGTAGCTGGAGTGAAGTGGTGATGACGGTTGGCATCTCTTGCTCTTTTTCACTGTGTGTGTGTGTGTGTGTGTGTGTGTGTGTGGTGCGTGCGTGCGTGCGCGTGCGTGGCGCGCGTGTGTGTGTGTGTGTGTACTGTGAAATGACAATTGAAAGCCACCGCTCTCCCACACACCTCTCTCTCTCTCTCTCTCTCTCTCTCTCTCTCTCTCTCTCTCTCCACACACACACACACACACATATATACATACACACTCACACACTGCAATTTGGATTATCAGTTTATGTCATTTTGTAGTCTCTACCTTTACCCCCTCAACCCCTCCTCCTTTCACTCTCTTCCCTCGGTCTGTCTGGCAGACATTTGACGTAAACTGAAACCATGATAGACGTACAGACAACGGGACAGAGAAGGGTGACGTGACTATTGTGTGGGTCGCCAGCTCCACAGTCCCCCCTCCTCCACCTTGGCTTATCTGATTGTGCAGGTGGTCGCTCATCGTTGAGACGAGGGCCTTGTGCCCATTCTCCTCTACTTCAGAGAAGCCGTCAAAGTCCCTCTCCCCCTTCCACCCCACGCTCAGCCTGATCGCAGGAGTGACGGCGCCGAGATACTTTTGCATTATGCAATTACACGGAGCAGCCCGATGTCCACACCCACACGCATCTTAGCTTTGTTCATTAGCATAAAGGCTAAAAAAAACCTCCAACATCTTAGAGATTGTCCTCTCTAAGCTCAATTCTATAACCTCCCCTGCAAGTGGTGGGGGATGACTGTCCCATTCCAGATCACCCCCCCCCCCCCCCCCCCCCCCCCCCCCCCCCCCCCCCCGCTCACTCCCCTCTGTTCAGATTACTGACACCCCCGCCCCTCTTCCCTTTAGTGATACTAGTGGCTGTCATGTTTCTGTGACAGCCTGTTACTTAGACAGACATCACAGACAGGATGTGTAGCTTAGCACACAACAAGGGGAGATCAAACCTACTCATTTCACTGCTCTACCAAAGTCTGTAAGACTGATCACCAACACTAAACCAACAAAGAACACTGGTGTATACCAAATGGGGGAACGCTCGTATCTCCTACTCTGAGATCCTGTGTCAGGTTTCGCTGATCAAGCCAGAAGAACTGCAAGTTGAAACTATGTTTCTGAGTCTTGAGACTACACATTGCTTGTATGTATGCCACATGTTTTAACAGTATAACTTTATGCCAATACTTGGTGATTTCTACCACAATGATGAATGAGTATTCTCTTGTAATAGTTTAACTTTTTGCC
>CM065722.1:54592665-54600165 GCA_033310375.1 Conus canariensis | reverse complement strand
TTCAATTTGAAGTACCCCCCCTCCCCCCCCAAAAAAAAAAAAAAAAAAAAAAAAGAAAGAAAAGGGAAAAAGTCACTTTTTCATGGTGATAAGTCAGCTTGAGACACTGAAAAATCTTGGGATCACCTCCTGGTGAAAGAAGAAAGATACAACAAAAAAGTGTCTCAACTTGCTCAGGTTGATATTACAAGCAGATTGCACATGGTTAATTGAAATTACAAGCAGTTTGTTTGTGCATGGTTAGTGGGAGTACGGTGAAACAACCCCACAGATAGTTATCTCCCTTTCGTAATTAAGACACAAGTCAAAAATTAATCTTAAAAAACAATATTTATACGGGATGGACAGCTGCCAAAATTTACTGGGAACTAGCCTCATATTTGTTCATTTCTGTTCTTATGATACAAGCTACCCTTACTTCAGATGTGAATTTTCTTTTATCAATTTTATTTTTCCAGTCCAACCCCCTTTAAGACAGGATTTTGTGACAGGAGGCAAAAAGTCATAACTTTTTCCCACATAGGACATTTTATGATCACCGCATTAGTATCAATAAGGTACAAATTTTATTTTATAGCAATGTTAATGTGAAAAGTAATTCGCTGCATACAGCCTGTCAATATATGGAAGGATGTTGAATAGCAGGTGGCATTTTAAAGAGTGCAGGAGCTGACTGAGAGAAAAGGAAAAGAAAAAAGTGGGAGGCATTTCAAAGAGTGCAGGAGCTGACTGAGAGAAAAGGAAAAGAAAAAAGGGGGAGGCATTTCAAAGAGTGCAGGAGCTGACTGAGAGAAAAGGAAAAGAAAAAGGGGAGGCATTTAAAGAGTGCAGGAGCTGATTGAGAGAAAAGGAAAAGAAAAAAGTGGGAGGCATTTCAAAGAGTGCAGGAGCTGATGAGAGAAAAGGAAAAGAAAAAAAGGGGGAGGCATTTAAAGAGTGCAGGAGCTGATTGAGAGAAAAGGAAAAGAAAAAAAGGGGGAGGCATTTCAAAGAGTGCAGGAGCTGATGAGAGAAAAGGAAAAGAAAAAAAGGGGGAGGCATTTCAAAGAGTGCAGGAGCTGATTGAGAGAAAAGGAAAAGAAAAAAGTGGGAGGCATTTCAAAGAGTGCAGGAGCTGATGAGAGAAAAGGAAAAGAAAAAAGGGGGAGGCATTTCAAAGAGTGCAGGAGCTGATAGAGAGAAAAGGAAAAGAAAAAAGGGGGAGGCATTTCAAAGAGTGCAGGAGCTGATGAGAGAAAAGGAAAGAAAAAAGTGGGAGGCCGGTGCAGGGTGATGAGAGAAAAGAAAAGAAAAAGGGGGGATTTGAAGAGTGCAGGAGTGACTGAGGAAAGGAAAAGAAAAGGGGAGGCATTCAAAGAGTGCAGGGCTAACTGAGAGAAAAGGAAAAGTGGGAGGGGCAGGGTGGAGGGGTGGGGGGCGAAAGGGGAAGAGGGACTGGTGAGAAGAGGGAGAAGGGGCAGTGGATGTGTGGTGTGGAGGGGGGGGGGCGGTGAGAGACAAAGGCACACACACACACACACACACACACACACACACACACACACACACACACACACACACACACACACACTAATATGAACACATCCGGACCTGAAGACTTCTTTAAGTTTGTTGATCATCTGCACACCAGAAAAACATACATAAATTGACAGTTTCAGAGGCATAGTATATTTTATTATGAAACCATATATGGAACAACATGTTAAACAGAATACCCCATCCTCCTTTCACCCATACACCCCACACCATTCCTCCCTACCCCCACAACGTACTGTTGTTTCTACCACTCACCTCTGCTGGGTCGTTAAAGAGTCCACAAGATATTACAGTTTCTCAAGACAATGAGAGGGGAAGGAAAGAAGTGTGTGTGTGTGTGTGTGTGTGTGTGTGTGTGTGTGTGTGTGTGTGTGTGTGAGAGAGAGAGAGAGAGAGAGAGAGAGAGAGAGAGAGAGAGATGGAGTGGAGGGGAGGAAAGAGCAGTGCGTGCGTGTGCGAGGGGCGGAGAGGGGAAGGAGAAAAGGGAAGACACACACTCACTCTCCACAATGCTTAGACCTGTTGTGTTTAATCTACATTCTGTATAAATATCAGCTCCTAAAATACCAAACTCTCTTAGACAAATAAAAGCCAAGGAAGAATCATATATTATTTTTTGATAAAACAAAATTTGACTGAAAAAAAAATAGGTATGTAAATAAGAGTAATAGTGAAAAGGGAAATAAAGCGTCGTAATTAAGAAAAGAAAAACTAACAAAGTCCAGTCACTCTATCTAGCCTCATTCTTTTGGGGATTTCTATTTAAAAAGGTGATGACAGGGAGGGTCTAATGCTAGTTTTAAATGAAATCTGAAAAATGTCAAAATTCATGTACAGGCCACACGTAACAGTTAGGATTTTGCTCTAAATCACTAGATAATCCATGTCAGCGTTTTGAGGCCTACCATAGGTCTGAGCCAGCATTTGATATCAAACTGACAATTGATCAAAAGAACCCCCCCCCTCCCCCCATCACTTCACTTGTTTGTTTGTTTTTTACTCCACCGATGACATCATTCACAATCTTCAAATACATGACCTATCCCTTAGCTGACGTCACATTTCAGGCGTTCTCACTCACCCGTGACCCAATTTTTGAGCCAAATGGTCCCCCCAAATAGTCCCATTCCTTTGATTGTAATCTGTCTGCTTGAATTCACCTGGCTTGTACCTTGATGGGCATGGGAAAGAAAGAAGGCAAATCAACTTTCAGACACGATAAAAATCATCAGAACAATTTAATTGTGCCAGGCTATAAATGCACGATTTCTTAAACAAGGCTTTCGCACGTTAATTTTTGGTGTGCATCCATCATCGTCAACATAGAGGTTGACGCCCTTAAACTGAAACGCACACAGGCGCGCCTGACAGTGACAGGAAAGTGTTATGGCTCTTAAACTCGCACAGTATGTAGTTTTGCTATGTTAAAAAAAAGTCAGCTTTACTTATCCCCGTTCTAATAATTTACGCCTAACCATTACATCACGAATAAAACTCGCGGAACGCACTCAGTCACGATTAAACGACGGGAACACGATGAGGACGTTGACTTGATTTAGTACAGTTCAATTCTGTGGTTGGGAATTTGTACACAGATGTGCGAGGAGTAGTAGTAGTAGTAGTAGTGGTGGTGGTGGTGGTGGTGGTGGTGGTGATGATGGTGGTGGTGTGGTAATAGTAGTAGTAGTAGTATCATCATCATCATCATTATCGTTATTTATCTATTTATTAATCAAAACCTCAGACCACTATTTTCATTTTTATTGTTATCATTGTTATAATTATTATTATCATTATCACCATCGTCTTCATAAGTACTATTATTAAAGACCTCAGACAACCACTTAAGATTTAGTGCAGAGGAAGAAGAAAAACGAAAACCACAGTGTACGAATTTTGAACCCCAAATCCGGGATACCCTGACATCCGGGATACCCTGACATCCCGGGCCAGTGAGCACCCTCCAGGTGGCCTTTCCACAGTGATAATACCGATCCGTTCCAGCGCCGATCGGAGCACCCTGTTATGTAGAGTTCAATGAAACAAAACAAAGGCGGTGCTTATTACTCGACTCCTCCGACCGCCTTTCCCATCAAATCCTGTCTGGTGTTTAAGCCTTTGCAGAAAACATTTATACTGTTCGTACAGAAGCTTAATTGAACGGAAAGAAGCCCAACTCTTTTAAACCGTTTTTCGCGTATGAAGTATAGATAAACGCCCACTTTTCTTCAGACTCTTCAACATAAATTGTTTGAAGACCGAGTTTTCTTTTCTTTTCTTTTATCTTGTTCCTCCCCCCCCCCCCCCCTGTGTGTGTGTGTGTGTGGATGTGTGTGGTGTGTGTGTGTGTGTGTGTGTGTGTGTGTGTGTGTGTATGTGTGTGTGTGTGTGTGTGTGTGTGTGTGTGTGTGGATGTGTGTGTGTGTGTGTGTGTGTGTGTGTGTGTGTTGTGTGTGTGTGTGTGTGTGTGTGTGTGTGTGTGTGTGTGTGTGTGTGTGTGTGTGTGGATGTGCGTGTGGATGTGTGTGTGTGTGTGTGTGTGTGTGTGTGTGTGCGCGCGCGCGCGCGCGCGCGCGCGTGTGTGTCTCATGCCATATTCCTCCAATTCAAATTTATACCCATGATATCAAATACTTGCGCGCATCATATTTGTGTACGTCTTCGCCCATTTGGTTTTAGACTCAGCAGCACCGCATCCAACAGGGTAATACCATGTTTATTTTCCACGTATGTAGCATACATTTCTATGTTGTTTTTTGTTTGTTTGTTTTTTGTTTTTTTTAGAATCCGGTTTTTTCTGTAAGACTTGCCCCTCATGCAACTTCCGCCATGGTGGTGTGGTGGTGTGGAGAGGGCGGTGGTGGTGTGGAGAGGGCGGAAGGAGAAACATTCTGAACCATCCAAAGCTCCAACCTGAGACGTGTCCCCTGCTTCATGTCGTGCTCTTTCCGGCACTGCGGACCTGATGGGCCATAATTATGACATACATTCTGAAACCGTAATGAGCAGACCCTAAGCTACCAACGAGAACCCGCAAGGGTGCAAGTAGGCCTCTCCTTCGTGGAATGTACTTTTTTCACATTGACCATTGGGTGTTGGTGAGGATCTAGTGGAATCACAAGTACAGCTTTCTTGTCGCTAGGTAAGTGGAGTTTAAGCGGCACTTCTGGCGTGCGGAGTATGATGTTGGCCACTCGACATTAGTTCAACTCCGTGGTGTATATGATACACATGTTGAACACACAGGATGTTTCGTGCTGGCAGCCATTTGCAGAACATCTCTTGTGACCGGAACGTAACGTTACTTATGAAATACTCCACCCCTCCTCCGATCGACAGTTTTATTCAGCTTTAAAGAAGTTTACGAATGGAAACGGGAAATGGGAACAACAATAAGAATGACAAAATAACGGTAAATCCTGTGTAATACATACATATTAAAACACAAAAGAATGTCAAAATGAACAGTAAATCTGATAAACATACGCATATCAAACAACAAAATGACAAAGCAAACTCTTGTAATCAATATACAAACAACAATAAAAATGACAACAGCAAACTCTGTACATACATGTAAACAACAATAAAAATGACAACAAACTCTCTGTAACTATACATATTACAAACAACAATAAAAATGACAACAGCAAACTCTCTGTAACATACACATAGTACAAACAACAATAAAAATGACAACAGCAAACTCTCTGTAACTATACATATTACAAACAACAATAAAAATGACAACAGCAAACTCTCTGTAACTATACATATTACAAACAACAATAAAAATGACAACAGCAAACTTCTGTACTACATAGTACAAAAAAAATAAAATGACAACAGCAACTCTCTGTATATATATTAAAAACAATAAAATGACAACAGCAACTCCTGTAACTCAATATTATAAAGCACACTCGCGTCTGCGCTGTTATTGCCACACACTAACTTTCTTTCTTTTTTTTAAGCGTGGTTCTTTTTTTCGTCAGAGAGAGAGAGAGAGAGAGAGAGAGAGAGAGAGAGAGAGAGAGAGAAGAGAGAGTTAAGTTTCCTAAACATTTCTGCACAGACGCATGGGAATCAATGTCAGCAGAGCAAATAGCAAACTTATCTACAATAACGGTTGAAATTATGCTGCCATGCTCTTCTTGTTGGAAGTTACGTGTAATGATCATCTTTTGAGCTTACACTACAGAAAAAAATCGTAATTCTTTTAGTATAAAATACACTAACATACGCACACAAATTCTTCTTCTCTTATCAACAGCTTGTAATGATGCTATTTGCATGCAAAAAATGGAAGCTATATTAATTTTTGCAATGTATTCTTCTGTTCGGTATTTGGTTTTTAAGTATTTTCGGAAGACAGGAAGAAGAGAAGCACCTCAGCTCTGGATTTATAGAGAACAACAAACTTTGCAGAGATTGTGATGTACTTGAATATGTTGTTCGTCTTAATCGAGAATCAGTGCAAAAAAAAAATTCACTGGTTAAAGTCATTTCAGGTGCACTGGGGCAATTGCCTTTCAGAAATTTGAAGGTCAGCTCATAAAAGTGTTGTCACGTCGCATGTAAGGAATAAACGATCAAGAGTTTTCTTTTCAGACTAACAAAAATGACATTGGTTATTTTCAGCATTTTGTTTTCATCGACAACAATATTTCTTGCCAGGATCTTGTGAATCAGTCTCATTTGGCACAATTTCAGTTTCGTGTCTTTCATTTTCTTCTGTCTGAATAAATACAATTTTTCAGTTCAGTTCATAACACATACCGTTGCTCTATTTCTAACAACATCCGTTCGTGGGTTATACGCGGTAAAGATATCATAATAAAGTCGAGTTCCTTTCTTTACATTTAACGTAACACCGAAAAAGCCTTTTCAGTATTCTTATATTTATCACGGTAAATCATTTATTTTTCGTTCGAATATTTTTCTAACAAATGACACACTTTTCATCCAGAGCATTAAGTTTGTTTCAACAGTGTGCTCGAAATACTTTTAACTGTCTCTGCTCACTTTGTTCTACCACCAACATGCTTGTGTTATAGATACAACAATGTTCGTCCTACAGCATAACAAGACGTCTACAGACCCATACGCACTACTCCTTTCTTTCATTACAAATCTAGAAATCCAGCAAAATTAGATGCCTATATTAACTTGTGCAGGTTTTTTTTTTTTTTTTTTTTTTTTTTTAAAAACAACGTACTGTAAAAATGAATACACCAAAATCACGATTTAAAAAAGCAGATACACTGTATCTACAGTCAATATTATCACAGTTTCAGTCGGACATGATTGAACTAAAGTAATGAGTCTTTCAGTCAATATAGCAAGCAAGAAAATACCTTCTGTCACGCCAAATGACTAAACGTTCCGTTTATGCCATCGACATTAGATGAGCGTGTGTCGTGACTGAGAGTCCATGTAATTAGTTGACAAAGGCACACAGTCCCTTCCTTGTGCCAAATTTAGATAATCTGGCAGCTTCCGTGTCGTCACCGGGGACATCGAGTACATCCGCCAACAAAATCAAAGCGTGGTTGCATACGCAGATTTTCATACACTACTGAGCCATCACTCCACTGACTTTGACGTCTGTCATATGTTGAAGGGCCACTACTGTAGTGCTTGTCGTCAAAGAGGCAAGTGGTTCCTGTTATTCTGACTGTGTAGCTGTATGGTGAAACCCAGGCACCAAAAAGGAAATTTCCACATGCGCTGCACACGTTTTGATAAAAGTGCTGTCCATCTCTCCCCTCGTGGGAACTGCGCATGGCTCAGATCTTATGATATAAGTCTTTGCAGTGAGTGATTGGTTGCTGTAAAGGAAAGAGTCCTAGTTTAACACTGTTTACGAAAGGCAATAATCCGTGACCAACCAACGGCTTTACTGAAATGCACAGACAGAATGGAGAGCCAAACAGCATTTTAAAGCTATGTTTTCATATAACG
>CM065722.1:54567665-54590165 GCA_033310375.1 Conus canariensis | reverse complement strand
TGCCGGTTTTAAAATCCGCCTAACCATCAATTAACCTGCAAGCTGTGTATAAAGTTACGATTTGGGATAGGCCCAGGGGGATTACAACATTTTCTAGTTGGATTAATCATATCCCATTTGTGCTTCCGAGCTGAATTTTTTAGGTATTGTTTCTGTCTCATGTTCCAGATTGATCTCGTGAGAATGTGAATAGCTTCAGATGAAGAAAGAGGGACATAACAATTCAAAACGTGGTATTTCTTGCAGCTTCTTTAGATAAAAATCAGCGAAGTCATTGCCACGTAAACTGGAGTGCCCTGGAATCCATAACAAAGTTATATCGGTACCTCGCGTTATTTACTGATGAATTAGAAATAAAGTCTCACATACCATGTCTGAACTACTACATTTCGATTGATAATGTAGAGCCGTGCGCTGATTATGAATCCGGTAAATATTTTTCTCTGTAAAAACGGGTATGTCAAGAATGAAATCTAGTGTTTTCAAAATGGCAAATAACTCTGCTGTAGATATAGAGCATTATTTTATAATATCGATTTGTTTTCTAATGTTGAGCGCTGGTATCACAAAAGAAGCCCCGACGTCGGAAGTATCTAAAACAGAACCATCCGTCAAAATGTGTCAATAGGATTTACAAACACAGAGATCGTTATTAGCCAAATCATCCCAACGCCAGATAATGAGCTAGAGGCAAAAAGAAACTTTACAACGTTCTTGTCCTTGCAGAACTGTACACAGAAGAAAATGTTACATTTCTGGAACATAATATGACAGTAAATGAAAAAAATGTTCTGAGGCTGCACCCATCCTTCTGCGCGAGATAGTAGCTTTCTGGCTGGCACAAACTGGCAGCCTTCTGGTAGAAAGATAATGCCAACACTCCAATAAGCGTCGTCCGATGTCGAAGTTAGGTAAGGAGGTTGACAGACGCAGAAGAAACACTGAACGGAAGAAAGAAAAATCTTCATATCAATCCCAGATATAAGAGAAGCAAAGCCAGGCAGAATACAAACAGTTGAAAGAATCAAGTGAAAGTTTTGAGTATTCATATGAGGACAGAAAAACAGGAACCCCCCTCCCCCCCCCCCCCCCCCCCCCCCGGAAGCATGAACATCCAAAGAATGTTGGTCGAAGCAGACGGAAGTGGATCACAGGCCACCTTACCAGGCCAGGACACGTGACAGAAAGTGCAGATTGGATCATGATCACTGTCAAGGAGAAGACTTTGAACTCTGGTGACCTAGGCACGTTGACAGTAGAAGCGACAAAATGCCGAAGCAGCAAAATAACATGGAGAGCAACAGACATTTTGGTGGAAACGGGTGGCAAAACAACACGGCTGGAGAACTGACGACCAAAGAAATAATGCAAAAAACAGAAGGGAACGATTTGACGGCCAATAGATTGACCCTCGGCAGTTCTCCAGGGCGTTGAACTATCACCCAGATGACTGGAGCTTGAGATCTCACCTAGGTTACGGACAACGAAGACGACCACTACCTTGGAGACTCCACTATCTATACCCCCGCCTGGAAGTTTCACAAAGACAATTACAATATGATTTTTATCACAGAGACCGGCAACATACAATACATAGCAGCTCTCTCTCTCTCTCTTTCTGTCTCTTTCACACACACACATACACACACACACACACACACATACACACGCACGCACACACACACACACACACACGCACACACACACATTCCTCCTTCCCTCCCATTCTCTCTCTCCTTCTCCCCCCACATGCACACACGCACGCACGCACGCACACACACGCACACACACACACACACACACACACACACACACACACACACACACACACTGACTTACTGAAACCAATTTATTGTCAGATTAACTCAAGGTTGTACTCACACACACACACACACACACACACACACACACACACACACACACACACACACACACACACACACACACACACATCTCCTCCCCCTCCCCCACCCACCCCCTAACCAAAAAAAAAAATAGTGTCATTCTCCAATATGAATGACCGTCAAATTGAAGCCCGGTTGGAAGTTTTGTTTGAAAAGGAAAGTGCTACAAATGGACTGTCATATCAGATTCATCTGAAGAACTGCCCCAGCCTGCAATTCGATAGGACTGGACATTTACAGAAGAGACAAGAGCTTCTACAAGACGATCTAAATACGTCATTTTTAGTACAGAGACTTACAACATACCATGTAGAGCAGTTCTCTCTCTCTCTCTCTCTCTCTCTCTCTCTCTCTCTCTCTCTCTCTCTCTCTCTCTCTCCACAACAGCTTCAAAGAAGACAATCTAAATGACGTGATTTTTATTACAGAGACTTACAACATATAATGTATAGCAGTTCTCTCTCTGTCTCTTTCTCTGTCTCTGTTTGTCTGTCCGTCTGTCTGTCTGTCTGTCTGTCTGTCTCTGTCTCTCTCTCTCACACACACACACACACACACACACACACATACACACGCACACACATATCCCCACTCTCTCTCTCTCTCTCTCTCTCTCTCTCTCTCAGACATACATTTCTCTCTCTCTCTGTCGCTCTCTCTCTGTCTGTCTGTTTGTCTGTCTGTCTGTCTGTCTGTCTGTCTGTCTGTCTGTCTGTCTGTCTGTCTCTCTCTCTCTCTCTCTCTCTCTCTCTCTCTCTCTCTCTCTCCTCACCCAAACTGTGTGTCTCGTTGATGTGCACGGCTGTCACAGAGGAGTCACGCTGGAAACTTTGTCGGAAAAGGAGAATGCAAAAATGGACTATCACATCTGATTTATTGGAAGAACTGGTAAAATGTTGCATTTTGTATTTTCTTAAATAATTCATTGTATTAGTTATGATAATTTTCAAGATCGCTTGTTTTTCAATAGCTGAAAATTTTGTTGAGCGTGATTCCTTAATTCTTACAATACAAATTCATAATTGCATTCAACGTTCTCTCCCCGTTCGCAAAGAAATACACTTGTAAAGAAATTCAGCAACACGAAAAGATTATCATGAAATATCAGGAGCACGAACGGAAAAGTGGATGGTTTCAAATAATGTTCATGTAGAAAGCATGTTGAAATCATACGATTTGATATTTTGGAAGATGAAACATTGAAGCCACATAATACCCGTAAGATAATGGCAATATTTCGGTTTATATGAACCTTTCTCAAGCCACACTGGCCAATTCGATTTAGTTTTTTTTCATCTTTTATTTATTTATTTATTTATTTTTACAAGAAACGCACTTAGATAAACAAGCAACTGATGACATAATTATTAGTACCTGGCTATGTATCCGTTCTGTCCCGATGGTGTGTCGCCTTGACGTTGGTGGGGCGGCTTGCGTGCTCCGATGCCCCCAGAGCTATGTGGGCGGGGGCTTCAGCCCCTGGCAGGTTCAACCATGCTCAACACGTTTGTGGGGTAGGAGCCAGACAAAATGATACACCCTGGCCCTCCAGGGTTGTGCAGTGGGCTAACTACTCACTCACCGAAAAAAAAAACCCATTAGTTAAGGAAACCATCAACAGCAAAACTAACACCAACTCAGTTTGGGGGGGATCTGGGGCTCCAACCTAGGAGACTTATGACGCGCTGCAGCCAGACCCATCAGGAACCTGTAGAGCCGACGACCCCGCTTCCCCCGAGAACAACCTTGATGAAGGCCCCGAAGCTGTTATCACAGAAGAGACCCATCCTACTTGGATCGTGGAATGTGAGGACGCTATGGGAGACTGGACGATGTGCACAAGCGGTGAGGGAGATGAACCAGTACCACCTCACATTACTCGGCCTGTGCGAAGTCCGATGGAACTCTCATGGAGAGACTAAGCTACAGACAGGACAGACATTGCTTTACTCTGGCAAGGAGAACGAAGACGACCGCCACGAAGCCGGAGTAGGCCTCCTGCTGTCCGAGCAGGCCGCCAGGAGTCTGGTAGAACGGGAACCAGTGTCAGACCGACCGCATCATCACTGCGCGTTTTGAGTCCCGTTTCCAGAAGGTGTCCCCTGTCATGCGCTACGCCCCCACTAACACCGCGGGGGAGGAAGACAAGGACAACTTCTACGGCCAGCTGCAGTCAGTCGTCGACAAAATTCGGGAACAGGACATGCTCATCCTGATGGGGGACATGAACGCCAAGGTCGGGAGAGACAACACTGACAGAGAACAGGAGATGGGACAACATGGACTAGGTGAATGGAGAGTTGCTCGCCAACGGCCTTGTGGTCGGAGTCACGCTCTTCCCACATCGGCGCTGCCACAAGGCCACTGGGGTATCACCTGACCATCAGACATAGAATCAAACAGATCACGTCATTGTGAGACAACGGTTCCGGAGCTCCTTGAAGGACGTGAGAGCAAAACGTGGCGCGGACATCGGATCAGACCATCACCTCGTAGTTGCAAAGATAAAGATGAGGCTGTCCGCAAGGAAGAAGCAACAAAACCCAAGGGTGAAATACAATATTGGGAAGTTGAAAATCCAGAACATGAAGCAAACATTTCAGATATCACTCCACAATCACAACCATGAAAGACGCTGTTTTGGGAGCATGCGAAGAAGTGCTGGGAAGGCTACAAAAGAGCAGGAAGCCATGGATCAGTGATGAGACCTGGCAGAATGTGGAGAGAGAAAACAAACCAAACGAGAGTTGAACCAGGCAAAAACACGTCAACAGAAACAGAGAGGCTGCAACCTGACACACCACGGTTGCAAAGGAACTCAAGAAACAGCTACGTGCAGACAAGTGAACATTCATCAACACCATCGCAGATGAGGCAGAGGAAGCAGCCGGCAAGGAAGACCTTAAGACCTTGTATGCTACCACAAGACTCCTCAATGGACGACGCAGCAACCCCAACAGACCAGTGCCGGACAAGGAAGGGAAACTCCTCACCTTAATAGAAGACCAGCTAGCGAGATGGAAAGAACACTTGCAGGAGATGCAAAATCGACCCACACCAGATGATAGACCACAGCTGGAGCCTGGAGACCCCCTCAACATCAATATCAGAGAAATCACTAAGACCGAGATACGCAAGGCACTCAACAGTCTGAAGAACGGAAAAGCTGCTGGCATTGACAACATCCCAGCAGAAGCTTTGAAGGAAGGGGGAGGTGACATTGTTGATCAGCTCCACCACCTGCTCAACCTGATCTGGACAACAGAGGAGATCCAGCCAAATGGAAGAAGGCCTGCTGGTGAAGCTCCCCAAGCACTGCGACCTGTCCCAGTGCGGTAAGTGGCGGGGCATCACGCTGCTGTCCATCCCCAGCAAGGTTCTCACTAGAATCATCCTTGAGAGAATGAAACACTCGACAGGACAGTCCAAGATGAGCAAGCCGGCTTCAGGAAACAGCATTCCTGTACAGACCAGATCGCAACCCTCAGAGTCATCGTGGAGCAGACCATGGAATGGCAGACGCCTCTCTACGTGTGTTTCATAGACTTTGAAAAGGCCTTTGATGGCATCAACAGACAAGCAATCTGGAACATTCTTCTCCACTACGGCGTGCCAGAAAAGATCGTCAGCATCATCAGATGACTCTATTAGGGTTTCTCCTGCCAGGTCATCCACAACGGAAGACTCTCTGAAGACTTCGAGATCTCCTCCGGCGTCAGACAGGGCTGCTTGCTGTCCCCACTCCTCTTCCTCGTGGTGCTGGACTGGGTGACTAGGACGGCCTACGCAAGTTCCAACAAAGGCAGTGGACCCTTCTGAAGAAGCCAGAAGATCTCGATTTCGCACAAATTTGAAATACCAATAAGAGAACAGCCTCATGTAAATATTGAAAGAAAAACTCAGGAAAACAATATGCTGTTGTAAGTTAACTAACGTCAATAATCCTAATCCAGACAGATCAATTACAACAGAAATCGAAAGAACAATCAGACAGTTGAGAAACAAGAAATCACCTGGAAAGGATGGCATCATAAATGAAAAGTTCAAAGCAACAACTACACCAGAATTAATGGACGTAATGAAACGAAAATTCAACCTTGACCTTGATGCAGGTACGTACCCATACGATTGGAAAGCAGGGGTAAATATTGCTGTTTACAAACACGGATACTCACTAAACCCCCAAACTATAGAGGAATTACATTAAGAAATGGGATTTGGAAGCTGTTTTGTCAAATTCTGAAGGTGAGAATCTCGGAATATCTGAAAAAAAAAAAAGTTTGCAAGAGAACAGGCTGGTTTCTGAAGAAAAAAACGTATAGAATAACAGACCATATAATTATTGATATTAAACAAATGTGTGGATAATACGTCAAGGCAATACATTCAGTCCCACGTTGTTTAATGTTTTTATCAACGACATTGTTCCCCAAGCTGGAGACAAGGATTCTCCATATTTGACGGCAAGAGACAAAAATCCGCGCTTCCTGTATGCCGACGAATTGATATTGTTACCAAGAACAAAGTCTAGATTACAAACGAAGTTAGACAAATTACAAGAGTATCACTCAAATTGGGCTAGAGAAATCAACAAAGATAAAACAAATTAATTATTTTTGAATGAGTCAGTTCCAAAGATCCCATTTAAAACAAATGTGGAGCAAGCATGATGCAGTATAAATTCAAATCTACCCAAGAGCATCTAGTGAGGCAAGGCAATGAGGCTATTCATGCTTTCAGACAAGCAATTCATGGGCAAAATATAAAACCTGATGTCAAATGCAATTATTCGACAGTATGATTACACCGGTTTTAATATATGAAGCAAAGGTGTCAATTCCTCATAGTTTTGATGGAGAACATGAATTTGATATTTATGACTTATTTAAAACACGTTTGACAAGTTAATTTCCTCATGAAAACCTATGAATAAAAGTACGCAGACATATGTTAGGTGTTCATAAAAAAGCAATGGCATTAACAATTCTTGGAGAATTAGAACGATATCCATTGACTTTGAAGGTAATAAACCAAATAAGGTTCTGGATACATGTAACAGAATCAAAATAAAACTAATAAATCAGACTCTTATATGACGATTTATACCAGAATGGTGAAAATGACCTCTTGTTGAACACTTTGAAGTATACAATCCAAGCAATATGATTTATACACGTCCGAAAAATCAGAGCATACTTAATGTAAAACGATTAAGTTTTGCAGTTCAGAAGAAGCTTGAGGATTTACACATTTTGTTTAGGAATCTGCAGGAAACAAAAAATTCTATGAGTTTGTAACAAAAGAATGCAGACTGGAGCCGTATTTAATAAACCCACAGAACAGATAATACCGACAAATTCATAGTAATTTAGAACGATTTCTCATGATTTAATGATAGAGACAGGCAGGAATCAAAACATACCTTAAGAAAACAGAAAACGTTAACACTGCGACAAGATTGAAGATGAATTTATATGATGTACGAAGAACGTTTTTACATCATGTTAAAACCAAGGGCAAAGGATTTAAGAATGAAAAACGGACAGTGAGTAGAATAGTAAATAACGAAGACATACAGAATGTCGTTATGAAATATATTTACTAATGTTTTGAGAGAAGAGCAAATATGACAGAAATACGACATATTTCTTAATGCGTATTTTACAGAACGTTTCCCTCTTACTGCGCTAGTTTATGTCAAATAAGTCTGAGACTTTTTGTGTCAAGTAAGTCTTCCAGACTTCTTTTTCTTCTCCTTCAACACACACACACACACACACACACACACACACACACACACACACACACACACACACACACACACGCATGTCTGACGTACTAATTGACAAAGAAGTATTTAGAGCAAATGGTTTGACAGCCATAGTGATGATGAACAAGGGAAAACGCGACAAACATTTAACAAATGGTTAAAAAAAAAAAAAAAAAAAAAGAAAAGAAAGAAAGAAAGAAAAAAGAAAATAACATAAAGAACGTACGCATCTCAAGATCTTTAAAATTTCATTGTTATTGGAATATCAATGCATCGAGTAGCTATAGATATTGAATGTATGTTTCTATTTTTCGTGTGTGCCCTAGTTTATTGAGTCATGAAATACAACTGTTTCAAGTTTGTTTGGTCTTCATTTCATAGTTTATTAAATTAATCTAAACATCTACACATGCTGACGCTTTATCTAGTTATGTATTTAGTTAAATATTTACTTATTTTTGAAAATTCAATGTTGTGTGGAACGTCTTCTTTTCTTTACACTTTTCTGAAAAAAAACCAACATGAATAGAAAAATCGACCCACTACCAAGCAATAGATCAACAACATACCATACAAAAATGATGACTGCCCCATCCCCCTGCTACATAAGTACAGATATTTGTACGACTCTGCACACGTACATGTAACATTTTTACCACTGTCATCCCTTTTTTCAGTGACACAGAAAGGGTACTTATGCTTTCATGGTACAACTATATGCACAGCCTCTTTCCTGGACATGTGCTGAGTGAAGGGGTATCACAATCAACATTGGCTTGGATTTTGTATATGTATTGTTTAAAATGTTACCTGGATTGTTACTACTGACTGGTATGTCGTCCTGCAAACCTCGGTGTTTCTTCCTTTCTGTCTTTTTTTCTTCTTCAGTTTCTCGTCTTTTGATAAGAACTGTGCCCCATAAACTGACTGACGACTGTTGATGACGAGATTGGCAAGTGAGTGTCAGAAAATGAAGAGGGCAGTGGAAAGGAAGTACATTGATACATTATTCATAAGTACTGTTGATAAGCTCTGACTGTGCGCATCCTTCTGTGTGGATGTTGAAACTCAAACAGCAGCTTTCGATGAAAAAGAAATTACGCTCTTTGGAATGTGGGTTTCATGTGGCTTATATCTAATTGAATAAAGGTTTCATGTCACTGATATCTGTTAGAATAAAGGTTTTGCGTGGCTTACATCTAATAGATTAAAGGCTTCGTGTGGCTTGTATTTCATTGTAGAAAGGTTTCGTGATGCTTAGAGCTAGTAGAATAAAAGTTTTGTGAGGTTTGTATCTCTTAGAATAAAGATTTCATGTGGCTTGTATCTGATAGAATAAAGGTTCCGTGTGGCTCATAACTAACATGATGAAGGGGTCGTGCGGCTTATAACTCAACGTATAAAGGTTTTGTGTGACTAGTGTCTAGTAGAATGAAGGTTTTGCGAGGCTTATATCTCATGGAACAAAGAATTTGTGTGCCTTGTATTTAATAAAATAAACATCTCGTGTAGCTTAAAGCTAACATAATACAGATATAATACGACTTCCATCTCAGTGAACAAAAGTTCCAATGTTTCAGGAGACTCATGTCATATCTCATATCATAAAGGTTTCCTGTGGCTTTAATCTTATAGAATTAAGCTTTCCTGTGGCTTTAATCTGATAGAATTAAGCTTTCCTGTGGCTTATATCTCAGAGAATAAAAGTTTTGTATGGGCAAATAGATTAAAGATCTATAGCAGTTTATATCAATAGCATAAAGGTATCTTGTGGCTTATCTCTCTCACTGCAAAGATAAAACATATGATCATACTAGACAGGAATGTAATGCCTGGAGCGTCGTTATTGTTGGTTTGCGTGCCGTCTTCACTGAATTAATATTTTTTTGTTATTTCGTCGTCTCTGTTTATCTATCCATCTCTCTTCTCTTCCCTAATTTTAAGCAAATATCGGTTATCCGTCACGAACAGACACATGCGACCCTAAAATATGTCTGGGTTAAGGTAGCTATGGGTTTTTAGGTGTTTTATGATTACAGTCGTCTGGAGTTTTCCCGTTTCTCTTGTTTAAGCTGCAAGATTGATAAAATACGCCTTTTTTCTGTACATGCTCTACTGTTTATGTATTTGACATCTACAGAATAAAGAATATTTTATTAAATCATAAGCAGAGAAATTCATACGCAGGGTGAAAAACAAACAGCTAAACATTTAAAACTACTACAGTCATTCTATACGTATATCAGACATAATAATACTGTTAAAAAAAAACGCATACTTTTGTTGAAAATTTATTTCAAATTTCATTAATTTAGCTAAAAACTTAATTGAAATCATTTCACAACAGAATTTTGTTTGTTTCAAAGGTCATCAATTACAGTTTCATTCTGAGTGTCTGTACAGTTCGCATCGCCGATACACACCGTTTCAGGCAGCGAGGACTTAGTCAGGTGTATGTCCACCACCTGCAGCAACAACGGCCCGGTACCTGGCTGGCATGGAGCGGATCACATTGCGGATCACCTTTGCTGGCATGGTGTCCCACTCCTCCTGGAGGGCGGTGAACAGCTCGTTGACGTTGTCAGGAGTGTGCACCCGGACTCGTCTGTCCTGCTCATCCCATATGTGCTCAATGGGGTTGAGATCTAACGACACTGAGGGCCAAGGAAGAACATTGTTGCTGCTGGCGAGGGTTTGCATTGTTAGTCGCTCAGTATGAGGCCTGGCGTTGTCTTGTTGGAACAGCGTGCGAGGCCCTGGCCATAAGAGGCAGGACATGAGGCTGGAGAATTTCAGCCACATACTGCTGGATGTTCAGTGTGCCTCAGACTCGCACCAGGGGACTCCTGCCAGCATAGTGGATGGCCCCCCACACCATGACGCCTCCACCACCATGGGCAGGTGCCTCATCCACGCAGTTCTCTGCAAAGCGCTCGCTATGTCTGCAGTACACCCTCCTCGTTCTGTAACGGCGCTGGAGCAGGAAGATAGACTCGTCTGAAAACCAGACCCTGTTCCAGTGGTCCTTGAGGGTCCAGTTGCCCATTGCAGTCTGTTCCACGAAGACGCTGTGTGAAGACAGGTCCTCTGACAGGTCTGCAAGCCCATAGCCCTGCAGCACACAGGCGATTCCGAACAGTCTGGTCAGAGATCTTTTTGACCTCCGGGTAATTGCTGGGCGGTTGGTGAGGCTGACTGAAAGCGATTTCGTTGGTGGCTGACCCGGATGTAGCGGTCTTGAGCTGGAGTTGTTGCTAAAGGTCTTCCAGAGCGTGGTCGCTCTGCCGTGGGGCCTCTGATGCGATGACGACTCCGAAGCCTGCTGAGGGTGCTCTGGCTCACGTTGAAGTGTCGCGTGACTTCAGGCTGACTTTGCCAAGGTTGCAAACGCCCCAGTGCGTTCTCACGTTCTTGCTGACTGAGTCGCGGCATCTTTGCACTTTGTATTGATGTACTGGTTTTCCTCAGAATGACTCACCGTGTGTATGGTTTGTTTGCATTTCTTTGAGCATTCATTCACCAAAACGTGCATGAATTCAGTTCCCTCAGGCGCAAAGCACGACCAAAAAAAAAAAAGAAAAATTGTCCAAGTGGCCATTTTGTGCACGTGCAATCCGACTGGCGCTAAATGCGTGAGCACACGTGAAGCACAGACATAAACAAACATTTTCCACTGGTTGGTTGCATCCTACCACTGCTTTGACACCCATAGCGTAGATACTAAAAAGTATGCGTTTCTTTTTTTTGGACAGTAAAAAGGACATTTATCACTAGATTTCTAAAAACATCGAAAATGCACATGTTTTAAACATGCAAAATTACAGAAAAAAGTTAATCTACTGGATTGATAACAAAATAAGCGTCTATTAAAGTAATTATTCACACACACACACACACACACACACACACACACACACACACACACACACACACACACACACGTGTTCGCATGTACACATATGCACACAGAACGGCGCGCGTTGGCACACACACACACACACACACACACACACACACACACACACGTGCACGAGCGCGCGCGCGCGCGCGTGCGCACACACACACACACACACACACACGAGAGAGAGAGAGAGAGAGAGAGAGAGAGAGAGAGAGAGAGAGAGAGACTCACGATAATTTGGTCATGATTAGGCCATTGCCCCTCATGATGGGGTGCTAGCAAGTACAATAACAAAAGCACCGTAAGAACTATGCACAGACAAACTAATATATGTACATAAAGTATTCTAAAACAACATAGAAGACCGCAGTTTGAACGCTTTAAATAGATAAATCAACAAATTTCTGACAACAAATTTTTTTTTTTTTTTTTTTTTTTTTTTTTTTGCTGTCCCAACCTCTGCGCCACCTCAGAGGCAGTGCACCCACGCCGCTCATTCCGACACCCCGTCCACAGTCACAGCCCGGTCGGCCCCGCCGCAGCCCCGGCACCGGCAACCCACAGGGAGCAGTCATTGTCAAGCCGTCAAGAGGCAACCCACCGGAGGAGACACTGCACTGCTGCCGAGTCACTTCGGTGGTGTTCAGTGGCGCCTGTTCTGATCTAACATACGCAGGACACCACCTACTAAGCCCCCTACTGACGACAATAATTGCTTAGTCGCGGAGCCGGCGTGAGTGAGCTCTCCCTCCGGAGGGCGCCACCACGTCCGTCCAACGACAGCTCCCATGGACTCGCCGATACCGGTGACCCCGACGGAACCAAACCAAGGCCACAGACGTGGAGAGGACATCGAAACTGAGGTCACCATGAGAGCAGGGCATGAAGGGCCACAGAATTTGAGACATTTTTTTTATGCTGATCGATGAGAATGAGGATGATTAAGATGATGCTACGGATTTCCATTTCGGTCTGAGACTACATGACAGGGCTGTACTCTACGCTTCCTTTCATAATATATCCCGGCGTCAACCAGGCCCGAGAGATACAGGCACCTGCAGTGTTGGTCAGGAAATTTGAGCAACACTCTCAGAAACGCATCCATTAAGTGGATGAAACTCGACTGTGTGGTCCCAGTCTTCCCAACTGAGTCCGCAGCAACTCAACTCTGGGTAGGAGCCGGTCGGGGCAGAAAAACCCACATGACTTCTGATGGGATTCGAACCCACGACCTCCCAGCCGGGAGTCCGCGACGCTGACCACTTCGCCACGGCGGCTGGTCTGACAACAAATTTGTTCACAAGTACATGGAAAAGGAAGTGCTAATCTGAGGTGATTTGGGTCTTTTTAATACTTCAAAGGTATATACTGAGCTCTTACTTTTTGCAGGACAGGACAACATAACACAAAATGCACTTCACTTTCTATCTCCTCTCTACAGAGTTGGCATAATAAATCTGCATCGCTATGGAGTCGGTGACGGTAATAGTACACTGTAATTTCAGAAATGCTGAGTCTGAATGTAGAAGCTACATCTTTTCAAAGCTTGTCCAGATTCAGCAATAGATACGTTTTGAAATTGGGCACAGTGCAAAAGGATCTGTAAACGTTAAATCTTTCACTATTGCTCACATGATAATTCTATACTTGCCATCTCCACGCAATCAATCTATCTCTGAAAATCCGAAGAAAATCATCAATTGCATCAACCCCTTGGTTCAGCCAGACATAACCAAACCCATACATATAAAGTCTATAACGAACATTTGAGGCCCATTTTCTTTTGTTACGTTCGTCCAAATCAAACAACATACGATATGCCTTATATGGTATTCTATGCTCATCCATTCTAGTTAATTCGAACCAAAGCTTAGTACATTTTATTAAAGCAGAATTTATGTAAATAGTATATCCGTTCGTTTCTCCACACACCAGATCATTTGGTGTTCGTATGTCGACGCCAAAAAATCGTTTGAATTCAAACAAATGTACTTTTTCGCAGTGCAATGCTGCATTATCCAGTCCCCATAATTCTGCACCGTACTGAACCATTGGTTGAATCTGTGATTTTAGAAATGTGTTTAGAGAGTTTTTTTTTCAACTTGTACAATTTTTGCAAAATACATAGCAATGCATTCTTGACTCGACTAGAAAGATTATTGCATGCTGCTACAAAACGGATTCTTGTAAGTAAATTCCCAGATATCTGTACATATTTACAATAGGCATGATTATTGCATTGTAAGTGCATTTATCACCAGAAGATAAATAACCCCCTTTACTTTCATTCATATTCACCCTCACGTGTAATGCTGACGCTGCACAACACAGACTAATGATCTGTATTTGCAGGCCAATAACTGTTTCAGCCACATCATCAGCCAGTAATAATATAAACAGTTCAAAATAATCATGTGTAAAGGTTGCACCATGTTTGCATTCTCTTATCACTTCCGATGCTAATTAACTGATAAATAAAGAGAACAGTATAGGGCTGCAAATATCACCCTGCTTTACCCAACGAGTACACTCAGTCAGTTTAGCTCCACATCTGACCCTAGCTTTTACATTCATGTGTATGCTACGAATATTTTTTTTTTACAATTTGCCTTTATTTCCACTTTTCAGAAAGATCGGCTATAACAAGTTCCTTTCTATAGAATCAAACGCCTTTTCAAAATCAATGAAGGCAACGTATAGTTTACGGTTGAAACAAAACTTTTCTTGTATTAATGCCAACAAAGTAAATATATGGTCAACTATAGAGTAGCCTCTTTTAAATCCCGCTTGGTGTTCGCCCATCAAATTATATTCTTCTATCCATTCTTGAAGTCTGTTATTTATAACTGCACCATAGATTTTACTGCTGATATCACACAAAGAATGCCTCTATGATTGCTAGGGTTATTTACATAACCCTTTTTAAGCAAAGGGAGTACGATAGAGTCTGTTCAGTTGTCTGGGAAAACACTTGTCAAGCAATGCATTAAAAATTTTATGAAAAACAATCAACTGTCCGACCCCCTGCATATTTTAGCATTTCCCCTATAACCCATCTGGTCCTGCAGCTTTACCATTTTCCAGTTTTCTTATTGCAAGCATTACTTCCTCTCTTGATATGCAGCGATTCATTGCTCTCATTTCTTCTTCTTCTTCATACGCATATTCTAAATCATTATCTATAATATCTATTCCTGTAGTTGCTATACCATTCATCAACACTTAAATTATTATGAACTCGTTTTCGTTTAAAGGATATTTTTTTGAACAATTTCCCCAAACTCTCTTTACTGTAGAAACTCTCTTTACTATAGAAACAAGTTTTTCCAGTAACATATCATTGTACTGTTTTTCTTTCCTTTTCAACAGATTCTTATATTCTCTTCGTGCAAAACAGTAAGCATCACTATCACTTTCATCCCTTGTTTTTTTCTCAATATCGAGAGCAAACCTTTTGCTCTAATCTTGCTTTGTCTGCATTCCTTATCATACCAGTCTTTTTTTTTTTTTATCACACTTTGACAAACAAATATTCTTTTCCATACAATTAGCTTGTTTCTTAATACATTCATTAAACATGTTCAAAGCACCGTTGCAATCATAATAAACCAAATCAATTGCTCGATCGAGGAACGATTGTGATTCATCAGACTGCATCGCACTAATATAAACATTCGCAAAATCTGAGTTCCACACAAATTTTTCAATACACTGTTGTTCATCCACTGGAGTGGAAACACTTACCTTGTTAGTACTCCCGGGCAATTTCAAATAAAACTCAACAGGTAAATGGTCTGATTCCAATCTTCCTAATACAATCAGTTTACAAGAAGAAAACAAAATGGTTAGCAGTTCTTTGGAGATTAGAAAATAATCATCACACTATTTTCTGTTTCTGATTTATATGTATAGTTGCGTTCAGTATCACCATTACAAATGCCATTGAGTATACATAAATCAAGCGCTGTACACATGTTTAACAAACATTTTCCATAACAATTAAGTACGTTTTCAGCAGATTTTCTTACATGACTATTATAAACAGAACGGCTGTTGAAATGATTTCCAAATAAACCATCGTCACCAAACACATCAGAAGAAAAGTTGGAGGTTCTGCCGTTTAAATCTCCTGATAAAATCACATAAACGTCATCAAGCTCACTCAAACAATCAAAAATACATTCTTAAAGTGCACTTATACTGTTATCGATATCAAAATGAGCATAATAAGATGAAACCTCTGGTGGGACATAGGTACATGCATATATAACATCCGTTGTTAAACCCAAAAGACTTGTCAATCAAAAACAAAAGAACATTTGGAGAATTTGTCTTAATTTCTAGAATGTAAGACATAAGTTCATTTCGGATAAGGCATTATATGCCACCTGACGTTCTTTCTTTTTTTTTTAATAGTAAATTTAACGGCTGGCTTGGAAAAAGTAGTATAACCTGGAAAAGTGACATGCTGAAGATCATCTACAAAAGTTTCTACAAGACGCATGAAATCAAATTTAAACAAATAAGACATGCAATCTCCGTTGTTTACCGTAGACAGCAGTCCATTTATATTCCAATGTATAAATGAAAAAGACAGCACTATTTTTCAAAACTATAATTAACATTGTGTAATATACCACTATCTACATACAATTTTCTTTTCTGAGATCTTAGTGATTGATGTTTTTCTTGATTGATCGACGAAGTATAACTTTTACGTCTTTTGTAATAATTTTCCTTCTGATATGTGCCCTCATTTAAACCGCAAATATTTACATCTGACAATAGAACACACTCCGGACCCCGGAGACGATCGTCAGCAATTCTCTTTTCATCCGTGCTATCCTTTCTATAACGTAACGGGTCTACACGACAAGCGTTTGTACAAAAATCATTATATTTAACAGAAATGAAATCGGAACTTGAAAAAGTCTAACTAAATACCAAATCATCTCCTGCCACTCCCCTCCCCCATACATCAACCAATCCAGTATTCACTTTGTGGGACAGAGAGAGAGAGAGAGGGAGAAGAGAGAGAGAGAGAGAGAGAGAGAGAGAGAGAGAGAGAGAGAGAGAGAGAGAGAGAGAGAGAGAGAGAGAGGAGCACACGCTGTAGTTAATTTACACTTAAGTTCATGGACATGAACGTTCGCATTTGTTTTTCAAAACAGCTTGAGTAGGAACCCATGGCAGAGAGGGGTCAAGCGGTGAAGTCGTGTGCATGTGAAAGATAACATCAGCAATGGCTGTTTAAGAGCTGGATTATTTTTAGGAGAAGACAGCCTTTCGTTCGAAGTCTTTTGACATTTGGAGAGAGGCAATGTTTGCCAGAGGGTAATTTGTATGAGTATGGCCGCTGTCATTTAATACCATATAAAATTGTTACACGAAGGTCTCCACATCCACTCTTACATTGACAGACGATCATACACCTCGCACGCAACCACACATCTGACTCTCTTTCTTTCAATGAACACAAATCAAAATAATACCATTTGAAATTCTTCCCCGGAAAAAAAACACGACAATTGTTTTTCCTTTCTTTTACACATTACTCGTTTGGCGCGCGGGGATTTTAATCGCTCATTTTTTTTTCTCTTTGGCTAACACGCACACACACACACACACACACACACACACACACACACACACACACACACACACACACAAAACAAGACAGAAGAAATAAGACAGAAGAAATCGCTGCAATACTTCACAACAATGGTAATAGCTTTCATGTGCTTTGTATAGCAGAGTCTTGGCTAACCGATATGATTCCAGATTCTGATATGTGCATGCCAAATTATGATGCAATCCGATTAGACCCAAAAGCACCTAGAACAACAGGTTTACTTCTTTACCTTGCTAAATCATTAACCTTCAAAAGAAAAGAGTATCTTGAAAAATACAACGTAGAATCCGTCTGGATAGAATTAAATCTTAAACACTGTAAGCCAGTAATGGTAGGATTCCTATACAGAAACCCAGCAGAAACCACTGATTGGTTCGATAGGTTTAACTTAATGATGGATGCCGCAATACTGGAATCAAAGGAAATTATTCTTTTTGGAGACTTTAACATAGACTTAACTGTGCCTGGGACTAAATGGAGTCATACTTATGCAATGTATGGGTTGGAACAAATAATCGATCGTCCTACTCGAATCACTGAACAAACGGAAACTCTTATTGATCACATTTACGTCAACACTAAAGATAACATAGTGGAAATGTGTTCTGTACAGACAGGCTATAGTGACCATTGTTCAGTTTGTCTAACATGGTCAAAGAAAGGTGTCAAAATTCCTAAGTCTGGACATAAGGAAATTTTTTATAGACGCTTCACGCATTTTGATAAAAATGCCTTCCTTAATGATTTGCTTAACTCTGAATTAGATTACATTTATCAGTTTAGGAACCCTGACGATGCTGCGAACTTTTGGATAAGTACATTCAATTCAGTATATGATAAACACGCGCCGTTTGTAAGAAAAAGAGTGAAACATGTCATTAAACCCCCATGGTTAACAAAGGAGATAGACAATGAGATATACAAAAGAGAGCATATCCTCAAGTCAAAGGATAAAGTGTCGTTCAGAAAACAAAGGAATAAAGTAAATTCCATGAAGAGAAAAGCAAAGAAACAATATTTTCAAAATTTAGTTTCGTCTTCTCAAAATTCAAACTTAATTTGGAAAGCTATCAATCTCTTGACTAACAATAATTCGAGAATGCAAAATCCAATAAAAGAAATATCACCAGAAGACTTCAACTTTCATTTTGCAAATATAACTAAGGATGTTATTGTAAATGATAAAACAAAGTACGATGATCTATGTATGTTAGAAAAATACTGTCGATGTAAAAACATTTCTTCGTGTTTTGACATACCACCATTGTCATTACATGAAGTATTTGATTATTTAACACACTTAAAACAGTCAGGGGCAAGGGACTTAGATGGAATTGATGGCAAGATACTAAAAATCGCTTCATTGACCATTGCTGAGACACTCACTTACGTTTATAATTTGTGTATTGATAAAAGCCACTTTCCCTTAAGATTTAAACAAGCAAAAGTTATACCTTTATATAAAAAAGGTGATCCCACCAATGTCTCAAACTATAGACCTATCTCAATATTATCCCTGTTGTCTAAACCACTCGAAAAACATGTTCAAACACACCTATATTCTCATCTTAAATATTACGATCTGATTCATGAAAATCAATCAGGTTTTCGAGAAAATCACTCTTGTCACACTGCTCGTGTACAACTTATTGATAGATGTCTTACGAATATTAACAATAATGACCTTACTGGAATTCTTTTTGTAGATTTTGCAAAAGCGTTTGACGTTATAAACCACTCCCTTCTAATAAAAAAGCTTATGTGTTACAAAGTATCGAATACAGCCTTAAAATTCTTTACCTCGTTTCTCACTGATCGTAACAGCTTGTTGAAATCAACTCCAAAAGGTCAAAGTTACTCCCTTTACAATTTGGTGTCCCTCAGGGGTCAGTATTGGGACCCCTACTCTTTTCTATTTATATAAATTACTTACCATTGTTTATAGAATGTTGTTGTGAAATGTTTGCTGATGATACCTCATTACAATCTCACAGTAGTAACCTTACTGAACTGGTAAATAACCTGCAGAAAAATATCAACAAGCTAATTACATGAACAGAAATGAATCATATGTCCCTCAATGCTAGTAAAACCAAATGCATGTATGTCACTACACGCCAGAAACGACAGAAAATGACATCCTCATTTGCGCCATTACATGCCCAAGGACAAAAGATTGAAGAGGTTACATCGCATAAAGTTTTAGGTGTTATCATTGACAACGATTTATCTTGGTCTTACCACATTGCGGATCTTGGAAAACGTATTTCTAACAGAATATATCATCTTTCAAAGATAAAAAAATTTCTAAATCTTCACCCCAGAAAGATATTCTTTCATGCGCACATTCTTTCTCTTATCAATTATGCATCCACGTTATGGGACAATGCCAGTGAAACTAATCTGAAACTAGTAAGTCGTCTGCATAAAAGGGCCATTAAATTAATTCAGTTGAAATCCAATACCTTGACAAAGAGTGATTACAAAGCTTTAAATATTCTTCCATTTAAAGACAGACTCTACTTCAACAAATGCTTGAGCATGTACAATGTAATGAATGGATCAGCCCCGAAGATAATTTTTGAAAGCTTTGTCTTCAATAGTTACAGACATACACATAAACTGTCTCTTCCCAGACCTCGATGTAATCTTTATAAATCAAGTTTTCTGTACTCTGGAGGGACCGCATGGAATAATTTGCCTTCCTCCATAAAATCATGTCGCTCAAAATACACATTTAAAAAAGCACTAAAAATGCATTTGATAGAAACTCTGCGCATCAGTTGAAGTCATTTCCTTTAATTCAATCCCCTTATCCCCATCTCTCTGTGTGTGTGTGTGTGTGTGTGTGTGTGTGTGTGTGTGTGTGTGTGTGTGTGTGTGTGAGTGTGTGTGTGAGTGTGTGTGTGTGTGTGTGTGTGTGTGTGTGTGTGTGTGTGTGTGTGTGTGTGTGTGTGCTTGAACTTGAAGTTCCAACAATAGTTTCATTATTGTTTCGGATTTCATATGAGAGTTATGTACTTGCATGAAAGAAATTGTGTTTTAAAAATGTTTTTTGAGCTTGTAGTTATATGTTCAATTAGTTTCTTTCTTGTTTATGAGGGCAGGATGTAAAAAAGCTGGAAAGCTTATTCTTTAACCCTCAATAAAGATAATTTTGACTTGACTTGACTTGACTTGACTTGACACACACACACACACACACACACACACACACACACATCACCCACTTTACAACAATCTTTAAAAAATCAAAACATTTCCTTTTTTCTCTCCTGGGTCACCAAGCGACCGACCCTGCCCCGCACACTGAAATCACTATGGGCACACGGACGTTAAATCTCTCTCTCTCTCTCTCTCCCTCTCTCTCTCTCTCTCCCCCCTCCCCCCTCTCTCTCTCTGAAAGTGAGCTGCCGTGATTACGAGACGACGCTCTGCACAGGCTCTGTTGAAGTATTAAATGCTACAGACCTGGCTGCAAAGTGAGGCGACTGCAGGCGGAAATCTACCTTGAAATGTTAGCACCGCAAAAAAAAAAAAAAAAAAAAAAAAAAAAAAAAAACGTAGACAAACGAATCACAAGACAAAACACGACGCGTTTCGACCTCTTAGGTCTTCTTCAGGCAAGATACAAAACCCTCGGGACAACGAAAATGAACGAGCAAACACTTACTTTCATCCAATTCGGCGCCGAACATTTCAAATTTGCCACAGACCTAGTTATTTCTACTTCTCCATGTTGGACAGACTGATTCTTTAGATACCATGCCGTGTGGAGGAACCCAGTTTCGGTCTGTGTGTGGCAGTTTCTTGCCGATTTTCATCGGCTTCATGTTGAAAAGAGTGAAAAGAAAGCTGGCCACGCGTTTCGCCATGCTGTCTCTTTCCCGCAGTGTGGACGGTGCTATGTTTGCATTGTTGTTCTCCTACCTCTTTGGGGGGAGTCTTTTGCTTCAGTGCGGAGACATGGAGAGCTGTTCTGGACCCAGTCCTTCAGGCGGAGATACGACGAGGCAGACACGATTCAATAGTGTTGGGGGTTCTCACAGGGTTAGTCGGAAACCCCCGTGATCTTTGACGTCTTCGAGTTCGGAGCCGACACTCAGCGAAATCATGGCTAGCATTGTATCCTTCAAGTGGGTAGACGAATGTCAAACTAGGGGAGCTCAGGAAAGCAGTCCATGATTTGTGCGAGGACTACGTAATTCTTCAGACTAAAGTGCTGGCCCTGAAGGATGTACTTTTTCGTAACCAGAACCAAAATCTGAAGAAAAAAACAGTGACTTGTGTTCAGAATTAGACGAATGTGATGCCAGAATTAGACGAATTAGACGAATGTGATGCCAGAATGAATGACTTGGACGGTGGCTCCAAAAGGAAGCTCTTATTTTCATTACCCAGAAATAAAAATGAAATATACAGATTGTGTGGGTTTACTTCGTGACCTGTTTACAAACTGCACCTGACTGACGACATTGAGCACAACCGCTGAATACCATACCTGACTCTCCCATCATTTTCTGTTGTGTATTTTACATAAGAAAAAGAAAATTCTGCAAAATAAACGCAAACTTCAGGGACGCAACCTGTTCATAGCAGAAGACTTTTCCCGACGTGTGGGAGACCTCAGAAGACGGTCTCCACATCTCAAACAAGCCAGGGCGGCAAGAGATGTACAATAGTCTTCAATCATTTGTTGATCGAAGGGAAATAGTGTACGTGGATGGTGAAGACAGACTGCGGTGTCAGCCGGTCCCTTTATTCTCCTGTATGTCGGTACTTGCTTGAGGAGACTCAAACGTGAAAGATACACAGATGTCACTGCTGGCACAACCCAGTGTAACCGACAGTGCTACTGCACGTGATTTTGGCGAAGCATGCGTAAACTGTGTAGGGAGTGGAGAGGATAGTTCGTGCGGTGAATTGCATCAGTGGGAAAGGACGTGTGAGCGAGAGCGTGATCCGGTTGTTGCGGAAATTGTAAACAGCCAATGACTGGCTCCTATCTTTATTGTGTGGGGATCGGAATTACTGACTTCAAATCTTCATCATCATTCTCCGGAAAAATGCGAGAGTGATATTTTGGAAATTCAGCTGTCCAGTCACCCACCTAGTCTGAACAGATGCTCTGAAGAAAAATCATTGAATAATTATGGTAAGCTGTTTTTAAACATGTGCATTTATGTATTCAAATGGTTTGTGTTATGGTGATCGAGTGGTTGCTACACGTAGGTGTCAGTGGATGCAGTGTGATTTGATGTTTTGTGATTTATTCTCTTTTTTGTGTAATGTT
>CM065722.1:54485165-54562665 GCA_033310375.1 Conus canariensis | reverse complement strand
TGTGTGTGTGTGTGTGTGTGTGTGTGTGTGTGTGTGTGAGGAGTAGAGAGAGAGAGAGAGAGAGAGAGAGAGAGAGAGAGAGAGAGAGAGAGAGAGAGAGATTGTAAAGTATTTTTTGCAAAGTATGCACCAAGGATGTTTGCATTGTGTTCTTCAGTGTCTTAGTCACTTGGTGATTTATAGATTTTAAGATTATCGCTGACTGATGGGCAAGTGACTTTGCTACGTGCTCCTTGGACAGATAAAAAAAGGTCTGACAACATAGCAGAATGGAATCGTAGACCATTTGCAGAGTGTAAAGCCATGGTACACCGAGAAAATGAGGAACTTGGAGACCTCTCCTTCAGTGTGGTGCCCCAATGGGAGTAGACTGTAGGCGATATATAAAACACGCTTTGGCCATTATGAAAAACAAACAAAAAACAAACAAACCATCTGTCTCACCCCTGTCATAACTCTCTCTCTCTCTCTCTCTCTCTCTCTCTCTCTCTCTCTCTCTCTCTCTCTCACACTCTCGCTGTGTGTGTGTGTGTGTGTGTGTGTGTATGTGTGTGTGTGTGTGTGTGTGTGTGTGTGTGTGTGTGTGTGTGTGTGTGTGTGTGTGTGTGTGATGTTTTTCAGTTAGTCTCTTCGTGGCATCCCATAGAAATCAGTGTTGGAGAAACGTGTTGGCGTAATGAGATATTGCCATGGATCTGGTCTGTCTCTCCACCCACACAGAACATCGGACAGCGCCAACAAAGCCCACTCTAGGGTAATTATGACATTACTGTCCCGTGAGAGAAGGTCGTGCAGGTGTTTTGACGGACTGCTGGGCGGTCAAGGGTCTCCACGACCTTCTGGCTTCACTTCGGCCAGTGACGTAGGGCTGTTGTAAGCGGCCCGGTCTTTCCGTCGTCAACCCAGATCAGTCTGTCTCGGGGACGTCCCCCCTCCACTGTACACTGCGGAAAGGTCTTGGACAGGAAGTCATGGAGTCATGGCGAGACGCATGACTGCTCCACGTTAGCTTACCACACTCTTTGATATCGAGGAGACGTTCATATGTCCAACTGTTCCCTGAGCTTTTCAGTGTCCTCAGGGAGGTGTCAGTTGGTAGGGACATCAGGGAGGTGTCAGTTGGTAGGGACATCAGGGAGGTGTCAGTTGGTAGGGACATCAGGGAGGTGTCAGTTGGTAGGGACATCAGGGAGGTGTCAGTTGGTAGGGACTAGTCTGTACACGCTATAACAGGGAGGTGTCAGTTGGTAGGGACTAGTCTGTACACGCAAAACAGGGAGGTGTCAGTTGGTAGGGACTAGTCTGTACACGCTATAACAGGGAGGTGTCAGTTGGTAGGGACTAGCCTGTACACGCTATAACAGGGAGGTGTCAGTTCGTACGGACTAGTCTGTACACGCTATAACAGGGAGGTGTCAATTGGTACGGACTAGTCTGTACACGCTATAACAGGGAGGTGTCAATTGGTACGGACTGGTCTGTACACGCTATACCACATCCACTAAGCCATGAGATCACAGTGCGCATGGTTTAGAATCACATGCCTGACATAAACATTTGTCTGATTTTTTTTTTTTTTTTTTTTGGGGGGGGGGGGGGGGGGGGGGGGAGTTTTTCATGGCACACAATGACGTCCTTACCTGCCTCATGAAGCTGCTGTATATTCGAGGTATTGAGAAAAAAAAACGACGAAAAAACACCACACACACACACACACACACACACACACACACACACACACACACACACAAACGAGAGAGAGAGAGAGAGAGAGAGAGAGAGAGAGAGAGAGAGAGAGAGAGAGAGAGAGAAATTCAATTTGCAACCAAATACTTTTGAAAATCATCAAATGTAGAAACTGGTGACTGTATGCAGATGGACAAAGTCAAATACAGTCCTTTGGTGGTACAGGTGGCTGACTGCTGTGCCCGGATTTATTTCTGTTACCTGTTACTATTCGTGAATGTACTGAGTGCGTCTGGAAATATGTCCAATCGACATGCATGTTAAAACAGTAAACAATGCATTATCATAGTGACAGGTTGTTTGAAAAATAGATACATTTCAATATATGCAGATTTATACAGATGTTATTACCCAGTTTACAAAGCATGCCTCACATTTCAATCTGCACTTTATGTCAACCCACGCTAATGAATGGCCTTTAAATTAATTGGCTAAATGTTACTGATAGGCAAAGTTTGAATAGCTTTACTACTGGCCGTGGTACTCCGAAATACTGTTACAAATAATGCAATACTTGACTTTGTTTTGAAAGATTATTTAGTTCACAATAAACTCTGCATCGATGGCCGTTCTATCATATCACAGACGATGTCTTCTTACAAACCGACTCAGCGTGTTTCAGAAAAAAAAGAGTTGAGAGATAAATAAAATTGGTATCAAAGAAAACTGTCCCTTTGTACGGGTTTTACTATCCAATTTCAGGTGACATACAGTAGTATTTTGGCTTAGATGTGGTCTTGCTTATTGTAACTGCAGAACCCGCAGTCTAAAAAAAAATGCACGTAGGCCTAAGTAGAGATGATATTGGAAATTGCAATTCGTCTCACACGCAAAATGACTACCATCATCCCTCAAAAACTATCAACTACGGTAAAAACGATTAAATGAGGCGGTGACAGTTTAAACATGTTATTCCTGAATTTGATTAAATCAAATATGAACATCTAAATTACGAAGAAAATTCAAGCAAAATTTTCACATCTCATATAGGTCAGACTTTTGTTGTTATTGCTGAAAATAAATGTCGATTTCAACAATGAACTTGTAATCGTGTTACATTCTAAGTGTGCTGTCACAGCAGATGTGCGTGCACCCTTTGCCTGCAGCACGGCTCGACAGGCACTTGAATGGCTGGAGAAGTGACGTCTCATTCTTCAGCTTCATCCGGTGTTTGTCTCATCGTGCTAAGTCATACTGTAAATTGACAGAGACCAGGAAATATGTGTGTGAGAGGATAAGTACGCATTTGGTTGTTCAAGTTTGCGTGCATGCACACGCGTCTCTCTCTCTCTATATATATATATATGTGTGTGTGTTCAAGAAGAGCTTACTCCGAGGAAGCACTTGAAACCAGGATCTATTTGCACGTTTTTCAACCTGTCCTCAGCAGAGAGAGAGAGAACGTGTGTATGAATGTGTGTCAAAAAAGAGCTCAGTCAAACGAAGTGCTGGAATCCAAAGCCTGCTTTCAAATTTTCAAGTCTGTCCAAAACAGAGTGGGATATATACTACTCAAAACAATTGAAGTACCACCCCTAATTTTTGTATGCAATTTTTAAAAAGCTCTGATAAACCAATTAATATTGATAATTGAATAAATTCTGCTGGATAAGCTTACCCGGTTCTCAAATACTACTCCTCGTGCATTTTTGTTATGTTAAAGTCGGTCAGCAGTTATCTACCGCGTCGCATCTGAGGCAAAAAAATCCCGAGAAATTATCGAACTTGTGTCGCTCCCAGATTTTGACACAGACACAGCAAGAAAAAAAAATGTGATGCACGTGAAAGCAAGGTCTTTTCTGAGCAGAATTGCAATCAGTTAGCACATTTGACGGGTATAAAAAGTCGCGAAATTTAGGAAGATTTAACCATGCCTGCGAGACAACGACTAAGCAACACCGACAGAGGAAGAGCGATAGCATGGTACCAAGAAGGTATTGGCTTGAGGGAGATTGGTCGACGGCTTGGAGTGAGTCACCCAGTCATTCTGAGGCTCAGAGACCGTTGGCTTAACACTGGAAGTGTTGAAGAACAGCAGGGACGTGGACGGACGAGAAGCACCTCCAGACAGCAGGATCGGTTCATTGTTATCGCTTGTCTGAGAGACCGTTCAGCCAGTGCCACAGTACTCCGAGACCAGCTACGACAAGCCAGCAACGTCAACGTCAGTACCCAGACAGTTCGGAACCGGCTCCACGACGCCAACTTGAGGTCAAGGTCCCCAGCAGTGAGATCAATACTGACCCCAGCGCATCGAGCTCATCGTCGGGTCTGGGCAGCATGTCATAGAAGGTGGACAAGAGCTGAATGGGCAACAGTACTCTTCACAGACGAGTCAAGGTTCACCCTCAGGTTCAACGACGGGCGGGTTCGCGTCTGGCGACGTCCTGGAGAACGCTACGTTGACGCTGCCGTCAGGGAGCATGACCGCTATGGAGGTGGGTCCGTGATGGTGTGGGGTGGGTTCAGCCTACGTCACAGGACCCCCCTACACCGTGTTGAAGGCCGCCTGACCGGTGCCACCTACCGCGACACCATCATCCGCCCCCTTGTGATGCCCGCCCTGAGGGCAGTTGGCCAGGGCGCCCAGTTCCAGGACGACAACGCGCCGTGCCACCGAGCCGCCATCGTGAATCAGTTCCTACAAGGGCAGCAGGTGACAAGAATGGACTGGCCTGCCAGGTCACCAGATTTGAACCCCATAGAGCATCTGTGGGACGTGCTGGGGAGGCGAGTGCGGGCCCACAACCCTCCAGCAGACACCGTGGACCAGCTGTTTCAGTTGCTGGAGCAGGAGTGGCAGGCGATCCCCCAGGACACTCTCCGCCGCCTGGTGCACTCCATGAGACGTCGATGTGACGCTTGTTTGAACGCGAACGGTGGTCATACCCGTTATTAACATCATGACATCTACCATAGACTCTTGTTACTTTTCATTTTGGGGGTATGTCTCTTTAATCAAGTGTAAAACAAAGATAATTTTTTGTCACGGTGTTTGAATAAATTTGAATGGATTGAGGAATAATAAAAATAAAATATTCAATCATTAAATTATGTTCAGCTTTGTTTTCTTTCGAATGACAGCAGTTTTCCTAAGTGGTACTTCAATTGTTTTGAGTAGTGTATATATATGCTGAACAATTAAGTAGTGGGGGGAAAAACTAGTGTTGGTTAACACTTCTTCCATCATTATAGTAATGATTTGACAAAGATTTGAAATAAAAAAAAAAAGGGGGGGGGGGGGGTGTGTATGAAAAATGAAGACCCTTCACTAGCTGCATGAGGAAACCATCGCAATCCCTCTCGAAGGCAGATCTATATGTATCACCTGCTCCTAGGCCTTTTGTCCGCTGGATCGGAACTCATCAGGGCGACACGGCTGATTGTGTCTGTGCTCTTGGCATCAAATAGAGACACACCACAGTCCGCAATTCTGTGGTGTTCTCACCACCGAGGGTTCAGAGAAGAGTCCAACAGCACCCCAAAGCAGCCAGCGAAAGGTAGTAGAATAAATAAAACGAAAGTGTGGAGAGGTAAAAAGTTGCTGAAAAATTATGCAAACCGTGTAAAATGTAGGGGATAATCTTTGAGCCTATGCTTGAGGATCCATTTAAGGATGCAAGGGAGATTAAAAAAAATATGGAACAGCCTGAGTGGTCAGCTCTGCTGTTCAATAATCCAAGCATTGTCAGCGGCTAAGAATTGAGTAGAACAACCTTTACTTGGATCTCCTAAGAGATGCAATCGCCCACTGATTGACCAAACAATATAATGCTGAACAATTAAGTAGTGGGGGAAAACAAGTGTAGGTTAACAATTTTTCCATCATTATAGTAATGATTTGGCAAAGATTTGAAATTAAAAAAAAAGGGGGGGTGGGGGGTGGGGGTGGGAGAGGGGAATGTATGCAATAAAAATGAAGACCCTTCACTAGCTGCATGAGGAAACCATCGCAATCCCTCTCGAAGGCAGATCTGTATGTATCGCCTGCTCCTAGGCCTTTCGTCCACTGGATCGGAACTCATCAGGGAGACACGGCTGATTGTGTCTGTATATATATATATATATATATATATATATATATATATATATATATATATATATATATATATACTAGCAGGGGCACCCGGCGTTGCCCGGGATATGAACATTCTTTGTGATACTCACGTGACGGCAAACATGTATTAATTGTTTTGATTTACAATCAATCCCCCCCCCCCCAACATCTTCCCACCCCCTCCCCCCACACAAATACACATTCTGTCTGTCTGTCTGTCTGTCTGTCTGTCTGTCTCTCTCTCTTCTCTCTCTCTCTCTCTCTCTCTCTCTCTCTCTCTCTTTATACATTCTATTGTTTTCCGCCTGCCTCTGGCCCCTTTCCTCTGGATCTTCCCTAGCACGTCGAGATGCTTTTCTCGCTCGTTTTTCCGCCTGCACTCACTGTTCCCATTCCCATTCTTCTTCTTGCCCTTAATTTTGTAGGAATAGACTTTGTGCAGAAGTAGTTTATTTCAACGGGTCTGTGTCTAATGTAAAAATAATGTATCAGGCTTCGCACTGTACAATCATTTTTCTGGCCCCTCTCATTCCTCCCTTTTCATCCCCCTACCCTATCCCATCCATGTTGCAAAATTACTTCCCGTTACTGGACATACGCATACCGAATTTTATCAATAACGGTGTAAATTTAGAAAATAACGGTTTTTAACGGTCAATGTTAAGTTTTGGTTCGTAAAATTTGCATAACATTGTTCAGCGCTTAAAACTGTACGTGCATACGGAATGTTATCAAGAACGGTGAAAATTTAGAAATTCAGAAAATAACGGTTTTTAACGGTCAATGTTAAGTTTCGGATCTTGAAAATTGTATATCATTGTTTAGCGTTCAAGTTGCACATGTATATCGAATTTCTTCAAGAATACTCTAAATTTATAAAATACCGTTTTTTAACGGTCAATTTTAAATTTTGGTTCGTAAAAGTTGTATATCATTTTTCGGCATTTAAAACTGCACATGTATACCGAATTTCATCAAGAACAGCCTAAATTTTGAAAATAACGGTTTTTAACGGTCAACTTTAATGGTCATAATGAGTATCTAATGAACCAGTGTAACCCGCTGGATGTTCCTGTATACTTATGTCACGTTTGGTGGCGATCCGATGACTCTCGTGGCCGCCAACCTCAGAAGATCGGGTTTTAAACATTTTTTTTTTTTATAGGGTTTGGTGTTTTTAACGGTTTTTAGCTGTTACAAATAACGTTTCTTAACTGCCAAATAACGGTTCTATTTTTCGAGAAGTAGCCCCGTACCTGTGCAATGTCACAACGGCTATTTGAAGAAAAGCAGAGGAAAAATATATCTTTGAAACCGTTATAACAGTTTTTTTTAACGGTTTTTAACGGTTTTATTTTTTGAGAGATTAGCCCCAAACCATTCTCGGTTCACAACAGACGTGCCTGCTAAATTTCAAGAAGATCGGGTTTTAAACAGTTTCTTTTATAGGGTTTGGTGTTTTTAACGGTTTTTAACTGTTATAAATAACGTTTTTTAACTGCCAAACAACGGTTCTAATTTTAGAGAAGTAGTCCTGTACCTGTGCAATGTCACAACGGCTATTTGAAGAAAAGCAGAGGAAAAAGATGTCTTTGAAACCGTTTATAACAGTTTTTTTAACGGTTTTTAACGGTTTTATTTTTTTAGAGATTAGCCCAAAACCATCCTCGGGTCACAACAGACGTACCTGCCAAATTTCATGACAATCGGTTGAGCCGTTTTTGAGTCTATAGCGTACACAGACAGACAGACAGACAGACACACACACACACACACACACACACACACACACACACACACACACACACACACACACACCAGAGAACTATAAAATGTGTGTTCTGGCTCACCCGGCTCCGCTGTTGCTCCGCCGGCTTACCCAGAACACACATTTTATAGTTCTCTTATAGTAAACACTTTACAAACATACATAATGTGTAGGATTATCTGTTTTTAACACTAATTTAGAAAACTTTTGAGACTTAAGTTTTTGCTTAATCCTTCGTTTTTCTTGATCGTTTTCAATAACATCATTTTCTTTCATACATTCATCAAAAGCATCTCTATCTTTCATATGAAATAAAACCACTGTCTTTAATTGTTCTCTAAAGTCTTTTAAAACTGAGTTATATTTCTGACATAAAATCCATACACTTATCCCAGCATGTCTCCCGCTAAAAGCCAGTTTTGATAAAGCGTTTCTTTTTTTGACTATGTCTCTCTCTGCTGAACAATCATCTATAATAAATAGTGTTTGTGTTCCTTCAAACGATCTAAAGAAATGTTCTAAGCACTCACTTAATTTATTGCTAGGGTCAACTAAATATATGTTGTTGTCTGCCCATATAAACCTTCTGTCGTGATATGCTTTGTTCCATTTTAATGTTGTACAAAAAATTACTATGTGTTCAAAATTATAACGATAAACTGTTTCTAATAGGTCTAAGACGAATATTGTTTTTCCACAACCAGTCTGTCCACAAATCAATGAACAATGAGGGGTTTTTGTCATAAAGTTTAACATCGACTCCAAAGTCATCTGCTCCATAGTTTTATAACAGAATTTAATTTACACCAGTTAGTGTTGTTATCATACTATCCGTCAAAATTTGATCAGTACAATAAAATCTTATAAGGTCTAAATGTGTCAGATTAATCCAACTCAGTTTTGTCAGATTGTTTCTATTAAGACTAACATTGATTTTGTTGCTTGTTGTTACGACCTTAAAATTTTCACCATCGTGACGAACCACAACAGTAACTTTAAGATTGTCAACGTCTAAGTTTTGCCAGCTAATAAGAATTCCTTCCATAAGGTTGTCACTGACACCCACAGCTCCATTCCTCCCCACATCTTTTAAGACAGAAATTTCAAGTATTATTGTGAACGTGTCTCCTAATAACTGTACTTTTGTAGTAGCTTCCTTCAAAACTGATTCTCTTCTGTGGAGGATGTACTGTTTGCTCCCAAACTTCTTTATTTCGATCTCTTTCCGACTGTTGTCCTCTGGCATAAGACTTACATGTAAAGGGCCAGAGTTCAATGCTTTTCTGAAACTTTTTTGACGGTCAAAAAATGTAAATGGGCTTACGAATTCAAATTTTATGTCCCATTCTAAATATGGTTCTAAGTGCCATTTGTTGTCAGTTTTTCGAACTATTTTATATTTATACTGACCCGCATTATTTGCTTCTAGATTGCGTAGTTGTTCTAGTTTAGGAAACCTTTTGTTGTCGTCAACCTCTTTGCGCTTATAATAACCATCTTTAGTGTACTCAAAACCATACAAAGTGCCTATCTCACCGTTTTGTTCAAAGTCCTCAACGTCTGCAAGGTCTTTTAATTCTAAAGTTACACACCTCTCAGGCGCTAATGTAACTCCTGATTCTTCTGGCCCACGAGACATTATTTTTTAGTACACCTTATTATTTTATTTCTAAAACAATGTGCAGGTTATCACATTTCACGACTTTCCCTGTTTTATCTGTGATCTTTATATTAAATGATCTGACCCTCCCACAAGCTAATTTTTTAAACTGTAAATTAGGGAATTGTATAATTTCATAATCGCAATATGCAGCTTTCCCTGATGGAAGAGCTCTTAAAACAGTTGAGGGCCTTCCATCATATAAGTTTTCATCAGTGCTCAGCTCGTCCAAATGAACATAGAGTAATGAATGTAATGCAAGATCGAGCGGATATTCTCCCTCATAAGTAGTTTCGTCTGATGTAACTATAAAACTATGATTGTCAGTTGCAAAGCCTAACATTTTAGCTAGCTCTACATCAAAAAGGTAATGGTCTACTTCTTCTTCAGGTTTGAATGTCAACATTATTTTCAAATTTGCATTGTTAAGTTTGAGAGTAATGTCGAAGTTACTCATTGCTTCTTTTAGCGAGCAAAACCCGTAATAACCATCAGGTATGGTTAACTGGCTAACTAAGTTTCCTCTATTGTCAAATTTTTTAATCTTATTATTCTCCTTGGATTCAGTTATATTAAACCATACGACTTTGTAAAAAATTTCATGGAGTGCGACCCTTTGGGTTCCGCAGTTATTATCAATAGCATATTCTAAAAACGAAGGACTGTCTTGAGTTGTTATTGTTACAAACATTTTTAAAACAAATTTAAAAATGAGTGCATTCAAATATACTAATGCAAAATATTCTGTCGGGCCGCACTACAGTCCTAAAGATATAACAACTGATACCCTCGACATTTCTGTGACTCAGTCTGACGCCTTTCAAGTAAAGGTTAGTACTCCATTGAACAGATATCTTAACCCTCCTATTAAAAACGACTACATCCCGAAAGTGTGGTTCAGTCATCCGATGCAGTTTTATCAGAACCAGTTAAACTTTGCTGTGTTTTGTGCTTCAACTGGGTGTGGAGTGTCGTATGCTGATCATTTAAATCATCCTGTTCCTTTGGTGAGGTCAGTGTATAGATTTCATTTTTATTACACCTTCAGACGTATTTTATCTGAACTGCAAGCGCCATTACCAAATGACAAAACGTTTAATCCATTCAGCAACAGAATAGATTACAAGGCTTTTGAAAGGATCTGTAACGAATTTGATATTGACCCAAAGACAGACTTTAGACAAAAGTTGGATCTTAATAATGGTTTAGGCACCCTTTATTTTTGGGGCGTGCACAGAAAGTATAACTATGATTGGAATCCTCCTTACACATCTTTCTCTTCAGGCACAACTGTTCACCTCGGGTCCATAGAGCAAGAGCATAAAACAGCATGGACAACATTTATTTTGGATACTTCTAATGGTCTAACTAGAGCGGGAATAGAACGAATAAACGACTCCATTCGTACTTATGTTTGGTGTTTGCTAGGTTCACAAGCACAAGCAAGATCGAACATAACTGATCCTTCTACTGGCTTTGATGCACAAAAACAGTACTTGGCAAATTTAGAGGATTCTATTAATTCTGCAATTGATTTGCCTTCAAGTATTAAAAGGTACCAAAATGTTTTGCAATACGCAAGATCGAAAGTAGACTTCGCCGTTGGCACTGGTTTATACATGCTGCCTTCTGACCTCAGACTTCAGATAGGAACAATAATAAACTATAATAATGAAATCCTTGTGGCTGACAATGAAGAGAAGGTCGGAAAAAACGACATAAATTCTAAGCCAGCAATAGCAATAAAAAAGAAGTCCCAATCCCCGTGGCCCCCTCTAAACCCCATCCAATCCTCGAGACCCCCTCAAAACCCCATCCAATCCCCGTAGCCTCAAAAAATAATGACCATGAATATGAAAAGACGGCACTTGTTATTGGATTAACTGCCCTAGGATTACTTGGTCTTTATCTTACTATAAAGTAACCCAACTATTAAGACAACTAATGTCCATAAGTGCTCAGCCATAAAGCCAACTACTTTACTTGCGGCAGACAAAAGCCAGCTAACGATCCCCCCTATTATACCAGGCAAAGAGTCTATTGCTTTACTGGCTAATTTTTTTTAATAAACTTGCAAGATGATCAAGTTGTTTTTTTTACCCATGATTTATCTGATGGTGGTCCTGGTGGCACTGCTCCCCCACCACCGCCGCCTGTAAGAGCCATCACCAGTGTACTTATTGCAAATCCTAAGGCTGTTATAACACTTGCTAATGTGACACCTTGCTCTCTAAACAGTGTTCGTATTCGTTCTGCTAGCGTTGTGTCTTCATACAAAATTCTGTTGATGGTTTCTCTTATTCTGCTCACTTGAGTTCGTAATTGTTCTCGGTTAGTAGACAACACTTCTAGTCTTGCTGATCTCTCTTGTTCAAGATCTTTTAGTCTTTGTGTTATTCTTTCTTTAATACCATTTCCTAAGTTGGCGTCATCAGCTTCAGCGAGTTTTTCTTTTTCTCTTTTTATATGCTCATCCAGTTCACCCAGTTTTGCTAAATTGTTTGTTAATTCGCCTCTGATGCTTCTCAAAGCATGATCAAGGGCCACTATTTCTCTCATAGGTAGCGGCGGATCGTGCATAGTTTTTAATGCTGTTTCTTCTGAAAAACTGGTTTCTGCTTGTATTATTTCGTCTGCTGTTGGGCTTAAATCTTTAAGTTCCATGTTTTGTATTTGGTTATCTGTTGGGAGTTCTTGTAGTATGTTTTGAAGTTTAGCAACTGCTTCCCTATCTAATTTTGGTTTAGTAATGCCAAGGCGATTTTGTTCGCTCACACTGAGCCTTTGTCTAATTGTACTCTTTTTTAAAAACTTTGATGAGTCTGGTTTAGTTGTAAGCTGAACAAGTTGTCCTTCGTCGTTTCTCACAAACAAATGGTCATCTTTTGTTTCAAAATCATTAGGGTCTATAAATTCGGGAGGTTCTTGGCCTAAACTTTGATAAAATGATTTGACCTTACTTTCTGTTAATTCACGCCGCAATGATTGTAATGGATGTGTTAAAGGAGTCATTTCACTCATGTCGTCTCCAGGATCAAAAACATCATAATCTTCAATGCCTGCCATGTTTTAAAAATAATTAACTTTTTATTTTGTTTTATAAAAAAAAATGTCACAAGCATATGGCTCAATTCTTGACCCGCATAAAAGACTGAAAGAGCCCTTTGGCGTGAAGGGAAATAAACAGAATATTATTGTTCCAAATAATCCATCTACTATTGATTCAGATCAAATTCTTACTGTTAAATTTCCAGACCTAGGAGCAGATGAAGTGATTGTACCAGGCTCTGCACGTCTTACTTTCAAAATAGAACTCGAATCAGCAACAGACGCAAACAGGACAGTAGTTCAGAATCTGGGACGGGCAATCGTTAAGAAAATTTCTATAAAACTTGAGGGGCAAGAAATATTTTCTTTACACAATGCAGACATATTTCTAATCTATTGTGATCTATGGCTAACCGCGAATGAAAGGGCCGATCTTGCGTTTCAAGGAATCGAAAATAACGAAGCACTAAAACACAGAATAGACGCCGAAGATGCTAAAGACAGTAACAAGGCTGAAGCTGTAAGTTTTGCTTATGGAAATCGCTTTTCTATACCCTTAGATTTTGAGTTGTTAAAAGCGCATGCGCCATACTTTCAAGGAGCATTAAAAGACAGATTGTCATATGAACTAACTTTTAATGAATACAAACGTGTCATTAAATCTACAACCGCCGATGCAAAGTACAGCATTTCTGACATCTCGTTAGAGTTTGACATTGTTAGCAACCCTAACTTAGCAAGGCTGATTGAGCAACAATATCAGTCAAAATTAGCAATATATTACGAAAGAGTGATTCATCATACTAAATATCCTAAAAGCAGGGCAGACACTATATGGAACTTTAGTTTTAGTGCCACAGCAAGATCCCTTAAAGGTATTTTATTGCTGTGTGAAGATGAAGAACCATTCAAGAGACAAAGTGAAAAGTTTATCAATCCTAAAATAACGAAAGTACAATGTTCAATTGAGGGTAGTCCTAACCAAGTCTACGGTAGCGGGCTTAAACCTTATCATCATTTTGATGAAATAAGAAAATTGTTTGGAGGCGGGAGGTCTAGAAGTCCAACAGTAGACCTTGTGTCTAAAAATCTACACCTTCACAGTGTTAGACTTGATGAATATTTAACAACAAAATACGGTTTATGGATTGACCTAAGGTCAACAGAAGATAATCAGTTGCATGGGAGTGGGAGAACAGTTAAAGACGTAATAAACATTCAAATTGATAAAGAAAAAGAGAGTGATAAACCACTTAATGTACATTTGTTTTTAATATATGATGCGCAGCTGAATATTCAAGATAACAGATTAAAAGATATCCAATACTAAATTATTTTTATTTTTAAAAAAAAGCATGTCTGTTCAGGTTTATCCAAAAGTGCCCAAAGAAGAGATAGTAGGCAACTCTGTTGCTGTAGACATAAAAACTTTCAGATTAACAAACATAACACAAATGCAAACCCAACTAGAGCAGGACCTTTCAAAATACAGTAAAACCAAACGAAGGTATTCTGCTGTCTTTAATGCTGTTACATATGTTAATACTGGAGCATCGATCACTAGTGCTCTATCAGCAGGAACAAGTGTAGGTCTCTTAGCAACAGGCGTAGGTGCACCGGCAGCTTTACCTCTAGGCGGTTTGTCTTTAACTCTTGGCCTGTGTTCATTGGCTGTAAGTGCTGTCAGCAAAAAAAAAAAGCTAAACTCCAAAAGCACACAGCTATGGTTCAGCTAATAACAGCTAAACTTAGTTCCTTCAAACTGATAATTGATAAAGCACTAGTTGACTCAAACATCACGGATGAAGAATTTAGTCGCCTACAGGCTGATTTTGAGGACTACAAAAGACAAAAGTTTGATCTTCAAAAAAAGGCAAGGGCAACTTTTTCTCAACAGCCAGACACCGACCAGATAAAAAAGGAATGTTTAAAAAAAAGTAAACGAGACATTAAACTCTGTTCTAAACAGCTCACATTAACAACACCAAAGGGCGTTTATACTTTAGTTTATGAGTCTAAGCACAAAAAGACCTTTGATATTGATTAATTAATTTAAATAAATATTTTGAGTTAGAAAAGAAACTCAACATGGTTAAGATATATGACAGTTTTGACTCTTGGTTAGATGCAATGGAAGAGGAAGAGCGTTTGTCAAAAGCTTTAAATGAGGTCGTTTTAGAAGTTATTGATCCAACAAACGTACAGGCAAGCGTTGTACATGCTATTTCTCAAGTTCCAAGTAAACTAACAATAAACCCTCCAGTTAAAGTAAGGTTAGTTGTTTTAATCGACTATATAACAATAAACGAAGAAAATCTAGAAGTCTGGGTCTCAACTAAACAGCAGACTATTCTTTCTTATAATGACTTAACACCCGGTTGGGCAGATCAACTTCTTACACAGTTTAATGAAGCCTCTGAAGCAGCTAAAATGAGAGGCTCTGGTTGGTCAGAGGGTGAAGTCCTAGACATCAGATTAAGACAGGCTAAGTATGAGCCGATTGTTGGCAAGTCTTACATTCCACTGCCTCCAACATTAGTTGCAAAGAGAGCAGTTCTGAACATAAAGAATTCAGACGACAAATGTTTTATGTGGTGCGTTCTTGCGAAGCTGCATCGCGTTGCTAAAAATGCAGAGAGAGTATCTAACTATCAATCTTGGGTCAATGATCTTAACTTTGATGGACTCACCTTTCCTATAGGTGTAGACAAAATTGATCAGTTTGAAGAACAGAATCCCCCAATAACTGTTAACGTATACACATGGTCTGAAGAAACCAACCTTCTGCCCATTAGAGTGTCTAAGAACAGCCCATCAATAGGCGAACCAACCAAACATCATGTAGACTTACTCCTGATGTCCAGCCATTCAGGATTGCATTACACGCTGATACGCACAATGAGTAGACTGTTAGCATATACTACAAAAAATTATGGCAAACAAAATTTTTGTAGAAAATGTTTAACAAGAATTCCATCCGTTCAAGCTGCGAGTGAACATGTAAAACATTGTCTCAGTCCAGTTGACTGCAATACAGAACTAATTATGCCAAGAGAAGGCAGTAAGGTTAGTTTTAAGAATTACAAAAAACTCCAGAGGTCTCCATACGTTGTTTATGCAGACTTTGAATCGCTTATTGTTCCTTATGAGGGGCCAGCTCCAAAACATTTACCAAAAACAGTTATAATGAATAACCACCAGATTTGTTCATATGCTTTTATTGTTGTCAGGTCGGATGGTGTCCATTCAAAGCCAGAATTATATAGAGGGGATCATGCTGCAAAATATTTCTTAAAACGCATGCAGGAAGTGCGAAATGTCTGTTCTAATAATCTGACCCTATCCGATCTCAAGATGACCCCTGAAGATCAAGATCGCTATGACTCAGCCACTCACTGTTGGATTTGTGGTTTAGAGCTAACACCTAAAAGTTTAAATCCAACAGTAAGAGACCATGATCACATTAGCGGAAAGTTTAGAGGAGCAGCGCATAACAATTGCAATCTTCAACTAAAGTTTGATCCTAGGACTTGGAGACTTCCTATATTCTTTCATAACTTGCGAGGTTACGACTCTCATCTTATATTGCAAGCAGAAACTAGCGCCTTTAGGGTGTCATGCATTGCGCAGTCATCAGAAAAGTACATGTGTTTCACTTTAAATAATTTATCTTTTTATGACTCTATGCAACACCTGATGGGTTCATTAGAGTCACTGGCTATGTCCTTAAAGTCCTGCCCAATAACGGAAGAATATTTTGACCCAACGCTCGTTAGAAAGGGCGTTTATCCTTATGAGTACATGAACAGTTGGGAAAGGTTTGAGGAGCTAGCCCTTCCGCCTAAAGGTGCGTTCTTTTCTAGTCTTAGAGGAAAGGACATTAGCGACTGCGATTACCAGCATGCTCAAGAAGCGTGGCAGAAATTAGAGTGTAAAACAATGGGAGACTATCATGATTCCTATTTAATGGCGGATACCTGTTTGTTGGCGGATATCTTTGAAAATTACAGAAAGACCTGCATGAAACATTATAGTCTAGATCCTGCGCATTATATTTCTGCGCCTGGGATGAGTTGGGATGCTTTCTTAAAATTTACTGGTGTACAGATTGATTTATTAACTGACCTACCAATGCTTCAGATGATTGAAAACGGATTGCGTGGCGGAATTAGTATGGCGTCTCACCATTACTGTAAAGCAAACAACAAATACTTGGATGATTATGATCCAAGTAGGAAGTCTAACTATCTTATGTATTTAGATGCAAACAATCTGTATGGATGGGCTATGAGTCAATCACTTCCATTACGTAACTTTAAAATGTACACAGGACTCAAAGACACTCAAAAGTTTTTAAAATGGCTACCTACTCTAGAAGCTGATCGTAAAAGAGGTCTCATTCTAGAAGTTGATTTAGAATATCCTCATGAACTTCATGATTACCATAATGACTATCCATTAGCGGCAGAAACCCTAAAAGTGTCAATGACAGAACCGCCTAAACTTGTGCCTAATCTTCGTGACAAAAAAAATTATGTCTGTCATTACAGACTTCTCCAATTTTATTTAAGACATGGTTTAAAGTTAACAGCAGTTCATCGTATAATCGAATTTGATCAAGAACAGTTCATGAAACCATACATCATGAAGAACACTGATCTCAGAACTAAATCCGCAGATGCTTCAGAAAAAGACTTTTTCAAGTTGATGAACAACAGCTGTTTTGGAAAGACTATGGAAAATCCGCACAAGCGCAAAGATGTCAGATTGGTCACTAGAGAAAACGATGCAATTAAGCTGGTGTCAAAACCCAACTACCAAGACTTCAGAAGATTTCATGATCAGCTTTTTGGAATAATGATGAAAAAAAAGAAAGTCAAATTGGACAAACCTGTTTTTATTGGGTTTACTGTTTTAGAGCTGTCGAAGCTTTTGATGTTAGAATTTCTTTACGACTACTTTAAACCCTTGTATCCAGAGTCCAGAGTTCTGTACACAGATACAGATTCCTTTGTAATCGACATCCCTACTGAAGATTTTTACAAAGACATGGAATTAGAAGTAGCAAAAGGGCATGCCGGATGGTACGACACATCTGATTACCCTAAAGATTCACCTTTGCATTCAGTTATTAATAAGAAGGTTTTAGGTAAGATGAAGGATGAATTATCTGGAGGTGTGATCAAGGAGTTTATTGGTTTAAGGTCGAAAATGTACAGTCTTTCAAGCCAAAAAAAAGTTGTCAAAAAAGCAAAGGGAATATCTCGTAGTGTTGTGCAATCAAGCATATCACATGACAACTACAAGGAAGCATTGTTCAATAAAAAGACTTTTCATCATGACAATTACAAACTACGATCTAATCTACATGAGATTAACACAACTGTTGTAACAAAGAAGTCATTAGATAGAACAAACACTAAACGAGTATTTGTTAATCCAGAGTTTTCATATGCAATTGGGCACTGGAGAATAGTATAATCATATGTCTTCATGGAGTTTCTGTTTGGTCAAGTGTTATCAGAAGCTCAACTATATCATTATCCAGTATAGCCAAATCATTATTATTCATTACTGCTAAATGTGCTTCAATTTTTTTTATCATTTCAAGATTTTGATTTTTCCATATCAAAATATCAGAATCTAGGGATTGGGGTAGTAAGCGATTGTCTGGCATAAGATTGTCAATGTTCTTAAATATTTTTTTGATAATAATATTATAAGCAGATAATTGACGTATTAATTTTGAATTTTTCTTTTGAGCTTCCATTTTAAACTCAAATGTATTTGCCTAAATTAACTAAGTGACTGGAACTGTGTCTGGCGGGATTATCTGCAGTTCTTCCTTCACAAAAGATCTTCGAGGGGCTGGTCGTTTTGTTGTGTCAGTTTCTCGTAAATAATACACTGGCGGATTCATTTTCACAATTTTTTTTTATCTCATATGGATCAACACTCCAAACTGGATCTGTTGCCCTGATGCGAGTGTCCCCTTCCGCTTCTCCCGGTGAATAAAGGTATCTCACTTTTAAACCAAATGGTAATAGTTTGCTGGATGAAGACTCTTCAACAACATTTATTGTTTGTTTTCTGATTGCTTGTACTGGTTTTAGCCCTTTAAATTCTTCATTATTCATTGCGCGCAAAACTGAGGGCAGTCTTTTTACCCATTCTGTGTTGCGAGAATTGTCAATCAGCTCTCTGTGATACTGGTAGGAGAAAAGTCTTTCAGATAACTGTTTGTTAAAGTTTTCAACCAAACCCTGTGATCTGTGAACTCCCGGAATGCCTCTTTTAATGCTAACTCTATGTTTTAACAATAATTGATTCACTTGACCTTTAAATTCTTTTCCGTCATCGACTTGAATCATGCGAGGATAAGTTAAGGGTCCTCGTTGGTATATCAGCTGTATAGCGACAGCAACAGCAGAAGCACTTTTTTGTGTTAATGGTTCCGCATCTTTGTATCTTGAAGCTATGTCAATGACTGTAAGTGCGTACTTAAATCTTTTTCGTCTAATCGTATCATGGGGTAAATATAGAAGATCCATTTGATGGGTGTCGTTTGGAGTTATATTCACAAAGTGTGGTCTCTGTAGTTTTTTAGGCGCTGGTAGATAAATTTGCCAAATCGCTTGTTTAGATAACCATTCTTTTGCTGTTTGTTCACTGACTCCCGCTGCTTGGCTAAGCTTTTTAATTGCTGTTATTCCCTTCCAATATCCTTTTGGAGAATAATAGATTTTGTACATTTTTATTCAGCCAATACTTTGTGCAACAAAATACACAGCGGTCATGCCAAAGACAATAAACAATATTTCTTGCATCTTTTGTTTTTCTGATGGTTGATAAAAGTCGCTGAATTTTGGTGGGGGCAATGTTTCAACTTGTTGGCCTGTTACTAGAAAATATTCTTTTATTGCCTGGTCAACATCTTTAAATGTGTAAGCTGCATGTCCCTGTTGTTTAAGTCTGTCGTTAATAAAATCTAACTGCTCCATTCTTTGCTTTTCATAGGTGTCTTGTGCAGCGGCTAGTTGCTCCATAGCTCTGTTATGTCTTTTTCTCTCATCGTTATTTTGTAGTTTACTAAACGCGTAATTACTTCCGCTGAAAGCAAGCGCGTTGACCACTGCGCCGCCTATCATCATTACGAGTGAAGCCATTTTTATAAATGTATTTTTCATTTTTACATATTTATATTTTCTGGAATTATTCCTTGCTTAACTAGAAAATCTTTCGTAGCAAACGAAGCTGTAATAACAGCAATCAACTTTGCTGAGTCTTCAAAATCTAGCTTGCCAAGATCTGCTGGTTTTATTCTTAACAAGCTTTTACCAAGCATTGTGTATCCTACACTTAGACCTCCAATAACAGCAGAATGGTATACGAGGTTGGCAACAGTTTTTTCGGTGCTCATTTTTTAAAAATAAAATAATATTTATTATTAATAAAACATGAACTGCGATGATCTACTACAGCTTCAGGGCAGCCTAAACGTTCCTGAACTTATGATTACAAATAATCAAGTTGATGACCAAGCTATTATGCGCCAAAAGGAAAGGCTGTATTCTTTGGCGGCGTGTGGAAAAACAAAACAGTACCTCGGAAATGAATTCAGCATAGAACAGATTCAACAGATGTCGCCGCAAGACATTGTAAAGTATCACAACAGGTATGAAGCGCAACTGGGGTCAAGAATGGTCAAAAGTGTCGGACAAACTGTTCTTAGTTTGTACACTAAACTAGTTAGTAGATTTGCGCCCATTGATTCTGAACAAGATTTTATGTATGATTTAACGCAGGATCCAGTTTTAACAAAGTCATTAGAGTCTCTAGGATGTGATCTATATTACAGATTTGGAACATTATTGTCGCCAGTAATTATGGGGTTAATTACGTTTAATCATATAGATTTTATTTCTCTTAAAAATGACCGAGCAGAATCAGAAAATGTTGAATCAGGTGGAGAAAGTGACCCGTGAAAAGAATCCTGGGCGCGTTGAAGCAGGGAAAAAATTAGCAGAGTGGAACAAAAAAAGAAAATTAGAGTTACAACATATAACTCATAATGAAAAAACACCAGTTGTTTCAGTGCCAGAGCCACAACAAGAACAAGTTGTTTCAAGTCCCGCAACACCAAAGTATTCATGGATTATTTGGATTAAAAGAGTTAGCATTTTTGGCGTCATTGCTGTTGGTGGGGGTGGTTATTACGTTTATAAAACATATAAAGAAAGACAGCAAAAACCAAAGCAGCCCAAAAAATCACAGCCACTAAATACAAAATCTGAACAAAAAAGAATACCAGAACTGCCAACAAAAAAAATCTCATTTTGATCCATTTGATATGCAGTAATATTTCAAGAACTTAATAAATAATTATAAGTGACTTGAATAAGAACTTGATAACGACTTGATGACGACTTCATGACGACTTGATGAAAACTTAAATAAGAACTTGATAAGAACTTGATGACGACTTGATAAGAACTTAATGACGACTTGAATAAAAACTTGAATAGAACTTGAATAAGAACTTAAATAAGAACTTGTAAGAACTTGAATAAGAACTTGAATAAGAACTTGAATAAAAACTTGTTAAGAACTTAAATAAGAACTTGAATAAGAACTTGAATAGAACTTGAATAAAAACTTGAATAAGAACTTGTTAAGAACTTGATGACGATTTTTTTCATAAAACACAATTAATTGTTACATTCTTTTCCGGGGAGACAACTCCTCTTCACTTCTGAAGGGTTTGCTGCCTTTATGTAGTACTCTACTAATTCTAGGTCACGGCTTACCCAACTGCATAATTGCCGAGTCGAAGCGTCGCACTGTTTGCTGGTTCGTGTCGAGTTACAGATAACGGAGTAAGGGCACCGTTTACTGCAGGCCGTCACGCAGCATTGTATAAATTTAGGCGGCTAAATTCCCCACCCCAAATAATCTTTTTCCAATTTTATGTATTAAAATCTGCATTTTATATTTAAATCTAAAAGCATTTAAAACAAATATTTATTAAAAAGTAGTGGCTAAAAAGTAATGTAAGATACACTTTGTTATTTAGCTTTTGGTGTTGTTTTAACAAAATAAAAAACAACTTTACTCTAGGCAAGTAGACACCATGTAATTGTAAAGCGTTTGTTTGTGTACAGTATATATAAATCTTGAAGATAACAACATTGAGGACATGCCTGCGGTAGTTTTAAATACTTGGTTGTCATGGCATTGAAAAGTCTAAATTTGCCCTCTTCCCTGCCCTCAAGTGATCCTTCCCACTTTCGTATTGGGTCACTGGCGCGGCTATGAACGCCCGTAAACCCAAAATATGGTCACTGGCGCGGCTATGAACGCCCGTAAACCTAAAATGGTCGCCCTGGTGCGGCTATGGGAAGGACCACTAAAATGGGGGTGAGGGGATTGCCCAAATTAGACAAATAGAAAGCAGGCAAACAAGTAAGAGAGGCATATCCTCAAAACTCTTCACATCTGGCCGTGTTATACGTGACCCTCTGGGTCTGACTTGGGGCCCTAGGGCGCCATAGAGGTGATCGGTAATGCGGCCAGATGTGAAGAGTTTTGCAGAAATTGATTTCACATTTGATGAATGTATGCGTGAAAATGATGTTATTGAAAACGATCAAGAAAAACGAAGGATTAAGCAAAAACTTAAGTCTCAAAAGTTTTCTAAATTAGTGTTAAAAACAGATAATCCTACACATTATGTATGTTTGTAAATGTTTTTTATAAGAGAACTATAAAATGTGTGTTCTGGGTAAGCCGGCGGAGCAACAGCGGAGCCGGGTGAGCCAGAACACACATTTTATAGTTCTCTCACACCGAATTTGCCATTTATATATTAGATATATATATCCACTTAGTTTTATAAAGATAGGAAAGACAGTGCAATAATCTGTTCCTTCCTTCGTGCAGTTACCAGTTTCTTGCAATAGCTAAGTACGCTTACCATTTATACCTTCTGTTATTTGTCTGCTCGACAAATTTGAGTGAGTAATGGTTGCTTCAGATTTGGTTCTTGTTTTGTAACGCAAAGTGTTTGTTGTTGTTGTTGTTTTGCTGTTGTTGTTTTATTATTTTTGTTGTTGTTTACCATCAAAAGCCCCTCAGTACGCGAAAGACATACTTTTTCTTGATTTTATGACTCATAAACCTTTTATGTTTGAGTGCGTGATAAAATCAATATGTGGAGGCAAAGCTGCCATGCCAAATGGATATGCATTTCTGGCCACAGGGGGACAGGTTTCCTTCGCTCCACACATCTTCCCATAAACTAGCCAAACCTAAATGATTGAAAAACGGGCAAAAGAAAATAACAAAACATTAGAAAATATCATGCAGAACAGTACAGAAAGTCATATTGATAGAAACGGGTTTAAAATGAATGTGAACTTCTTTGAACTTCTGCACCATTTAGCTGGATTGTTGGGGGAATTGTATCTCCGAAACTTTGGTTTGTTTGTTTGCTTTAATAGTGTTGTAAACAAGCCGGGTCATGGAGCTGGTCTTCAGTTTCACCACCAGTCATCTAAATGTAACCACGCCCACGTTCCCAATCAGCACTTACCCTCATCCGGTCGCTGGCAACCACACAGACTGCATAGAGCTTCCTCCTGATAGTATTAATCCTTGTGACCACGCCGACAGTCTGATAGCCAGAGCCCTTCGTTTGGTAGTGGATGACGTGGTGTATGTTGGGCTGTTACCCTTTCTGACAGTGGTAGGAGTGGTGGTCAACGTCATCAATATGGCAGTCTTCGTCATTCAAGGCTTGGGAGATCGTGTGAACCTATGTCTGTTTAGGTCAGTTTGGAGGTGTCCAACTGTCTGCTTGTCTATCTGTCTTTATTTTCTTCGTACTTGTTTCTTTAGTTTAGTGTTTCTTTATGTCTACCATGAAGGTTTCTTGAAAAAGTACATTGTTAAGTTTTATAGTAATGTATTTAAAAACTCGTAGTCCAGTGCCTACGAAGCAACTCCACTTTTTTCCTGTTTACACACAATCACCACCCAAACACACACACACACACACACACACACACACACACACACACACACACACACACACACTCACGCGCGCGCGCGCGCGTGCGCACACACACACACACACACACACACACACACACACACACACACACACACACACACACAGATTTCATTTTGTATCCCCAACCGTAGTTAATAATGCTGGAAACAGAATGCTACGAATACGTGAGTATGATGTGTCACCATGTTTTGTTGTATAATGTCTTAAGAAACAAATTAATAGAAATAACATTTTCCAATCCTAACTGTAGGACGTGGGGTTTCTATCCAGAAGACCTTAGCGACCAACCATTGGTCTAAATCCTATCTCCTGCGATCTTGAGTTCTGCTGGTGGATCCTTTTATACACGAAAAAGAAATTCGTATGTCAACCATTTACTTTGTGAACGAAAAGAAAGGAAAATGCAATGCTTTAAGTGATGTCCATTCAAGAAAGAAAGAAAGGGAAACACAGTTGGAAATAGATCAAGATATATAACAATATTACACCAAAAACGTATTGGAGGGGGGGGGGGGGGGGGAGGGGGGGACAGGGGCTTCATGATGCAGATGCAGATCTGGGGATACAAAGTGAAATCTGTGTGTGTGTGTGTGTGTGTGTGTGTGTGTGTGTGTGTGTGTGTGTGTGTGTGTGTGTGTGTATACAGCTGGAAATGTTTATTTGAAAAATGGCATGAAAACTGGTCAGGAAAAGGTGCATTGCACTCTCGTTTGACATTGGTTATCATTTTGATATTCCCTTGTTCTGTTTTAGAAAAAGGGGGTACCCCAAAATTGGGATCTTTGTTTCCCGGTTTTTTCTTTGAATGAATGGAGCGAATGTATGCGTATGGAGTGAACATGCTGTGTTTGTGACCGAGTGCATGCAAATACGGGGTGTGACAGTATCGTACATAATTCAATTTATAGACAATTCACTTTCATTCTGCTGAATTTGTACACGTCAGTGTACGTTCATTGTCTTTCTTTTGCCTTTTTCAATTAATAGTATTATTGAAGGAGTATGAAGTCGTATGAGCGTCAAGAAATAATCAAACAATGTCAACATACACTATCTTAACATCTACTTGATTAAAGATCAAAATTCTTTTCTACCTACTCTTTTGTTTCATAGCGTCAAACCACATAGGTGATCAAAGCTACGGGTTAATTTATTCTGTATGTACACTCTCTGCTATATTATGACAAATTTACTTATCATGTGCTGCGAGGAAAACAGGAACTGACGTCCCTAAATCATCATCGTTTTGTTTCACGATCTTCTGATCTCTGCGTCCATTGTCATTTGTAGCTATCATTTTTTTAAAAATCGTTTTTCAAGCGTAGGAGAGTGGATGCCTGTAAGTAGTGGGGGCAACAGGCAACAGTCAGAACTGTGCAGGTCTGAAGCTTCCTTGCCCTTTGACTTCACTGTTATCTGCTCTCATTCTTGAAATTTAACCTTGGCATGTCGAGTCGACTACAAAAAAAAAAAAAAAAAGAAACCGAACAGTCCGGAAACACTTCTTGGGCGATATAGGCATGAAACACTTCTTGGGCGATATAGGCATGAAACACTTCAGCAACAGTTCACAACTGACAAGGAAAAGAAAGTCCATGACATGACTTGCAATTAGATGGGAATTTGGGAAAGTGCAGAACTCCGTCAAGATCCAACGAACTCTGGATCCAGTTTACTCTTGATCCGTTACACAGTTAATAGATGCATCGTTGGGCCAGATTTCATCTTTCTACCGAATTCTGTTGAAAACAGAACAAAGTGGTCCAGTAACGTTTTTGATGTAATATTGTTATACATCTTAATCCTTGATCTGCTGTCGAATCGAGACCAGTTTCACGGATCCACACTAACACTGACTGGGTGCGATCTTGAACTACAGTGCATGTTTACACCGATGTTTGTCAACATTGGTTCTCTTTGTTGAGAAATTTTGAGGAAGGGATCCTGAACTGACCATTTGATCTGCATCTGTATCATGAAGCCCTGTCCCGCCCCCCCCCCCCCTCCTCCCTCACCGGAATGAACGAATTGGTCTGTGGACCACACTCCATCTGTTGACATAGTTGGAGTGAAATTCTGCTGACAAACTACCATACACACGCCAGTGAAATCCTAGTCTCCATCAACGAAGGCAGTGCATGACAAGTTTTGCACGCGCCCGACCTCCCTAACAGGGAGGTCACATTAGCTCTGCGCTCAACATGTTGACAAAATGACATCAAATCACAACTTCTTTAAAGCTTCGTCCCGTATAAACCGTCTCATTAAAGTACAGGCTATGCTATCTGGGGATGCCTTCTATGAAATTTCAGTAGACTAGACTCATTCTCAGAGGTTTCAAAGCGGGGTGAGTGCAGACGGAAAAATAAGGGCAAGAAAAATCACTAGGCCGCCAAATGAAGGGATGATGATGATGAAGATGATGATGATGATGATGATGATGATGATGATGATGATGATGATAGTGGTGGTGGTGGTGATATACCATTATCATTATTATGATTTTCATCATGTTTATTGTTGTTGTTGTCGTTATTGATAATTATCTTGTTTAATCTCTATCTCCTTCCCTTTTATCTTTCCCTCTTTCGTTGTTGTTGTTATCGTTATGAATATTATCATTTTTAATTCGTTTCTCCTTCACTTCACCTCCTCCCTCTTCTCCTCAATTCCATTCCACATTTTTTTTCCCATGACCACATTTTGCACTCAGATCGAAGATGATGTTAGTTCTTCCTTTATTTTCTTTGTTTTGAATGTTACTTGTTCTGCCCGAAAAAGGGCCAATAGGTCGAGACATGTGGTCTGTATCGTAGCTTGCTTGTTTCTTCGTTTGGCGGTCCAGTGATTCTATTTTCTTACGATCCTCAGAGTATGAAGACCGAGTACGTCTGGATGACGTGGCGCTTTCCAGGCTAACGTTTCTAGCTCCTCGTACTCAAGAATCAGGAATGCTTTCGTCTGGAGGATCGATGACATTATCGATATAGGACCGATAGATCTGCCGTTGTTCCTTTACAATACCTATTAGGCTTTTTCGTGTTGTTCAGTATGCGGTCCGTGTAGTCTTTCTGAAGAGGTGTAGGAGATCGTATAACTGTTCCAGACATGGGACCGTTCCATGGAGAAAAGAATACAGGTCGTTTAATAATTGCCTGTGATGCGCCCATCAGTGAAGAATGCCAGAGAGGTTTTGCACACTGTCTGTAAATTTTGCCTGTCTCAACCTCAGTGCTTTTCCGTGGCATTACTGCCACGCAGCTCACTCTGGCTCTTTCTTATACAGCCACAGCCATGTCGTCCTGTCACAGTTCGAGCGCCGATAATTGATAAATTTTAGAGTGTAACGATATGAAATTAGAATTTCTGCACAATTGTGCTATGGCTTGCACTTATGTGGGTATTTGTAACACTCTGTCTTCTGCCGAGCCCTGTATGACTAAGGAAATCTGTCTGCGAGAGGCCCTGCACGCGGGGGATGCTGAAGCGAGGCTTGGTCAAGTCGGGAGGCACCATGCCATTGGCCGTCAAGGCCCCAGGGTCCCCCAGAGTCCCGCATATAAACAGTCGCCCGGTTGAGTTTGATCGGGTAATATTGCAAGTTTTTTGTCATGACCTGACTTATTTTGAGTTTGACCGCTTTTTGGAATGCGAGAATAATAACAAGTAGACTGAAAATCCGGGGAAACTATACAACCATCATTGTGTAAGCCATTGCACAATAGTGCAGAAATTCTCATTTTATGTTGTTACACTATAACATTTCTCAATTTCTGCACTATATGAGTGCAATGCCTTACACTTATGGGTGACTGATTGTCGTATACGTTCTCCATGTGAGGAGAGGAGACCTACGAAATAAGACAATAGCCACAATGCAATGTTCATGTGCAGAACCGAGACTCTGAGTCAATAAGACATATGTTCAGATTTTACATACATAGGCCTACATTAATATATACAGACTATTTGTACAAACACTCATGCATTCATGCATTCTATGCACTCACATGTCAGGGCGACAAAACAATATGTACACAAAAGATACAGACCGTCACTTGGCAAAGATAACAGCGCCCGGAATCAGTTTTTGAGCCACCCAGGACACAGTTTCTGGAGGCAAAGTTCTGACGTAATGTCTAAAGGGTGTGTCCCGCCGTGACCAGTCGGCGCTGTTCATGATGGCTTCTAACGGCGCACCATGCAGTAAGGCACATGTGGTGGCTGTAGCACGTGCTGATCCCCGGCTGTGCGGTCACTCCGGCGTCCTGCATAGTGTGTGCTGTCCACTGTCTGATTGTGGCTAGTTTCACGGGTTTGTACGTGAATGGAGATACAGTCAGCTGAGGTCTTGCGGTACAAATTGACCACCCGGTACAAATTGACCACCCGCGGACAAATTGTATCGGGTGGTCAATTTGTACCACAAAAGCTGGTACAAATTGACCACCCCCGGCGGGTGGTCAGTTTGTACCAAGAAGTCACATATTTTTTAACATTGCGGAACAAATTGTCCACTCTTGAAAATAAATCAGTTCAGGCCTAGATGAGATGCACGTCTGAGTGTGTGTGTGGGTTGTTGGTGGGTGGGTGATGGTGTGTGTGGGGGTGTGTATGAATAGGTGTGGGTGTGTGGGGGTTTATTATTGGTAGCTACTCTTGTGTGTCACTGCCTTTACACACACACACACACACACACACACACACACACACACACACACACACACACACTGTCCGGTGACGTTCGCCTTGCTTTGATGTAGGCCATTCTTTGATTATCTTGTGTACCACCGTTTGTCGGTCGGCGCATAAGGTTTGAAAGTTCTGACCGTGAATAGGCCAAGTTAATTGTTCGGCGACGGTAGCTTTCACCATTGTATGTCACGAAACTGTTCATTTTCAGTAAAGGCGCAGAGCGGTCAGTATGGTTAAACGCAAAGAGTATTTGTTTCCTATGTCTCAAGAGAAATATGATTCAATTCTGCAGCTTTGTGAGGGTAAATTTAAAGTTTCTAACGAGACCGCACAACAATACAGATCAATGCTGCCAGACATTGGAGAAGGCGAAGACATAACTTCTGTGCAGTTTCTGGATAAGTGTTCTTTGGTAAACAGAAAGCATAGCATAGGCATGTGTCCCAAAATTGGTCTACGCAGAAAAAATCATGTATTTAACCTAATTGTGTTAGCTACTTATTAAAAATGAAAAAAAAAATATTGGAATATCATGCACACAGACAAAAATTATGAAGGAACAAGACAGAGCGGGTGAGAACGGAAAACCAAAAGGAGACTAGAACAGAAATCAAAACGATACAAAACAACAGACAACATGAACCGAGTGTTGTCCTTAAACAGGGGCATATCCTCTGCCCGCACATGACACGCGTGCGCACAAGCAAGCGCACAGACGCACACACAGTCATACACAAACTCTGCTTCTCCCCATTTTGAACACGCCTACGACAAAGGACTGAAGGCAGTGGTACGCAAGCGCAGTCACCGACAGCTGCAGTGTCTGGGAGGAAACAATTTTTAGGCTGCACGGACAATCTTCATCTTGCTATGATCTGGAGGGCACTGAGCTAACAAGACAGCATGCCAAATTTCATGCACATAGCTTCAATGGTTACGAAGTTATGAAGGAAACAAAGTCCAGGCTGAGTGCATATGGGCGTTCCCAAACACAAATATTCTTTGTCTTTATATGATCTGAAAGGCACTGTGGTAATGAGCTACCATGCAAAATTTCATGCCTGTGGCTTGAACGGTACTATTAGCAAAAGATACCCACGCCCACACAGACAGACATACAGACAGACACAAACACACACACACACACACACACACACACACACACACACACACACACACACACACCTCTAAGTTGAGCCCTGAACTGAGCACTCAAGTGTGGACAATTTTTTCCACAATGTTTAAAAATATGTGACTTCTCGGTACAACTTGAGCACCTGCGGGGTGTGGTCAATTTGTACCAGCTTTTGCGGTACAAATTGACCATCCGGTACAAGTTGTTCGCGGGTGGTCAATTTGTACCGTGTGGTCAATTCGTCGGCTGTCTGTTCGCCTTACCTATTCGACCGTAGGTAACGGGACACAAACGCTTGACTGCACATATCTTCAATTTCACAGGCGGAGAGCGGTGAGACGGCCTGTCCGTCTTCGACCCGAAGGCTGTCTGTAACACAATACAACTAGAGCTAATGTGACACAAGGAACTATCTACAGAGAACAGAACAAGATCACTGACTATTTGTGTAAGCAGCAAGCATAAAACATACCTTGCAGTCATCCTATCCAGGGGCAGGTCCTCAGATGGGTGCGACTGAGCCACATGCAGTAACACACTCCTGATGTCCCCGGTAGGCACTACCTTCACAGATGGGGGCCTCTTATTGAACACTCCTTTGAGAAAACGACACACTAGTGGCTGTTTCCCAATAGGCATTGGTCTGTGGGCCTCTGAGATGCTGGAGATAGCTGAACGATGCACACTGATTGTTCTCCATGAGAAGCCCTTATCGAATGAATACTGTAAATACTTCAGCATTTTTCCTACGGAAACGGCAGCTGTGTCCAGAGACTCCCTGGAACAGAACATCCCTCACTCACGCCATGTCTGGTATTGTTGGCGGGTGCTCGTGCGCCAGCTACCTTCAAGTACTTCACAGGTAGCCGACGGAAGGTTGAGCCCTGTGGCTGACCATATATGGGCCATACTGTCAGTCTCAGGGCCCCCTGCGTCTGAAGGCTAACTGGGGTTTCTGACAACAAAACTCTATATTATCTGCCAATAACAAAATGCATAATTCAGCTATATCTGGAGACAGTGTTGTACCATACCTTCCCTTCTCTATTATTCCTTGTGCTAACTCATTGATAGATAAGGAAACAAAACAGGGCTACACATATCTCCTTGCTTCACTACTTTTGTACAAACTATGTAGTCTGTAAAATCTCCACCGCACCTAACCCTTGCTTTTACACAATCATACAGGCTCTTGATACAACGATGTATCTTACACTTTATTCCGTTCTCTTGAAGTGTTGGCCAAAGTAATTTTACAGGCACTGAATTAAAGGCCTTTTCGAAGTCAGTGATGGCTACGTATAATTTGTGATTCCCTGGAAACTGTTTCTGTATAATAGCTAAAAGTGTAAACATTTGATTGATAGTTGAATAACATTTCTTAAAACCCGCTTGCCACTCATCCGTACTGTACTCAACCCATTCTTGCAATCTACTATTAATTATAGACCTATATGACTTACTACTTATATCACAAAGTGATAAGCCCCTATAATTGTTTGGATCATTGACTTCACCTTTCTTAAATGAAGGCAATATAATTGATTCTGTCCAGTTATCAGGAAATACGCCTTTGTCAAAAGTGCATTTAAAAATCTGACGAAGAAATCAATTACGGCATTTCCAACATTTTGAAATACTTCTCCAACTATACCATCTGGGCCGCAGCTTTTCTGTTCTTGAATCTTTTTAATTGCAGAGATTACTTCCATTCTACTGACCGGACGGTCGAGTAAACTTGCATCGCTATCAATATCAAGGAAGGTACCTTCTTCTACGACTTCTTCTACGACTTCTCCAGTATCTTTTTCGAGAAGGTCTTTAAAATGCTAATACCAATCGTTAACAGAAATATTGTTACGGGTATTACTATTTTTAACTGATATTTTGCGCAAATTCTTCAAGAAATCTTGCTGATCTTTTGCTGAGTTAAATACATAGCGTATTAAAATAGAAACACACTCGTTCTCTTGCCTCTTTCAAAGATTCTTATACCCCTTCGAGCTTTACAACAAACGTCCCTGTCTTTATGGTCTAACGTCTTTCCAGATATTCTTAGGAGTTGCTTCACGCCTTTTTTGGTTATATAACATTCATGATCAAACCAATCATCTTTCTTTTGAATATTATTTATTCTTAAATATTTTCCTCATGCACTCTGCCTGTAGAGAGAGAGAGAGAGAGAGAGAGAGAGAGAGAGAGGAGAGAGAGAGAGAGAGAGAGAGAGAGAGAGAGAGACTCAAAAGCAACAGAATCAACTTTAGCGCAGGTTGAAGGAAAGATGGACTGTGGCCCTGATGGGGGCGGACAGTGTTGCAGATCCAGATGAAACGGAAGTTCCAAGATCATTCTCAGATTATCGCGTACAAGGGGAGTTAGCCACTTCAGTCCGTACCAACCATTACTTCACATAAAAAAAAGAAAAAAAAATACAGGGTAAGTTCACATTCTCGTTGAAATAATCACTTACTTTCCACCCAGCATAAATGCTGTGAAGCTAGTGTTATGAAGTGGTAATGTTCTATAAAACTATCAATAATCGTGGCATATAATTTTTTTCCAGCGATAAAAGCGTTCACTTTGATGTTTTACATCTTCTGTACGCGCGCGCGCGCGCGCACACACACACACACACACACACACACACACACACACACACACACACACAACACACACACACACACACAAGGGAAATAACTTATCCTTCATCAGCTATATCAAAGAGCAGATCCAGAATCCATTTAGCCCTGGCACTGTCTCGCTAGAATTCTAGTTCAGTTTTAATGTTAGAGGTTTACTCTCGAGATTCATGAAATATTTATCAGCGTGATGGGATGTTTCTAGTGTTTGACTTTTGGATCGTTGCCTAACGGTCAACTCTTGGCATTAATTCATTAACTTCCGCTGAAATTGACGTTAGCTATAATTTATGGTCAAACGAGTGGCCTGCTGGACAAAAGTTAGATTAGTCCACCCCATAGAGCTCTTCATTCGATGTACTGTACATTGAACGACGGTCGTATACCTATTTCTGGTTAAAATTCGTTCATTTTGTAAATATTAGAAGAATGCGAGCAGCCCCACAAGTGACGCCGAAGTTGTTTTTGTCCACAGCTCTTGGTTTGAACAGGCAAGGGAAAACATTTTCTTTTTAATTAATCAAATTTATCTGGCGAAAACATATTCACTAAATGAACCCTATATCGTAGTTACACAACGTCTGCACGTAAATTGTTGCCAGTCTTGAGAGTAGACCTTTATCTTTCCAAAGTATGTCTTGCTATTTTACTGAAATTGTCCTGTGTTAAGAGGCCACAGTTTCGTTGCTGTCTTATCTTTTATGCACTCTCACTGGCATTACGTCCACGCCGGTAATTCCGATTGCACAAAACACAAACACACCGAGACTCATTCTATTGCGGCTTCGGCGCCAGTGATCCAAAGAGAGTTATCAATATTTTGTCATAGAGGTGCAGACCACCAAAGAAGACACAGCTCTGTAGCTGAGTCAGTTCGGTGGTGCTCAGTGCTGCCTGTTTCGAACCAACATAAGCCTGACTTCGCCTTCTACTGATATTAACCATTGCTATATCGTGGAGCAAGCGTGGGTGGGTGTCTCTCAAGAGGGGAATCTACCACCACGACCGTAGGTTGACAGCCATCACAAACTGGCCAACTCTGAGGAATTTGACACGTTCGCACAGCTGCTTGGAAGTTGTGGCGAGTGTTAGAGCATACCATATTGCTGGGAATAGATTTTATAGGAGGCAGCAAATCATGGCCAAGAACAACAGTGCCACTCGAAACATGCAGGCAGAGTCTGCTGGACGGGGCAGATGACTGGGAGTGCACTGCAGACCTCCCAGAATGGAAGAGTCACCCAGAGATCATCAGCAAGAGTGGCATGAGACCAGACATAGTAGTCCACTCTAAGTCAACCAAACAGCTGATCATGATCGAGCTCACGGTGCCATATGAGAACAGAATGGAGGCAGCTCAAATCTACAAGACTGAAAAGTATGCTGATCTGGCAAACAGCCTGAGGAGAGAAGGCTATCAGGTCAAAGTCCTCACTGCAGAAATTGGAGCTAGGGGGTTTGTAGGAACGTCTGCATACAGCCTCATGAAACAGCTCTCAGTTGCAGGGAAGGAAAAAACCAGAGCCCTGAAAGCAATGGCAGAAGCGGCAGAGAGGTGTTCAAGCTGGATCTGGTCAAGGAGGAACAAAAGTGAACTTCATAAGGCTTAATTTCCCTACAAATATCAGGTGTCCCTGTGGCTCAGTGGTTAAAGCGCGAGTCATTAAGTGGAAAATGAGCATGTCCAGAGGGTCATGGGTTCGAATCCCAGCCATGGCTCGTCCCAAGATGGGAAAAAAAGGGGCAGCAGAGGGACATCCGGAGTCATGAACCGGGTGTGGCCCAACCCCCCTAGAGTGTCAGGAGATAAGGGCCGAAACACTTGCTTGAAGGGGGCTTCTCTTCTGAGGACTCTCTGCTGCCACGCTCTCCACGAGTTTCTTTCTACTGATGCATGGGTAAACCATTGACTTCCGGGAATAGGCCGGAGGACGTCCGGGAAAGACCGGAGGACACTGGGAAAGACCAGAACCAAGGGCTCTGTGGGCTGGCTCCCCACTTTGCCTTAAACATGTGGCTACTAAAAATAAAAGGAAAAGATGCTCCCAGGATTCACCGAAAGGGGGAGAGAATGATGAATCCATCGGTGCTCAACCAATCATGACTGCAAATCCCAAACGGACTATGAACATGGACCAAATGGAATATCCATGTGTCTGTGGAAAGCGTTTCGCTACCACCCGTGGCATGAAGATCCACAGAACAAAGATGGGATGTGTGAAGACTCATCTGAATGAGCAGCAGCGCACTGCATCAGCAGATAAGACGTCGGAAGACCAAGGCCAGGATTTAAACCACAGTGCCAAGGACATCCACGCTGTTGGTTCGGATGAGGAATTTGCACAGGCCCTCGATGCCAGGCGCCTGAAACTCAATCTGCCACGAGCAAACGAAACTGAAGATTGGGAGAAACTGGATGCAAAAATCGTCCAAAGACTCGATGCACTGATAGGGAAAAGCACCCTGGAACACAAACTAGCCACATATGGGGACATTGTATATGCCACATGTAGAGACGCCTATGGAGCAAAACTACCCAAAGAGAAAACACCTCCAAAGAAATCCAGACGCCAAGAAAAGATGGACAAGATCAGGGTCCAAAAGAAAAACCTCAAGATGCAAATGAAGACCGCACTGCCAGCTGAAAAACAAGGCTTGGAAAAACTGTGGAAAGACCTGAAAGAAAAACACAGTGCCCTCAGCAAAGCGGAATCTGCGAGGAAGAGGAAGAGCAAAAAGAAGAAGACACAAGAGCGCTTCTTCAGAGACCCCTTCCAGTTTGCCAGAACACTGTTTGAGCAGCCAAAATCTGGGACCCTAAGTGTGGACAAAGGAGTTCTTGAGCAGCATCTGAGGAAAACATACTCTGACCCACAGAGCAAAGCACCACTCGACATTCAAGGTCTGGTGTGGCCAACCAACCCTGAGGAACAGTTCAATGGCAAGCCTCCAACGTTGGCGGAAATCAAGAAGGTGGTCGACGAAGCCAGAGCCAAATCATCACCAGGGCCAAACGGAATACCTTACCAGCTTTACAAGAAATGTCCCAAGGTGCTGGAGTGGCTCCACAGGCTGCTGCGATCGGCTTGGAGAAACCAGAAGATCAGCGGCCAGTGGATGACGGCAGATGGTGTGTACATCCCCAAAGAGCAAAACTCAAGTGACATTAGCCAGTTCAGGCCAATATCACTACTGAACGTCGAAGGGAAAATCTTCTTCTCTGTCATGGCAGCAAGGCTGACCAAGTACCTGATGGAAAACAAGTACATGGATGTGTCAGTCCAGAAAGGTGGCATCCCAGGCGTGGCGGGCTGTGTAGAACACGCCACAATGATCTGGGACGCAATCCAAAAAGCAAAAACAGAAAAGAGAGACCTGGACGTAGTGTGGCTTGATCTGGCAAACGCATATGGATCTGTGCCCCATGAGATGATACAGTTGGCTCTTGAGATGTACCATGTGCCAAAGAACATCCGCGACATGCTCAAGAAGTACTTCAATGGCTTCTCAATGCGGTTCTCTACCAAGGAGTACACAACAGACTGGATCAACTTGGAAGTGGGTATTGCAACGGGCTGTGCAATTTCCCCAATACTGTTCGTGCTGGCAGTGGAACTCATCTTGAAAGCAGCAACAAACAACGCGAGACAAACAGACCTTGGCGATGGATACAAGATGCCTCCTCTCAAGGCCTTCATGGATGACACTACAGTGATTTCATCCAGAGAAGACGAGACACGTCATGTGCTGGAGAGGCTGGACGACATAGTTGCCTCATCCAGAATGAAGTTCAAGCCAAAGAAATCACGGAGTCTCTCACTGAGGAAAGGAAAAGTGGCCGGATCTGTGGTCTTCAGTGTTGCCAACCAGGCCATTCCAACAGTCACAGAAGAACCAGTCAAGAGCCTTGGAAGATGGTATGATGATACGCTGAAAGACACACAAAGAGCAAAAGAAACCAAGCAGATGGCGGAGGAAGGCTTGGAGACCATTGACCAGTGTGGGCTCCCTGGCAAATACGAGGTCTGGTGTCTGCAGTTCATGCTGATACCAAAGCTGCTATGGCCTCTGATGATATACGACATCTGCACCAGCATAGTGGAGGCAATGGAAGCCAAAATCAACAAGTTCACAAGGAAATGGCTTGGTGTCCCACCCTGTCTGACTGACATAGCGCTGTACTGTCGCCAAGCAAAGCTGAAACTACCCCTGAAATCCATCCTGGAGGAATACAAAGCAGGGAAGATCAGATTTCAAAGCATGCTGGAGGACTCAGGAGACAAGGTGGTAGAAGCAATTAAGCCCCAGCTGAAGACAGGCAGAAAATGGAAAGTTCAAGAGGCGATGGATTCTGCAAAAGAAAGTCTCAAGATCAGAGAAATAACAGGACACACACAGACCAACAGACAGGGACTGGGGGTGACCAAAACTGAATGGTGGTCAAAGGCCAAAGGAAAAGCCAAAAGAGACATGATGATTCAGGAGATGAGAAAAGAAGAAGACCAAAAAAGACTCCAAAAAGCAGTCCAGCAGAGCCAGCAAGGGCAATGGACAACGTGGGAGAATGCACTCCAAAGAAGTCTCACTTGGAATGACATTTGGCACATGGCCCCTCTCAGGATCAGCTTCATTCTCAGATCTGCATATGACCTTCTGCCCTCAAATGCAAACTTGGTGAAGTGGGGGAAAACAGACGATCCTGCATGCCCCCTCTGCCATGAAAAACAAACAGTGGAGCATGTCCTAAGCTCATGTAAAGTAGCCCTGGCTCAAGGAAGGTACACATGGAGGCACAACCAAGTGCTCAAAGAAATTGTACAAGTAGTCTGGGCTAGTACCAACACCACAAAAGGGAAAATCAGGACTCCAAAAGCACCCGCAACATTCTTCACGGCAGGAGGCAGCAAATCATGGCCAAGAACAACAGTGCCACTCGAAACATGCAGGCAGAGTCTGCTGGACGGGGCAGATGACTGGGAGTGCACTGCAGACCTCCCAGAATGGAAGAGTCACCCAGAGATCATCAGCAAGAGTGGCATGAGACCAGACATAGTAGTCCACTCTAAGTCAACCAAACAGCTGATCATGATCGAGCTCACGGTGCCATATGAGAACAGAATGGAGGCAGCTCAAATCTACAAGACTGAAAAGTATGCTGATCTGGCAAACAGCCTGAGGAGAGAAGGCTATCAGGTCAAAGTCCTCACTGCAGAAATTGGAGCTAGGGGGTTTGTAGGAACGTCTGCATACAGCCTCATGAAACAGCTCTCAGTTGCAGGGAAGGAAAAAACCAGAGCCCTGAAAGCAATGGCAGAAGCGGCAGAGAGGTGTTCAAGCTGGATCTGGTCAAGGAGGAACAAAAGTGAACTTCATAAGGCTTAATTTCCCTACAAATATCAGGTGTCCCTGTGGCTCAGTGGTTAAAGCGCGAGTCATTAAGTGGAAAATGAGCATGTCCAGAGGGTCATGGGTTCGAATCCCAGCCATGGCTCGTCCCAAGATGGGAAAAAAAAGGGGCAGCAGAGGGACATCCGGAGTCATGAACCGGGTGTGGCCCAACCCCCCTAGAGTGTCAGGAGATAAGGGCCGAAACACTTGCTTGAAGGGGGCTTCTCTTCTGAGGACTCTCTGCTTCCACGCTCTCCACGAGTTTCTTTCTACTATACTGGGAACAATTTGCGCTAATGTTCATGGATTACTCTGTTGCCGCACATTTTTCGCTGACATGTTTGCTCAGAGCAAATTTTATCGCCAGTCTTCAGAGCATATATTTCAACCTAGAGATGGTGATGGTGATGATCATCATTATCATCGTCAATTACTTTTCTTCAAGCACTCGTCTAATTTGATTAACGTGATTCTACTTCGAAAATACCCGTAATGTTCCATAGATGCTGAACAAACACTCACATAACGTCTCATCCAAACTTGCCTCATAATTTATCGCAAGGAAGCTCCCTTTTAAATGGAAGTTACTTGATACATTTTGAAGAATAAGGGGCAGCTATATTGTCGCGGCAACAACGTGTCCCCATGTGCAACAAGATTTGTCATGAAAGTGGGCAAATATTGTCAGTATGTGTTGCCTAAGCAGGCATACTTTGTAATATGTATCTGGTGGCAGTAATTACTGAAAAAGGGGTCTGAACTGAAGTAACAGAGACAGCCCGACATGTAATAGACACATAATGTAAGACTTTGTATGATGAGCAATGAGGCTGAGGATGAAAAAGATTACAGATTAATATACCATGAAAGAATACAAATAAGGTAATCGATCAAGGTTTGTCTAAACAACATGCCTTTTGACAATGTGTGCACCATGACTTTTTGAAGATATATTCCAGTTGGACCACCTGTCTTGTCATTGTGCTCACAGCCTGTCTCTAGCAGACCTCCTGGCACTGACGTCACTCTCAGCACGCTACATGAGTAAAACCCTGATTTATGTCATCAGTCCTACATGGGCATACAATGTGTGGATGACGTCACTGATGAAGTATCGCTTGTTATACATCCACGCTGGATTTCAGCTCGTGACCAACTTAATCTCCATCGTCATAGCTGTGGACAGGTGGGTGTGTGTCACGTGGCCACTCCATGCTGCTCGAGTGCTCAGTACCCGAAAGACCTGTCTGGTCATCGTTGTCGCCGGCGTTCTCGTTTTTGCAGGTGAGTCAGATACTTCATTTGAATTATGCGCCCCTTAGGCTGGCTTTTTCACTATTTCTTGCGTAAAATTTTGTTGTATTATATTGTTACCGTTATTGTGATTGATTTCAACTTCGGAAGGTCTAAATGATCTTGCCTGGTTAAGCTCGATTTCACTTTGTTTACAGCTACCACCATCACCAAGCACATTACTTGTGTTGTTTAGAACTCTTTCATTGTAGATGTGACAAGGCAATTATCTATCTATCTATCTCCAAAACACTTCTGCCCTTTGCTGTGCCTGAAACACGTGTAAAGGCTAGACTAAAACGATGGTTTCCATCGGGATGGTTGCTTTCATGCGCCCATCCTTTGTTCCTCTTGTAGGGAAACTGCATAGTCAGAAGAGACGCGTTGTGCCCCATAGGAAATTTTGTTCATCTCGGCAGGCAACCCACAAATCACTTGTGCTTCTTCTCTTATTTTTTCTTTCAGTTAGCCCAGGCTAATTTATTTTTTCCTAATGTCCTTACACTTTTGTCAAGTTTTGCCAAAAAAAAAAATAATAAAGGATTGATTATCAAACTTACCTACTCATGTTCCCCTCTATTATTAAGTTGTTCAGTTTATAAATTGGTTAACAGTGGAGGATTGCACCTCCTTTTGAGAGATCTAAGCTATGATTTTTAATGAATTCTTTGCCTCGACACAGTTGCCTTGGAAACTCGGTGAATCTGACTTATTCATTGAGAGAAAACTACATCAAGAGTGGTCCTTCTTCCTTTATTAATTTTTTTCATCCACAGTAGGCAAAACATGTATATTGCTTCGATCTAGACTTAGTGATAGCGCACTAACACTAACACTGGCTTTGGGCATGTCCTTGGTCCACATGGGTATGGCAAGAGAACTGATAATGGTGAACACTTCCTGCAGTTCTGCGCAATGAACAACGTGAAAATCGGGTTGTCACTATTCCAGCATAATGATATTCACAAGATCACATGGATATCAAATGATCACAGAACTCAGACTCAAATCCATCACATCGCGATTGGACCAAGGTGGAGAACCCCATGTCTGCAAGACGTACGCGTGTACCGCGGAGCAGACGTGTGCAGTGAACATCATCTCGTGATAGCAAAGCTGAAGAGAAGAAAGAAGAAATAGACTCCATCCAAGAGATACAATACAAGCAAACTGAAGGACCCCACCACAGAGGCCCAGTTCCAAGCTTTCCTGAGCAACAGGTGTTCAGTCCTTACTGAAACAATGCCAGGATCAACAGTGTGGTGGGAGGAGATGAAGGATGCCATGGCAACAGCTGGAAAAGAAATCCTAGGGTTTAAGAAGTCACTGCGGGAATCCTGGATCAGTGATGACACATGGGAATTGATAGCAGAGAGGAAAGAACTCCACCAGAAGAGACACAACTGCACCTCAGACCAAGCAGCGTACTACCAGGAATACATCGAGAAGGACAGGCAGGTGAATCAAAATGCCTAGAAAGATAAGAGGGATTGGCTGGATTGGCAAGCAGAAGATGCCGAAGAAGCTGCCAAGCGCAACGACATGACGGCTGTCTACCAGACCGCAAAGAAGATAACTGGTACTGTGAGGACTGGCTCTGGACCCGTGAAGGCAAAAGATGGCACACTTCTGTCAAGAGGCGAGGAAAAGCTTGCAAGATGGGCCGAGCACTTCAAGAAAGTTCTAAACAGACCCGAGCCACCGACACCAGTTGAGACGGAAGACCCATCCCTCCTGCTCCAATCAACACCGATGACTTCACTGAAGAGGAGATCAGAACAGCCATCAAGACATTAAAGTCCCCTGGGTTCGATGGAATTACAGCGGAAATGCTTGAAGGTGGTGGTGACTGCATCGTCTCTGGGATGTGCAGTCTCTGCAACCAGGTTTGGAACTCCGGCGTCGTCCCAGAGGATTGGAAGAATGGCGAAGTCGTCTGTATTAAAAAAAAAAAAGGCAACCTCTCAGAGTGCGACAACTGGAGAGGAGTTATTTTACTGTCAATACCAGGGAAAGTGTACTGCCAGGTCATCCTCAACCGACTGCGCGACGTAGTGGACAATGAGCTCAGGGGACAACAAGCAGGCTTCCGCCCAAAACGATCTTGTGCGGAACAGATCTTCACACTAAGACAGATCATCGAGAAGTGTGGTGAGCACCAAGTACCCCTCGCCATCAGCTTTATTGACTTCTCTAAAGCATTTGACAGTGTCCACAGACCATAACTGTGGAAAATCATGGAAACCTACGGCATCCCAGAGAAAGTTGTGTCGGCCGTAAAGCAGATTTACATAAACTCCAAGTGCAGAGTCAGGATAGAAGATGGCTACGGCGACTGGTTTCAAGTTGTCACCGGATCGGAGTAAGGCAAGGTTGTATCCTCTCCCCTCTCCTCTTTGCAGTTGCCATTGACTGGGTATTGAAACACGCAACCTAAGGAAAGGGAGTCAAGTGGACAGAAGGAAACAGCCTCTCAGATCTGGATTTTGCCGATGACATTGCCGCTCTTGCAAGCACCACTGAAGATCTGCAGGTGCTTGTAGACAATATCAGCAAGTTTGCAGGCAACATTGGCCTCATTATCAGTGCCAAAAAGACTAAAAACATACTTACCGGTAAACACCAAGGGCCAACAGACGTTCTCATTGACCAAAGACGAGTGGAACAAGTAGAGAACTTCATACCTACGCAGCTCTATCAACAACGATCTCGACCATGAACTGAAGTGTCGTATTGGGAAGGCAGCATGAGCATTCAATCAGCTGAACAAAATATGTAACAGCAAAAAATTCTCCCTTGGAATCAAACTGAAACTTTATAACTCCAGTGTGATTTCAACGCTGTTATATGGCTGTGAAACCTGGCAAATGAAGACAATCCAGGAGAAGAAACTCAACGCTTTTGATACTAAGTGCCTACATAAGATCTTGGCATCAAATAGTCAGACTTTATACCAAATGAAGACGTCAGGGAGAGGTCCAAACAGCTCCTCGTGTCAACCATCGTCCGCAGACGGCGTCTCCACTGGCTGGGTCATGTCTTAAGATTACCCTCTTCAAGACCTGCAAACCAGGCCATTAAATGGACCCCAGCAGGCCAGAGAAAAAGAGGACGACCCAGGATGAGCTGGCGACAGACAGTGGAAAGAGACCTCAGACTCGTTGATAGAGGATGGAGTAACACTACCAGACTGGCTGGGGACCGTGCACAATGGAGCGCCTTGACTGCCTCATGCGTCGCAAGACGCGGGAGCATCATAGGAAATAAGTAAGATAAAGCACCTCCAAAAATGTAGAAAAACGAATCGCAAGACACCAAAAACAGAAATGTGTTAAAAACTAACAATTCCATTTATCTTTTTCTTAATGACTGTAACTGTTAGGTTTTGGTAAACCACGAACTACTCCATTTGCTATTCATTGTGTTTATGCAAAGGGACTGGAGCTCCAAACCACATGTACAGGCTAAGGTAAATCAAACGTGTCCTACACAGCGGAAGCCTTAATGAGCGCGTGCAGTTATGTTTCTTTACATGGTATTCCAAAGTTCCCCAAAAAAGCATCGGGCGAGCTACACCGGTTTTCTGCCTTACGAAGAGCTGTGTAGGGTAGGTACTGGATTCCAGTTACATGCTGATGGAAAGCACTTTCGTATAAACAAAAAGTAAACTGACCGAAAAAGGTTAGATTTTTCTATCCATAAGAAAAGTATCTGTAGAAAGCGAAGTTACTCGGAGCTGGAAAAACGGAGAATTCTGAATAAAATGATGGACGAAAATATGTCTAGAAATCGAACAGTAGATACAAAAAGCAAGTTGTGCAGCTACCGTGAAGCTCTACTGTCCTGACCAGCCGCCGTGGCGAAGTGGTTAGCGTCGCGGACTCCCGGCTGGGAGGTCGTGGGTTCGAATCCCATCAGAGTCATGTGGGTTTTTCTGCCCTGACCGGCTCCTACCCAGAGTTGAGTTTGCTGCGGACTCAGTTGGGAAGACTGGGACCACACAGTCGAGTTTCATCCACTTAATGGATGCGTTTCTGAGAGTGTTGCTCAAATTTCCTGACCAACACTGCAGGTGCCTGTATCTCTCGGGCCTGGTTGACGCCGGGATATATTATGAAAAGAAGCGTAGAGTACAGCCCTGTCATGTAGTCTCAGACCAAAATGGAAATCCGTAGCATCATCTTAATCATCTTCATTCTCATCGATCAGCATTAAAAAAAAATGTCTCAAATTCTGTGGCCCTTCATGCCCTGCTCTCATGGTGACCTCAATTTCGATGTCCTCTCCACGTCTGTGGCCTTGGTTTGGTTCCGTCGGGGTCACCGGTATCGGCGAGTCCATGGGGGCTGTCGTTGGACGGACGTGGTGGCACCCTCCGGAGGGAGAGCTCACTCACGCCGGCTCCGCGACTAAGCAGTTATTGTCGTCAGTAGGGGGCTTAGTAGGTGGTGTCCTGCGTATGTTAGATCAGAACAGGCGCCACTGAACACCACCGAAGTGACTCGGCAGCAGTGCAGTGTCTTCTCCGGTGGGTTGCCTCTTGACGACTTGACATTGACTGCTCCCTGTGGATTGCCGGTGCCGGTGTTGCGTAGGGCTGACCGGGCTTTGGCTGTGGACGGGATGTCGGAATGAGCGGCGTGGGTGCACTGCCTCTGAGGTGGCGCAGAGGTTGGGACAGCAAAAAAAAAAAAAAAAAGCTCTACTGTCCTCTAAAATTCCCTGGGGATTTCCTAATTGTAATTGTGTGATTTATATGGATATTCTTTTTAATTCCCGATTGTTGGCCTCCGTGATGTCATGCATTGTGACCAAGTTCCTGGAAATTAGACATGCGTTTGTATATGAGAAGAGTATGTCGATGGAAAACAAACTACATATGCCAACTGTTGAAAGAGAAGTCCTTTTACCCTCTTGTGCCACGGCCCATCTACTCATGGAAATCGTGCAGCTTGCATACTGTGAAAGACACGCACGATGGACCAAAGGTCATTTGTTTACCACCTTTAGGATGGTCAGTTGTTTTGCAGGAGAGACTGGTCAGCAGCGCTGTGCATGGAGGTGTTGTAAGAATGTATATCACAAAGATTTTTTGTATTGACACGGGAGATGTCATTGTTCACTGTAAAGGCTACGACTGGCCTGAAATAATCCTAGAAAAACCTCTACGTAAAATTCAGTGATAAGAAATGAAAAGAGGCACATATTTTCTAAATCATGAATCGATTTATACAAGAAGATTAATTTATGTTTTTATTGTCTTTTCAGGAAATTTTCTACAGTTAGACTAGGCTCAAATGGTTTCCTTTTTTGTACTGAGAGGGCCACAGCCACAATATATTCAATCTCAAGTCGAACTTCTAGTATGTAGAGTGCCTGTGCCCCTCTTAGTGACTAAAGTAAACCAGCTGACCCTATAGTAACCAGAGAAAAAATTCTGAAAAAAAGAAAAGAAAAACATTAATTGCTCTTCTTGTTTAAATCTATTTAGAAAACATCTTTAGCTGTAGAAATATCTATCTTCGTTTTTTCTCTTTTCATTTCTTTTTACATCTTACCTTGACGTTTTCTATACCTGTCATAGGGCAGTCGTGACTTTTACAATCAGCATTGATACCTCCTGTAAAAAACAAACAAACAAATAAACAAACATGAGGCATGCACACACAAAACGCCTCCACGTACAATGTAGCTGACAAGTGCGTCCTCCAAGCCAGTGAACCATCCTCCAAGGGATACACTGATCATCTTGTCTTGCTCGTTTTCTTCATTCAATGTTTGTAAGCTGTACGGTTTCCATGATCATTTGAGCCAAGGCACAAGCAGGTAACCAAGACTTCAAATCCTTCAGTAGCTTGCAAAAGTAATTTATGTTTTTCTGTCAACATTCTCTTTTCACATATAAACACACATCAAACGAACAGGAACTTAAACACAGTTTTTGAGACCCAGGCTGTGTCGTTTACATTTACACTATTTGATCTGAACATCTTTTGAGTTATTCTATCAATGTAATCAAATTCCTATTTCCTTCACTGACTGCCCACTTTTACTTTTAAGGTATACTTTTCTTATAGGCAGGAGAATCTGCCTCTTTTCGGGGAATTTCCGTTTATATGGAAGTACTTCTCATCAGGAATCAAGGTCAGATGGTAACATCAGCCATGGCTAGGCTCAAAAAGCTGTGGAGAAGTAACAAGATCAGCTTCTGAACAAAACTCAAGCTATATAAAGCCTTCATTATCTCAATCTCCTTGTATGGGAGTGAGAGCTGGACCTTGACCGCAGAGTTGGAGAGAAGGATCCAAACCTTTGAAATGAAGGCATACAGAAGACTGCTCCACATCTCCCGGATAGACGCCTGGCATCCTTGCGCTGAAGAGTGAAGAGATCGAATTACGCTTCAAACCTCTTCATTCACGTAATTGTTTCACTTCACTGCATAAAAAGAAACTTTTTGTCTGTTCGTTATGTTGCCCAAATGACTTTCAAGCCTCTTCATTTGCTTGACTGTTATACTTCACCGTATGAAAAGAAACTTTTCGTGTTTGTTTATTTCCATTTTTGCACAGTATGGTCATCAAGCCTGGTGGAACTTGTATTCGTTTAATTCATTATTTGTTTTATGATTGCCATTCAGTCAGCATCATTTCAAAAGTTTGACATGAATTGGGATTGAGTGATTTTACAAATATGAGGCAGATTTCTGGTTTATGATATTGATCTATTCTATATTCCCAATGCAGAGTTACAATATTTACTCGACAGCTGCAAAATTTGCAGTAACAATAGTTGAAAAGGAGTCTATAGTGTTTATCCTGACAAGAAATTAAATGATGGCGTTACGCTGAGCATTCATATGTTTCATAGCATTTGATACGACTGTGAAACTATGTTCAAACAGGCAATCAGGTTGTATCGTTCAAATACGACGTAAGATGCGTGTACATCAAAGGCGTGGTGTCGAGGCCCCTTCTTTACGCTGTACCCTCCCAGCTGTATAAGAGCCATCCCATGTTGATGGAGATTTTGGATTCTTTCGTCTTCTCCTCACTGGTACCCACCATCTCCCTCTTCATCACTGCAGCCGCCACTGTTATGACCACTGTAAAGGTGAGACGTTCTGCCTTGTGGAGATACAGCATAACAGGAAGAGGGAGTGCTGACGTCATCAACCAGAGGGAAAAAGCGATGACGTCCATGTTAGTCGTCATTTCCTGTGTCTATATCGCTTGTGTCAGTCCCCGAGTGGTGAGGGCATGGTGTCGGTTCTTTATCCCAGAATTCCGGGGATGGGGTCAGTTGTGTAGCTTGGTGTTGCTGACGGAAGCCATCATGAATGGACTACTGGCGATCAATTCCACCCTCAATTTCTTTGTCTATTACGTCATGGGGTCTCGTTTCAGGAGCACACTGCGTTGTCTAATGACTTGTTTCGGATTGAAGCAGCCAGAGAAGAAGGACACCGTCTAGGCCACCTAGGTTCCTGAAATCCTCGACACTGGAATAAAGCAGGAGGTAGGGGTGTGGAAGCGCAGGTTTTGTGATTGAAGTACTGACTCGTGAACTTGTTTTGATTCAAAATTATGCTTATCACAGCTTACCTGAAATAAAACTACCACCATTACCCCCATCACCCCCATTCCCCCTTTTCCATCCACTTCATAACTGGAAAAATACGTGATGACAGAAAAAATGCAGGCTTTTATTTTAATACATAAATGTTGTTGAACATTTATACATATTTGTAAAGAACTAAAAATAGCAGTTTTCTATGGTCTGCAGTGATGTGCAAAAGTGTTAACAACAGTCATTATCTCTTTGGATCAAACTGCAGGGCTGTTTTTAATAAACTACAACAAACATATCCATCACTTTTTGTTTTCCAGTACACAACACCTCCATCCCATCTATATGCCACTTTACAACAAAGCTTACCTGCCATAAACAGTAGATGTACCTGTTATTCTGTAGAGCTGATGTACTAATTGGGAGAACTCAGACTTGTTGTGTAGAATGTAACTTGGATAAATCCAATTGAGTAGGATAGCAGATTTTGTCCCTTTTGAAGACATTTTGAGGATCCAGATAACCTGATCTCTGACTCGCTCTTGTTCAGAGCTAGGAGCACAGCAGATTTAAATGGATAAACTGGACTATAAAATCATGTCTTGTCGATTTTACTGAAGCCTCTTTGACAGCTTTGATGAGTAAGCGGAGCGGGGAATGCAAGTGCTGCGGGTGATGATGTCACTCCACGTCCGCTCAACGCATTTATCTTTGATGTTTCAAGCTTCATTTGGGGTGTGTCATAATTAGAATCGATGTATAACCGTAACGCCCAACCTCACGGTTGGCAGAATCAGAAATTGCCAATAAATTCTATTTCTGCGAAATGACAGTCAACCAAGTATGCGGTATTACATAACGAATCAACCCCACACAGCAACATTTAATTAATCTTGTTTGAAGAAAAGAAAAATTCAATGAAAACCTAACTACTACAAAAGAGACATTCAAACTATTCAGCATTCAACATATTTTCACCAAATGAATCTCTTTGTTGTGTAACTGCAAGTCATAGTGCACAAACACGTCAACTATTATTTAGGTTTCATCTTTTAGTTTCCTTCTTAACTTGCTTAAAAGAAGCTATTACAGTATCAGAGAAAACTCAAAAGAACATCTTCTATTTCTGAAGACTCCATACTCACAGTCAGAACCACAAGTCTACCATATTGATAACAGTTAAGCACAGTGTAGTCAATAACACTGAAATTACCAGGAAATATAGGAAACCCAGTTCTTCCCTGAACAACCGCTATGCTCACTTCAGTCTAGCTTTGTATGATGACATTGGTAACACTTGCAACTTACACCGACAACCTTATATGAAGCAAAATATAGCACCATTAAATGCAAAGTGATTATGTATAAATAGAATATGAGTTATGAAGAACAGTTATGTCATGTAGTTACTGACCGAATTAATCAGAAATACTATGAAAAGAGATGTTAACTATGAGCATGTCGTGTAGTCTTAAAATAAAACAGGCCAATTTTGCCTCATCTCTGCTTTCCTCAACCTTCTCGTTCAGCGTCAACATTCTCTATACTGGGCCTTCCTCATTCGTTCTTAATATTCTGTCCATTAAGCATAATCGTTATTTTCATCCTCATCCTCATCTTCAACCATTGACATCTTTGGTGCGTGTGTATCATCTCCTCATTCATTGTCAACCATTTTGTGCTTCTTTATTCATTGTTTCATGGTCATGGTTGACAATGACATAGGGACCCAGAAAGTATGTTCTGCAGCTCTACTTAATATCGGACTTGGTGATGATATAAAGGCATTATTAGTCAATGCAGAAACGGGATAACGTCCATCCTTAACATGGAGAACAACTATCGAAACATGACGATGCGCGTGATTTACCAATGCCAAAATCGCTCAAAAGAGCAATTTCTTGTAGCGTTTTTTAGTCTCACCCTCCATGCCCTTTGTAATATCACCCCCATGTCACTTATTTTATCACCCCCACTCACAGGCACCCTTGGCTCACCTTCCTGCAGGCTCTGTATCCACAGTCGTAACTGTCTTATGTTGCCATGAGGCTATGGAACTCGGCATCTTCCTCCACACTAGGAGGGAGTGACGGGACCCTCTTCAACCTGGCACGCCTCCGGGCAGAGACGAAGGTGCGGAAAGTCCTCATCAGAGAGAAACTCTTTGCAGACGACGCCGCCCTCACTGCCCACACCGAGCAAGCGCTACAACAGCTCATCACCTGCTTCGCTGATGCTTGCACCGAGTTCGGCCTCACTATCAGCCTGAAGAAAACAAACGTCATGGGCCGAGACGTCAGCAGCACTCCCCGCATCACCATCGGCGATCACATCATCAAATTGGTCGACAACTTCACTTTCCTGGGCTCCACCATGTCGAGCAACCTCTCTTTCTGGACGCCGAGCTGAACACGCGGATCGGCAAGGCAGCAACAGCGATGGCCCATTTAGCCAAGAGAGTCTGGGACAACACCATGCTAACATCAAACACCAAGGCGACAGTGTATCAAGCCTACGTATTGAGCACTCTTCACTACGGAAGCGAAGCAAGGACCCTGTACTCTCGACAAGAACGCAGACTGAACGCCTTCCACCTGCGCTGCCTCAGAAGACTCCTGGGCATCACTTGGTAGGACCGCATCACCAACAAGGATGTCCCGACCCAGCTTAGTATGCTCGCCATGCTGACTCAGAGGCGCCTGCGCTGGCTTGGCCACGTCAGCCGCACGGATGACGGTTGCATCCCAAAGGACATGCTGTACGGCGAGCTGGCTACAGGCTCCGGACCCACAGGATGGCCCGCCCTACGCTACAAAGATGTATGCAAGTGCGACCTGAGGGCAGGCAGCCTCGACCCAGCAGACCTGGAGACAGTAGCTTCAGACTGGGTCAGCTGGCGGTCCACCATCGAGGCCGGCATCAAACAAGCGGAGCAGAGGAGAGAGGCCCAGTGGGAAGAACAGAGGCGCCGCAGATGGCAAAGTATTGCGTCGGCACCCACAGCCACTGATGACCAAGACTTCACCTGCAGCAATTGCAACAGAGTCTGCCACTCGAGGACTGGTCTGTTTAGCCGCAGCAGGTGCTGCACCTGAATTAACTGATCCACGGCGCAACACCATTGTCTCTCAAGACAGACGGATGCCATATGGAACACATTGCACTGCAACTGATTCACTACGGTAGTGTTCAGTAAGGTCTGTTCAACTTAACAAACACCTGGAAACCACACGCTGAACCCTCCTACGAATTGCTTAGGCACCGACCTGTGAATGAGCTTTCTTCACTTTAAGTACTATCACGTCCTTCCAACAACTCTGTAGATAATATGAGGGCCTTAAGTATTTTGTCAAACTTGCTATGGACACGGGTACGGAGAGGAAGTAAAAACCAATGCCAACACAAGATCAGGGCGAGGACGGCCAGAGAATTTGAAACCTTTTCAAAATGACGATCAATGAGGATCATGAAGATGTGGTGTGGAATCCCATCTTGATCTGAAAGAACATGTCAGGGCTGTAATGTTAGCTTTATTTCATCAGATGTCCTGGTTTCAACCATGCCCTAGAGATAGAGACAAAAGCGGTGCTGGTCAGGAAATTTAAGCAACACTTTTGGGGACACAAGGATGAAACTCGGCTGTGTTGTTCCATTTTGAGGCCATTTCACACTCAATAACACTGGTGCGAGTTGACAATCATACCAATATATTATTATTCTGAAGATGAATCCATAAAAATGTTACCATGGCAGCACTTCAGACGCTTTCTCTTTATCAGTGATCTTTGTAACAGCATACAGAACTGGGCATAGGAAATGGTAAACCAGTTCCACAGCAGATTTCTAAGGTGATTTATAATTAATTTGGAATCAGGGTGGATTGTAAGTTCTTCTTGAAGAATGTCACTGTCTTTCTTTTCTTAGGGGCAAAGACCTTTGTAGGTATCTGGAGTCTTCTTTTGTCCATTGATATCAACACCGTCATGTTGTCTGTGAGTGGTCCAGTAGGAAGGTGTTGATTCTCTTTGGAGCTAGGTGTGGCTCGCATGGTCAAGAATTTGTGTATAGAGATTGACAAGGAATATGAGCCACTATCCCTCCAAACTAATATACGACCTCTGTATTTCACTGCTGCCACTATCACATATAGGCATTTTCACTGCATGGATGGTTTAAGAGTGATCAAACGGCAGTCAGTGGAGAATCTGATCGCCATGTGTTAAATATACGTCGATAATATTCTACTAAAACGATTTTTCTGGTGTGCACTGGACAATTTCACGTTATCCTTGAAACGTTGTGCAATTCTTTTAAATGATTGTGGAGATCTAAATGTATATGGAAAAAGTCTTGATGCTCATCCTAATTAATGGTGCACTGCAACAGGCTTTGAAGAATTCAGCGAACAAAGCTGTACTGGACAATGAGTGAACTGAATCAAGCGTCTTTGAGTTCCCCCACGGATGATGTTTTCTTGCTTGTTTTTCTCTCTGAAACTTCCGAATGTATTAAATTCATACGGGATGGCAGCCGTTGTTAGTCCCTGATACTTACTAGCATGTCCAGCTTTGCCACATTTGAACCTGGTAAACTTTGAAACTTTGAGTGTCGTCTCACCAGCTTGGCTAGAAGATTTTTACATCTGTCTCAGTCTAGGCCAACTATTCCTGAACGTTAAATTAAGTGTCATTACCATAACACTCTATGAACTGTTCGGCCAGGAGGAACTCTTTGAACTGGTAGTAAGCATTGACCCTCATACCAGCCACTGATGAACGTACGCTACCAATCTTCTGGAGAACTTTCCCGCATTTCCCCACTTAAGGTCGTAGTTTTGTTTACAGTAGTCTACTGACCTAAGTTAAAAATAGTAAGATAGGCCCGTCTTGATATCTTGATGTACTAAACGGGATTGTGTAGACCTCTGGCACATGTCTTGACCACACAGCCTTTGATATTGCCAGACCTGACCTACCACACAGCCTTTGATATTGCCAGACCTGACCTACTCTCAGCTAGGCTTGTACTTGGGTTAAAAAAAACAACAAAAAACACCACAATACTGTCAATATTTTCTATTCACTACACAATGAAAAAGTCCATAATGCCCATTAAACTGGTTTGCTTGCTGGTATAATTCAGATCATTTTTTTTTCTCAAACTGAACCACATGCTCTTGCTATTGTGACAGCAGCTTGTTACGGTCTCCCATCTCAGCTTCCCGTTGGTCTTGCGGCAACTCCTCTTTATGACTAGATTTTTAGATTTGTATTTCATTTTGATGATGTTTGTCTACCTTTCCAAGATGTTTCTAGCCTTATCACGTCTCGAGAAGGAGAGACTGTGCCTCTTGATTGTCTTCGATGCCTTCCTCTTCTTCTTAGAGAAATTATTTTCCTAACTAGATATGAAGTCCTGTAATTCACTTAGTATCATGACTTGATTCCCGTCTCTCAGTTCCGTTCATTGATGCTTCCCCAGATTCCAGTGATAGGTAGATTTGCTAATGACAACAGATACCATATTATGCATCTTCATTCTTCAACGGTTCCTGTATTAAAGCAGGAATGGGAGAAGAGGAAGATCGAATGTAAATTGTTCCTCGGAGATTGCCTTTGATGTCAAATTTTCCAAAGAGTTGAACAAAAGCGATGAAACACGTCAGTGCGCAGGCTGTGAATGATGTGGCTGACAACTGTCGAGGGAGCAGGTGGGTAGAAACCACAGTAAGATGGATCATAGACAATCTGTGACACTGGTGAGCTTTCACAATGGAAAGGGTATCAATGCAAGGAATGCCGGTGACTTTGATGTTAGCAGAGTATCCACGACGATTAATAGACTAGGCTTTGAATTTGCAGCCACACAAGTTCAATGCAAGCTAGGGCATGGCATCAGCTCCACATTCGCGTTAGAAATGCATCAAAGAGGAGAAAGCGATCACTCATAGACAAGTTACATGTCTAAACATGTTGACAGTTGAGTGGCTTGTGCAAGGCAAAGCTTCCTTAACCATTACTTTGTTGATGGCAATGTGCACAGACGCACATACTATGGGCCACATGGAATAGCAGATTCAAGAGGGAGATTCTCCTGCATCTCTGTTAGGGAGAGGTGCGGAAAATGAGAGGACTGCGGAAGTTATGGTTTTCAGACATCAAGACTGCCCTTTCCACTAATGGATACCCTGCATGGATGTTGGACAACCCTCGAGTTCGCTACCCTTCTTCTACAGATACGGACAGTGTGAAAGTGGGGAAACTCTTCGCATCTGGCCACATTACCGATCACCTCTGGGTCTAACTTGAGACCCTATGGCGCCCTAGGGCCCCAAGCCAGGCCAAGATGCGAAGAGTTTTGGGAATATGCCTCTAATAGTGGTATTTTCTTATACTTGGTTGTCTACTTTCAATTTGCCTAATTTGGGGCAATTCTCTCACCCCCTTTGTAGTGACCCTTTGTAGTGACTCTTCCTAGGATACACATTGTGGTTTACGGGCGTTTATAGCCTCGCCAGTGACCACATTCGGGGTTTACGGGCGTTTATAGCCTCGCCAGTGACCCAGACAGACAAACACAAACGAAAATTGGAAGAGTCACTAGAGGACAGAGAATAGGGCCAAATTTGGACTTTCAAAATGCCATGACAAACAAGTACTAAACCACCGCAGGCATATTCTCAACTTTACACTTTTAGGATTAATATATATACTGTACACACTGAAAGCTCCCATAGTTTTATGGTGTTTATGCATAAGTGTGACTGTTGTTAAAATTATTTTTTATTCAAGCAGAATATTTTTTAAAGGTTAACAACAACTGTACGTTAAAGTACTTTTTAGTTACTACTTTGTACAATATTCATATTAAAAGCTTTAGCAAATTAAACACAAAAACACAACTTTTAATAATCAAATCTCTCTCATTAATCTATAAATAGATAATTAATTCAGGGGAGACAATTACTTTTATGCATAATTAAAGGGAGACAAATCACTTTCATTATTATTATTATTATTTTCTTATTATGTTTATTGCTTTTAAAAATGGATTGCGACGAGCTATTAAAGTGTGAGGAGGCAGCAGACCTCTGTCATAAAGAAAGATTATACTCGCTGGCTGCGTGCGGGAAAACCAGGCAGTATTTAGGCGTTGAACTAAGTATCGAACAGATTCAGCAATTGTCTACATCAGACGTTGAGAAGTATTACGCTAGGTACGAGGCACAGCTGGGGTCAAAAATGGTTAGATCAGTGGGGCAGACAATAATTAGTTTATATGCTAAGTTAGTAGGCGCCGATTGATTCAGAAGAAGATTTAAAATATGACTTAACACAAGATCCGGTTTTAACCAAGTCCCTAGAATCTCTTGCATGTGACATGTATTATAGATTTGGGACGTTGTTATGTCCATTCATCATGGGATTAATTACTTTTAATCATATTAATTTCAATCATATTAATTTTAATCAGACTAAAAAAAAATGAGCGAGCAGGAGAAGAAGACTCCACAGGAGCAGAATGCCCCACAAGTGGATTCTCCACAAGTGAATTTACAGGCGAGTGCCCCACAAGTGAATCCACAACTGAGTGTCCCGCAGGTGAGTAGTGTTACTAAAGCTAAAAATTCTGGTCGTGTTGAGGCCGGCCGTAAACTAGCTGAATGGAACAGACTGCAAAAAGCAAACCAAGCAGCAAAACAAAAATTATTAGATAGTAATACAACAACAGCACCAGCACGCCCGCCGCCAACAACAACAACACAATCAAACTATAAGATGTATTATTATGTGCTGGGGAGTATTGTTGTTGGTGGAGGGCTTTTGGCCTACAAGCGCCTAAAGCCATACTTAGCAACAAAGTCACAAATCCCCACAAAAACAGTAAAAGAACCAGCTTCTGCAAAAAAAGTACAACCTCCTGCTGTAGACCCATTTTTAATAAATTAGTTTTTTAAATGTGTTGTTAAGTACTGGCTAAGTACAAGCTAAGTACTGGTTAAGTCAGTTATAACAAGTTAAGTGTAAGTTAAGTGTAAGTAAAGCGCAAGTTAAGTGCAAGTCATGTTAAGTACTAGTTAAGATCTTAAGTTAAGTACTAGTTAAGATCTTAAGTTAAGTACTAGTTAAGTACTAGTTAAGATCTTAAGTTAAGTACTAGTTAAGATCTTAAGTTAAGTACTAGTTAAGATCTTAAGTTAAGTCGGACAAGTCAGTTCTCCGGGGGCCTATAGCGTATGAAAACTCGGGGCTAACGTAAGTTCGCTTGTTATTGTTAGAAACTAGTGACTTCTTATTAACAGCAGTTGTGTTTACTTGATGAAGAGTAGAGTGCAGATTAACATTTGTGTGATAAAATACTTCGCGTTCAAAGAGAGCCTGCTTGTAGTTGTTGTGACTTATTTCTTTTTTTACAACTTCTTTATCTATGCCCTTAGCTTTCTTTGTTACAGAAGTCTGGGTAGCAACGCTATACATCTTCGACCGCAGGCCAACATATTCTTGTATCACTGTCCCATTAAATTCATCCTTCATCTTTCCAATCACTTTCTTGTTAACGGTTGAATATAAAGGGCTGTCTTTAGGATAGTCGCATGTGTCGTACCACCCATCAGCTCCTTTAGCCACTTCTATTTCCATGTCTTTGTAAAAGTCTTCAGTTGGGATGTCTAGAATAAAACTATCAGTGTCTGTGTAAAGGACATTTGATTCTGGGTACAGCGGTTTAAAGTAGTCGTATAGAAATTCAAGCATTAATAACTTTGACAACTCTAGCACGGCAAAGCCGATAAACACCGGCCTGTCTAACTTCACATTCTGTTTCTTCATCATAATGCCAACCAGGCTGTCGCTAAATATTCTAAAGTCTTGGTAGTTAGGTTTAGAGGTCAGCTTAATTGCTTGTTTTTCGTTTGTAACTAATCTTACGTCTTTACGATTGTGTACGTTCTCCATCGTCTTGCCAAAACAACTGTTGTTCATCAACTTAAAGAAGTCTTTTTCTGAAGCGTCGGTGGCCGCAGTCCTAAGATCGGTGTTCTTCATGATGTATGGTCTCATGAAAGGCTCTTGGTCAAAAGTAATTATTCTGTGAACGGCGGTAAGTTTCAACCCGTGCCTTAAGTAAAACTGTAACAGCCGATAATGACAGACATATTTAGTTTCGTTAAAGAGGTTAGGCACGAGTTTAGGCGGTTCTGTGGGACTCATCTTTAATTTTTCTGCGGCTAAGGGGAAATCGTTATGAAGGTCGTGCAACTCTGCAGGATAATCTAAGTCTACTTCTAAGATTAATCCTATTGGATTATCGGGTGTAAGCTGTGACAATAGTCCTATCACCCGATCAACCTCATGAGGCCCATTTATCATTTTAAAGTTTCTTAATGGCAGTGCCTGGCTCATGGCCCACCCATACAGATTGTTGGCGTCTAAGTACATCAGATAGTTGGATGGTTTGGTGGGATCATAATCGTCTAAATACTTGTTGTTAGCTCTGCGGTAAGGATGACAGGCCATGCTAATGCCTCCTCTCAGCCCATCCTCAATCATCTGGAGTGTATCCAGATCCGATATTAAGTCGATCTGAATGTTTGTATACTTCAAGAATGCGTCCCAAGACAGCCCCGGGGAAGAGATGTACTGTGACGAATCCAGGCCGTAATGTTTCATGCAAGTGGATCTGTAATTCTGAAAGACGTCAGCTAATAAACACACGTCGGCCAATAAATATTGATCGTGATAGTCGCCCATCGTTTTGCAGTGTAATTCTGTCCAGGCTTTCTGCGCGTATTCATAGTCGGCGTCAGATATGCCTCCGCCTCTAACAGGGCTGTAAAAGTCTTCCTTTGCTGGCAGCGCTTGCTCATCAAACCTCTCCCACGAGTCCATGTATTCATAAGGATAGACGCCTTTACGAACTAAAGATGGGTCGAAATATTGTTTGGTGATTGGACAGTCTTGTAAAGATCCCGCCAATTTATCTAAACTCCCCATCAGATGCTGGGCAGAATCATAGAAGGATAAACAGTCAATAGTAAAGGTCATGTACTTTTCTGAAGACTGTGCAATACAGCTAACCCTCTTATATTCAGAAGTTATTGCTTGCATGATAAAGTGCGAATCGTAGCCCCGTAAGTTATGAAAGAAGATTGGCAGTTTCCATGTCTTGGGATCAACCTTAAGTTGAAGATTACAGCTATTATGCGCTGCCCCTCTGAATTTGCCAGTAATGTGATCATGGTCCCTTACAGCATCGCCTGATAATTCTCTGTTGCATATCCAGCAGTGGGTGGCTGATTTATAACGTTCTTCATCTTCGGGGGTCATCTTAATGTCTGAAAGGTTCAGCTGATTGGAGAATTGATTGCGAAGGTGTTTCATCTGCTCCAAAAATCGGCCAGCTGCGTCGGGGCCTCTGTAAATCTCTGGTTGTGTGTGTCCACCGTCTGTCCTAACAACGACAAAAGCATAAGAACAGATCTGATGACGAGACAATAAGGTTGTTTTTTGTTCTTGTTGTGGACCATAGTACCGTAGCAAGATTGATTCAAAGTCAGCATAAACTACGTATGGGCTCATCTGCATTTTTCGTACATTCTTAAAGCTGACTTTAGACCCTGGTTTTGGTGTAAGAAGTTCGATTTTACAGTCTACAAAACTTTTACAATGTTTCTTATGGCTGGCTGCTGCCTCTACAGTGGGGATTCTGACCAAACACCTCCTACAAAGCCCTTGTTTAGCTGTATCCGTTGTAGTATAAGCCAGAAGTCTGCTTATTGATCTGATTAATACATAATGGCTCTTGGAACCGTCTGTAAACAGAATCAAGTCTACATGGTTCTCAAGTGATTCGCCTAAAGTGGGAGCATTGGGAGAGATCCTTATAGGGACTAGATTGTCTGCTACAGACCATGTGTATACGCTCACGGTTATTGGTTTGTTTTTTTCTTCAAACTGAGATATACTTTCTACGCTCACTGGAAAGTTTATGTTATTTAAGTTCAGCTCATTTATATACTGCCTATAATTAGAAACTCTGTCTGCATTCTTTTTAACAGGGTGTAAATGCGCCAAAACACACCACATGAAACACAAGTTGTCTGAATTATGTATGTTTAGGACTGCTCGTTTAAGAACTAACTCTCTTGGGAGAGGGATGTAAGAATTGCCGACAATAGGAGAGTATTTGGCTTGTCTTAATCTGATTTCAAGGACTGTTCCTTCAGACCAACCGGAGCCGCGCAATTTCGCTTCTTCACTTGCATGGTTAAACTGTGTAAGCATGTAATCAGCCCAGCCAGGTTTAAAGTCGTAATAGCTGATTACTTCTTTCTGTCTAGTTGAAACCCAGACTTGCATACTACTATCATCAGGGGTTATATATTTAATCAGAATGACTAACAACACTTTTGCTGGCGGGTTAATTTGAAGAGACTCTGGGATTTTAGAAACAGCATGTGTTACGCTTTTTTGAACGTTTGTGGGGTTAATGATGTCCATGTCTAATTCAATGAACTTATTGCTTAATGATTTGTTACTACCTTCCAACTGTACGTTGTTGGAAGGTAGTATTTCAAACTCGGACTCACTTGCGGGGTTCATTTTTTAACTCACAATATTTTACGTAAATTAAAAAAAAATAAAAGTAAGTAAAAGTAAGTAAACGCGTTTTTATTCTTCACTCAAGCGTTGCAATACTTCAAGACACTCCAATTTTACACGAACGACTGCCAATGCTTTAGCTTTTTTTTAATCACTACAGCCAATGTTTAACTCTTTGATTGCTTCGTTAGATAGTTCACTATGATTTTTGATTAAAATGTTTACATCATTCTCAAGCCAAGTGTCTAACACTTTCACCGCTTTGTCAAATAGTTCATTACAATTTTCTACTAAAATCATTAGATCAGATTCGCTGTGTTTAGCCGCCATTTTTTAAGGCCCTTTTTAAAAGCAAATAAAAAAATAAAACCATGAGTTTAACGCTGGTTAATTATGCAGTGCCTATTGTTGGCGTTAAAGTTTACTCAACCCTAGCAAAATGTTTGTTAAGAATAAAACCACCCAACATGGGAAAGATAGAAGATTCGCCGAAACTAGTTACAGCCTTATTTTTAGCTCTAGCAACAAAAGATTATCTGATTAAAAAGCACATAGACAGTCTTTCATATTATGATTATTTTAATTATTTTTTTAGTTAATAAAAAATATGAGCACTGCAAAGATCATCAATACGATTTACCACTCTGCTGTAATCGGCGGCCTTAGTATAGGATATAGCATGTTAGCAAAAAACATGTTTAAAATGAGGCCAGCTGATCTAGGAAGGTTAGACATTGAGGATGTTGTTAAGGTTATAGCTGTAATAACTGCAGGGATTGCCTCAAAAGACTTTCTTGTTGCACAGGGGATTATCCCCGAAAACATCAATGCATAGAAAGATTAATGTATAGAAAGATTAATGCATTTAGGCAGATTGATTTATAAAAAAAGATTCATTCATTTATAAAAAAGATGTCTGGAATAGTTCTGATGGTGGGCGGGGCTATTGTTAATGCATTGGCTTTCTCTGGCAGCAATTATATGTTTAGTAAATTGCGGTCTGATGAAGAAAGAGAACGCCATAACAAAGCAATGGAAGATTTAGCTAAGGCAAGAGACGCTTACGAGAAAAGGAGAATTGCTCACTTAGACTTTATTAATAAAAAGTTAAGAGAACAGGGACATGCAGAGCACACATTTACAGACGTTGATGACGCAATGAATGAATATTACTTAGTGACAGGAAAGAAGTTTCTAACATCGGCACCGCCAGAGCTGTCTGACTTTTATGAACCATCTGAGGATCAGAAAATGGTAGAAATAGGCTTTATTATAGGCGCTATGGGAGCAATCTTTCTTCTTGCATATTCAATCTAAAAACATAGTTAAAAATGTAATAAAAAACAGTCCCTTCTTATGGACGATACGAAGTACAAAATATATTATTCTCCTGGAGGGTATTGGAAAGGAAAGGCCGCTATTGATAAACTGAGTAAAGCTGCTAGGGTGTCTGAATCAGAAGCGAAAGACTGGCTTTCAAAACAAGCGATCTGGCAAATATATCTGCCTGCCCCAAAAAGAATAATAAGGCCTCGATTTGTTAACTCAGTTCCTAATGACACCCACCAGATGGACTTGTTGTACCTTCCACATGACAAAGTTAGAAGAAAAAAGTTTAAGTATGCCCTGACTGTTGTTGACATGGCTTCAAGGTATAAAGACGCTGAGCCTTTAACGGATAAAAGCTCAACTGCTGTGGCTGTGGCTTTACAGCAAATATACATGCGAGGCCCATTAAAGTATCCTAGGCTGATTCAGGTTGATGATGGGAAAGAGTTTAAAGGAGCCGTAAACCAGTTGTTTTTAAGACATCGGGTTACAGTTAAGAGAGGAATTCCAGGCAACCATCGCTCCCAGGCCCTAGTAGAAAACTTTAATAAGAATCTAGCTGAGCGTCTGTTTACCTATCAATATCATAGAGACCTTATGGACAGGACGCGCAACACAGAATGGGTTAGGAGATTGCCAGCAGTCTTACGCGCCATGAACAATGAAGAATTTAAAGCAACGGGTCTTAAGCCAGTGAACGCGATCAAATTTAAAAAAAATTAGCATTACTGAAGACATCCAAGGTAATCAAAAACTCTTGCCGTTCGGACTAAAAGTAAGATACTTGTATGCGCCTGGAGAGGCAGAGGGCGATGTTAGAATTAGAGCCACAGACCCCATATGGAGCGTAGACGTATATGAAGTTGAAAGAATTATGAAAACAACCCCTCCCGTGTATTATTTAAGAGAGACTCTTTCTTCTAGCGGTGCTACTACGTCTAAAAAGCCCGTCCCTAAAAGATCGTTTGTTCGCGAAGAGTTGCAAGTTGTCCCACCAAACACGGTGCCGATTAGTTAAAAAAAAAAAAAAAATTTATTTTTTTGTTAAACTTATGATTTATTTATTTTTTTGCTAAACTTATGATTTATTTATTTATTTTAGTTCACATCTTATTTTTTAGTCTATTTTTGGGTTTAACTGATTGTTTGCTTGCTTTTCAATGTTCTGTTTGATTGTCTCAGTGTCTACCTGTTGCGAAGTAAAAGTCTTTCTCCACTCCTTTTGAAGTTCAGTTTTTTGTCGTCTGTAATCCTCGCGATCAGCCATAAGATGCTCAAATTCTTCAGCTGTAATGTTTTCATCCTGCAATGCTTTGCTTATTCTCAGCCTTAATGAACAAAGTTTTGCTGATGCTAGGGCCACAATGGCAGTGTGCTTTTGTAGTTTAGGCGTTAATTTTTTTAAAACAGCACTCACAATCATAGACATAGCACCTAAACCCAAACCAATGCTCCCTAATGCTAAAGAGGCTGGCGCTCCGGTCCCAGTAGCTAAAAGAGCAACGCCGGACCCAGCACTTACGCTCGCTACAGCTGATGAGCCGGTGATTATATAAGAAAGAGTATTTAAAACTTTAGCATATTTCTTTCTAGTAACCCTATACTTATTCAAGTCACTTTCTATTTCTTCTTGAAGTTCAGTTATTTGCTCTAACCTAAACTTTTGAGCCTGATCATCCATTTTTAATTAAGATTAATTTTTTAATTAAGATTAATCTTGTACATATTTTCTTATTAACCCTTCTGGCAGCACTTCATCAACAGAGTAAAACGCAATAAAATCAACATACTTAATGAAAATAAAATCAAGCACTGTTAGTTTAGTATTGTCAACCATCACAGTGACTTTGTCAGATGATACAGAAGTGTTTATTTCATCCCCGTATTTAGTAATAGCAATAACAAGCCTAAGAGGCCCGCCCAAGTTTTCAGACTTTATTTGTACACCTCTGATTAACGTATGTTCTGGCAAACTAGGATCAGACTCCCTTGGAGTGATAAATAAGCGAAAAAGCATCGTCATTTTTCTAGGCAGTGATTCTAGTTTTGGGTTAAACTCTAAGCCGACGGTGTCGCCCCCCACTTCAGCTAAGGACTTCTTTCTCCGCAGCATATATACAGAGCCCTGCCTGGTTATTTCAATCTGCTTTTTCTGTTGTGTTCCTGGGACTAGGCTAGCAAGAAGACGTCCTTCATTCAAAGCTTTTCTAAAATTGTATTTCTTATCAAAGTATACATGGGGGCTTCGTAGTTCAAACTTTAAATCCCAGTTAATGTCAGGAAGCAACGCCCAAGCATTCTCTCGTTTGTGAAGTTTGTATTCGTGTTTGCCAAAATCGTTTGCCCTTAGATTTCTTATCTCTTCCAGGGTAGGATATTGCTGTCGTTTTTTATCTTCAATTTCTATTCGTTTGTAAACACCATCGTCGGTGTATTCAAATCCATAAACATTTCCTGCCACTCCTATCAGATCAAAGTCCGTTGTATCTGCTAGATCTTTTATCTCTACTGCAACGCATTTAGGAGCTAACTCTGCTTTTGATTCAGGTCCTCGAGACATTCTTTTTAATATAAACAATTTATTATTAAACAATTTATAGTAAACAATCTATAATGAGCAATCTATAATAAACAATCTATAGTAAACAATTTATTATAATCAATCTATAATAAGCAATCTATAATAAACAATCTATAGTAAACAATTTATTATAATCAATCTATAATAAGCAATCTATAATAAACAATCTATAGTAAACAATTTATTATAAGCAAACGTATTGAACTGGCGGGTCAGTCCGTAAGCATAGTTTAGCGTGCTTAGATTTTTCTAGCTGCTCTTTTATTTTTTTTAGTTCATCCTTGTTCCTGATTATATAGTTTTCACTTAAACACTCTTCAAAACTGTCCCGGTCCTTAGTATAGAATAAGATGACTGATTTTAACTGCGATCTAAAGTCTTTTAAGACAGCATTGTATTTTTGAGTTAAGAGCCAAACAGAAACTAATGCGTGTCTTCCGCTAAAGGCTAGCTTAGACAGAGTCCTTTTTTTTAACAATGTCTTGTTCGGCTGAACAGTCATCAATAATAAACAGCGTTTCGGTTCCCTCAAATAGCCTATAGTAATGTTCTAAACAGTCGCTTAGCTTGTCAGTAGGATCAACTAAAAATATATTCTCATCTGTCCAAACAAACTGCCTTTCTTTGTAAGACTTGTTGTGCTTAATGGTTGTGCAGAATATAACAATGTGCTCGTAATGAAACCTGTAGACTGTTTGTAACAAATCAAGCACGAAGACAGTTTTCCCACACCCAGTAATCCCACAAATAAGCGAACAGTGCGGGTCTTTAGGTAAAAAGTTCAAACTATCCATCTGTTTTAATAGGCTATTTCTTTCAGTCTATTTTCTTCAATGTTCAGCTGGGCGTCATAAACCACAAAAACGTGCATTTGTATCTGGCCATTCTCCTCCTCTTCCTTATTAATCTGTATGAGTATGCCATCTGACCCTACCCTTCTTCCACTTCCGTGCAGTCTGTTGTCATACGTTGATCTAAAATCCAGCCATAGTCCATATTTGTCTGTTAGATAATCTTCGAGTCTTACATCGTGAAGGTGAAGTTTTTTACACACATGATCGGCTGTGGGGCTTGTCTGTCTGCCTCCAGCGAATAACTTTCTTATTTCATCAAAGTGTTGGTCGGGTAATAGTCCAGCTGAATACAACTGAAAAGGCTTGCCATCTACTGTGCAAGACAGTTGCTCAATTTTTGGGTTGTAAAACACCTCAGATTCTCTCTGAAAAGGAGCTGAGGGTTCAGTAAATAGCAAGAGAACCCCCTTTAGAGACCTTAAAGAATTGCTTATAGCTATTTCCCAGACGGTGTCTTGCTTGTTTTTAATCGCTAGACTGTGGTGTAAAACTCTTTCAAAGTAAACAACCGCCCTACTTTTATACTGATTTAAGATTATTCTAGCTAGTTCAGGGTTAGTAACAACGTCAAAATTAAGAGAGATGTTGCTGACAGTGTATCTAGCTGTTGGATCATCTGATAGAATAACAGACCCGCTGTCATTGAATGTCAGTTCGTAAGTAAGTTTGTCTCTTAGTGCGCCTTGGTAATATGGCTGATGGGTTTTTAGCAGTTCAAAATCTAGAGGGATGCAAAATCTGTTCTTAAATGCTCGCGCTATTGCCTGGTCTCCCTCGTCTTCCTTTGCATCTGCAGCATTAAGCCTGTGCTTAAGACCGTTTGGGCTCTGGATCCCCTGAAAGATTTTGTCTTTTCTTTCTGTTCTGGGTAGCCACAGATCCGAATAGAGATTAAAAATGTCTGCGCTACTCAGTGAGAAGACTTCTCTACCTTCCAGTTTAATTACCATATTTTTAATGATGGCCCTGCCCAGGTTAGCAACGACAGTGGCATTAGGATCCGCTGACTCAATATCTATTTTGAATGACAGCCTGGCAGTGCCTGGCATTATAACATCGTCAGGCCCGAGGTCACTAAATCTTACTGTTAACATTTCATTGGGCTCAATTGTTGATGGATTATTTTACAACCCGCACAGTCTGTCTTATGCCTTTTATGCCATGGGGTTCCTTCGCTTTTCTGAATGGATCAAGGTCGCAACCGTATGGGTTCATTTTTTATAAAACAAAAAATAATAAATATGTAAATATGGCTGATGAAGATTTTGACGCGATTAGTCCTACTGAAGAAGAAGAAGACGATTTTGGCATGATTGATTCTATTGAAGAACCAGGTCCTTCATTGCAAGAAGAACTTGAAGCAGCAGCAGCAGGCCAAGGAGTAGGATTAAGTCAAATACGAATGTTAGATAGAATTGAATCATTATATAGCCATATGGGGCGAGAGCAGCCAGAAGCACTTAAGGTTTCCAATTTTTCAACAGATAAAAACAATCATTTGTATGTAAGAACTAGTAAAGGAAACCTTGTACGGCTTACTACAAAACCAGACCCAACCCAGTTTTTAAGCAGGAGTACAATTCTTGGAGATCTCCCTGTTTTTGACCAAAGGCAGTTAAACTTTATTGGCGATCTAAGGTCTGAGGCTGTTAGTCTTTTACAAAGCATAGTGCAAGAGTTGCCAGCGCAATCTGAAATGCAAAACATCTCTCTTCACGAATTAAGTCAAAGAGCAGATGAACTAATAGCAGAACTTGAGACGAGTCTTAATGAGGAGACCCATTTAAAAACAATTGCCGGTTCTCAAGTGCCTAGTCAAAGAGAACGTGAGCTGAGTCCTGAAGAAGAAACGGCTTTAAAAACAATTGATGATCGCCCATTGCCTGAGCGCGAACACGAGGTTCTTAAAGCTAGAATCAAGGATCTTAAAGCTGAACTGCGTGACCTCAGGTCTACTAAGTCCGCTTTAACAACTATAAACGAAGAACTAAAAAACAATTTGGCAAAATTTAATATACTAGAGAGAGAGATAGACGAAGAAAAAAATAAACTGGCTGATGCAGATGATAACAATTTAGAGCCGGAAGAAAAGGCTAGAATACAGGCGAAAATACAGGATTTAATGGAAGATAAAAAAAAACAGGTTAGCAGCGTTGTATATTAACAGAGAAAAAATAGATACCCAAATAAGCAGAATCAGAGAAACTATAAACAAAATGATTTATGAAAATACTACGCTAGCAGAAAGAATAAGAATTCTGTTCAGAGAGCAGGGAATTACAATAGTTAGTATATTAACAGCTGTTGGGTTTGCTATCTCTACGCTGGTTTATGCATTAACTGGCAGTGCGCCAACAGAACCAGTAGCCCCTCCAACGCCTCAGCCCGGCAAAAGTTGGATTAGAAAACAATTGCACCATCTGGCAAGCCTATTAAAGAAGTTAGCTGTCAAAGCGCTTGATGCTCTGCCTGGCATAATAGGCAGTGTTGTTAGTTGGGTTTTGTCTACCATAGGCAAAGTGGCTGGTTATATGGCTGACCATCTGTGGACTTTGGGGGTGCTGGCTGCTGGTTTAATTTTTAGTGAAATAAAGTATGGCTAATCCAGTAAAAGTTAAAAACACAACAAGGGCTGTCTTTTCGCTAGTGTGTCTGTCGGGGTGAGGTACATCAACGGGCGGGGGGTCGCTTTCTGGGCTGCTTATAACTGGCGGCGGTGGGTCGCTTTCAGGGCTAGATCCTTTTTTTAAAATAGCTGGCGCGGGCCTTGTGTTTAAGGCTTGATTGTGTCCTAAGTTTTGGTCGTCTCCGGCTATGAGGATTTCATTATTGTAATTCTGTATCATGCCAATCTGCAGTCTAAGGTCAGAAGGCAGCATGTATAATCCATGACCCACAACAAAGTCAACCTTTGACCTAGCATGTGAAAGAACATTTTGGTACCTTTGTATGCTGGAAGGCAAATCAACAGCAGAGTTAATAGCATCTTCTAAATTGGCTAGAAATTGTTTTCTGGCGTCAAAGCCTGTAGATTGATCCACTATGCTAGACTTGGTCTGTGCTTGCGCTCCTAATAGACACCAAACGTACGTCCGTATGGAGTCATTGAGTCTTTGCACTCCTGGCATTGTTAGGCCTTTACTTTCATCTAAGATAAATGTTGCCCAAGCATTGGGGTGTTTTTGTTCTATTGATCCCAATCTAACTTGGGAGTTTGACTTAAAAGAGGTGTGGCCAGGCCAGTAGTCAAAATTATATTCTCTACGCTGACCCCACAAATACAATGTGCCCAACCCGTGATTGCGGTCTAACTTTTGTTTAAAGTTATTTGAAGGGTTAATGTTGAATTCGTTGCAGATTCTTTCATATGCATTATTGTCCATTGGGCTGAGAAATGGATTAAACGCGTTGTCGTTGGGGAGGCGTACTTGTAGTTCAGTTAGTATGCGCCTATACTGATAATAAACATGAAAGTTATATACTGACCTTACTAAGAGGTTGGGGTGGTTTAAATGGTTTGTATATGAAACACCGCAGCCAGTGGTTGAGCAGTAAACTGCAAAATTTAACTGATTCTGGTAAAAGGCCATGGGATGAGTTGACCATGCTGATGGCACTCTATCACTCTTTATTGGAGGATTTAAATATCTAGTTAGTGGGTTTACAAGTCTGACTAGAAAGCCATATGATTCATCCACTGCGATGGTTAGGCTACTAAAGTCCAAAGATTTGGGCTCATAAACCCCTCCTACATCGTAAGTGGCACTTTCATTATATTTAAAAGGTTCCATTTTTAAATAGATTTTTAAAAAAAGGATTTAAAAAGGATGTTCCTTTATATAACCAAGCAAAACCAGCGCGTGTTCTTAAAGTATTCAGTTGACAATAAAGGCGGGAAGTGTAGGGCTGCTCTTAGAGAACTTAGGTTTAAAATAAGGTGGTTTAACATATCTGAAAAGGCCCAAAATAATTGGATAGATATTTATGATGAGGGGGGCAATCGCTTAAAACGTTTAAAAATACCTGATGGTTACTACAGCTTTTGTTCTTTAAAAGAAGCATTTAACAAATTTGACATACGGTTAGAAATTAATGAGGCAAGTCTTATAATTACTATATTTTTACCAAAACATAAAGACAAAAGGGAGTACGTTTTTCCCAAGGGCCTTGCTCGAATTTTAGGCTTTTATGATAGTGGTAAAGCCTATCGTATTAATACACACGCGTATATAAAAAGCGATCTATATGAATATGTAGGCAGTAGACCATCCGATTTTCTAATTAATCCAATGTTGTATGTTCATTTAAGTGAATTAAAAACAAACACTAATTTGTATAATGGCCAGCCATCTACAGTTCTAAGAGCACTCCCATCAACTAAGGTGGGGTTTTGCGATTATCAGTCATATACATTTGGTGAAAACAGTCAATTTAAAGAATTAGTTGAAGGGCCTATAAATTCAGTGTGTGTAAAAATAACTAACCAAGATGGAAGGCCGGTTGTTTGTTCTGATTTGTTGGTGGTGCTTGAGATAGACGATTAATCAGAAGAGGAGAGAGAAAGTTAATATCTTTTGTTCTATATCACCCATTTTTTTGTTTTGCACGTAAGCCCCCATTTTTTAAATAACGATTACTTCGATTTTTGGAGGTTTTTGCATGTTAAGCTTGATTGTAAAAAAGGTGTTAATTTTGACAAAAAGTAGCATGAGATGGACGAGATTTGTTTGTGAAAAGGGGGGTTTTCGTGCAAAATAAGATGTGGTGAGGGAGAACAAAGATATTAACTTTCTCTACGTCTGCCATACATGAACATCTACAAGCCACAGGCCACAGTTTCAGCCCCCAAGAAACCAAGATCTTATCTACAGAGCCCTTCCTCACAAAAAGAAAAGTTAAAGAATCCATCGAAATCAAGACCAGACGCCCCAGCCTGAACAGAGATCAAGGCTTTGAACTCCCCCCCCCCCTCCCCATCTACAATCATATCCTGACAACCGTTCACCCCACACAACAGTCGTCCCACCAGGCCTCGCTGCCACAACAGCAACAGTGAGCTGATGAAGACAGGGCGACCCTGTCGAAATATTCTCCAAGTAAGTTTTTGATTTTGAATCTGTAACTACTTTTCTAACATCTTTGTGAGTTGCTCAAAAAACGCTCGGGCACCCGTGTTCCATCTGAACACACCAACTACATGAAACATTGTTTCTGAACTGAACGGTCCTTTTTCAAAATGGAGTGACTGATGGTGGAGAACGAAGCAAAATTTAGAAAGAGAGGGTGTTAGTTACCGCCAATGACACTGACAAACAAAGCACAGGACAAGACACGATGCATTTCGACCTCTTGGGTCTTCTTCAGGCAAAAAAACAGATCGCATTTAACATTTAGGACAGTACAAACAAGGAACGACCAGGCGGCCATTCTCCCTACCACATGGACAACAGATGAGTCACTCTTCGTTCCTTGTTTGTACTGTCCTAAATGTTAAATGTGATCTGTTCTTTTGCCTGAAGGGGGGTGAAGGGGCAGAGAGGAGAGTGAGAGAGGGGGAATGAGAGTGAGCAAGAGGGTTTGGAAGGAAATATTTGTGCGGGAATCTAATTATGTATGTGTGAGTGCTTGTGTATGTGGGGAGAGTGGAAGTGAGTATATGTGTGCGTGCGTGCGTACATGTGTGTGTGTGTGTGTGTGTGTGTGTGTGTGTGTGTGTGTGTGTGTGTGTGTGTGTGTGTGTGTTGTGTGTGTTAGTGTGTGTGTGTGTATGTGTGTGTATGTGTGTGTGTTTGTGTGTGTGTTTGTGTGTTTGTGTGTGTGTGTGTGTGTGTGTGTGTGTGAAAATTGGTGAGAAAGTAAATGTTGACATTTGGATTTTTAACGATGGTTGATAAGCACTCTTATGAACCAGTATTTCTTCCCCAGTAAAAAACGTAAATTTAAAAGTTGGAACCAAAAATCTGTTTACTCTTTTGTTCATGTGAAAAAAATATGACAACAATGAAATTAATAACAAGCTCAAGATAAGCTCCATCCCCATTTTGCCTATGTATGTCAATGGCCGTGTGCGTGCGTATGTGCGTGCGTGCGCGCGTGCGTGCGTGCACGCGCTCAAGTTTTGCGTGTGTGTGTGTGTGGTGTGTGTGTGTTTTTGTGTGTGTGTGTGTGTGTGTGTGTGTGTGTGTGTGTGTGTGAGTGTGTTTTGTGTGTGTGTGTGTGTGTGTGTGTGTGTGTGTGTGTGTGTGGTGTGTGTGTGGTGAGAGAGAGAGAGAGAGAGAGAGAGAGAGAGAGAGAGAGAGAGAGTCTGTGTGTAAAATTTACATTCGGAGATGTTTGATGAAATACACGTACAAGTATATATGAATAGATGGAAATCAGGAGTAAAAGATTTTTTGTTCATATTAGCTGAACTTTAATCTACTTACATAACTGTTAGAATAATAGACATGCTCGTGGATTACATAGTCGGCCAATGCGTTCAATGTTTAGCGACCCTGTTCCTATATTGAGTAACTATGCTAAATGAAGACGCAGCATGAGTGTTCAGTCTAGGAACCAGGGGTAATGTGAAAAACATGTATATATTTCTCTAACATGGACCAGGAACTGATTGAATGAGCGCCGGAGAAAAGGCGAATTTTCAGTTCAACACATACTGTCTGACTCTCAGTTCAACACATACTGTCTGACTCTCAGTTCAACACATACTGTCTGACTCTCAGTTCAACACATACTGTCTGACTCTCAGTTCAACACATACTGTCTGACTCTTTGTTGATATTTGGTCTTTTTTTTTTTCAAATCAAGGTCATCTTGTTTACCAGAAAATAGGCATATAAGTACAAAAACATTTACAGTTAAACAGTTTCCATTGTAACGGAACCCAAGATATTCTTTCAGCATTCTTTGTATCTGTTTCCCTGAGCAAAACAGAATTACTGGGCTACCGAACATCTGTTTCGGCTCCTGTTTCCATTTCTGCCCGCAGGCACCCAACATTGAAATCTGTATTTGTTTCCATGACTTTAAACATTGAAATCTGTATTTGTTTCCATGACTTTAAACATTGAAATCTGTATTTGTTTCCATGACTTTAAACCCATGCAGACATCACACTGTAGCCCTTTAAATGACAACACTGTAAGAGACAGGCAGATAATGGAATGACGTTGTGAGAGATAGGCAGATAATGGAATTACGTGTGAGAGATAGGCAGATAATGGAATTACATTGTGAGAGATAGGCAGATAATGGAATCAGTTCAGCGGAGGGCGCTCTCCTTTGTCGTCATTTGTGCTATGGATCAGCTCTCTCGGATGTGATGATAAACCGAGGATCTGTGTGCAGCGCGCACGAAGAGCACATCAAAGAACCAAGATCATCGAGGGGAGTTTATCTCTGGGAAATCCTATAGTAAAATCCACTCTGTAAGGTGCACAATAATATCAAGACACAGGATGAAAAATGGGGAGAGTTACTCCTAATTTATGAAGAGAATATTGTTGTATCTGCACAGTCCATTTTCCATTAAGTATAAGATTTGCAGATTCACAAAAAGTGTGAATGTTATGAGTTTATTACTGATGATAAGAAGAGTCATCTTCCACACCACTGTCACACTTACATGAAGTTTTGAACAGAAATATACCATGCGGCATGTGCTTGCCTTAACAAAAGGTTCTGGGTTTGCTGTGTTTTCTTTTGTGAGGTAGGTATCCCTACTAGATTTTAAGAGGCATTTAACGTTGAACCATTTAAGAACCACCACAATACAACATGATGCAGTAACGCTTCCTACAACCTCTGGCGGTTAAATGTGTTATGCACTTATGGTGTTTAGTTTATGCTGTTGGTGGTAGTGGTTATGGTAATGGATAATGGTGGTGATGGCGATGGTGGAGAGAGAGAGAGAGAGAGAGAGAGAGAGAGAGAGAGAGAGAGAGAGAGAGAGAGAGAGAGGAGACAGAGAGAGAGAGAGAGAGAGAGAAAGAGAGAATATATATATATATATATATATATATGTGTGTGTGTGTGTGTGTGTGTGTGTGTGTGTGTGTGTGTGTGTGTGTGTGTGAGTTACATATGGAGAAAAAAAAATAGGTATAATGTTAGTACATTGGAATAAATGAAAGAAAATCAATAAGTATGTGGTTTTCTATTTATGGTAGCTAAACTTTCATCTGCTACAGTAATTAAAGAATTCTTGCTCCCTTGATGAAATAAATAGACGCCCTTAATTCAAAACCAATGATGCTTACGATATGGGAGGACACGAATATCTCCATGAAACACAAGATCAGGCTCCTGCGTTGATATAGTCCATCTCCCTGTATGCATGCGAGACATGGACCCTCACCGTGGATTTGGAAAGAAGAATGCAAGACTTGAAAATGAGATGTTACCACAAGATACTAAACATCAGATACACTGACTGCATCACTAAACATCAGATACACTGACTGCATCACTAAACATCAGATACACTGACTGCATCACTAAACATCAGATACACTGACTGCATCACTAAACGTCAGATACACTGACTACATCACTAAACATCAGATACACTGACTGCATCACTAAACATCAGATACACTGACTGCGTCACTAAACACCATATACACTGACTGCGTCACTAAACATCAGACACACTGACTGCATCACTAAACATCAGACACACTGACTGCATCACTAAACATCAGACACGCTGCGTCACTAAACATCAGATACACTGACTGCGTCACTAAACATCAGATGCACTGACTGCATCACTAAACATCAGATACACTGGCTGCATCACTAAACATCAGATACACTGACTGCGTCACTAAACATCAGATACACTGACTGCATCAGCAGTCAAGAAGTGCGTCAAACCACCAGACAGCACACAGGACCGTACGAAGGTCCACTAACCTCAGTCAGGAGAAGGACACTACTGTAGCGTTTTAGAGTTAACCTTCTTATTTTATTTTGCACACGGCTCGCTACCGTTGCTAGGATAGGAGCTTACGCTCCACGGCCGCCAACGTAAACACCACCCTGGCGACGAGCTGGGCGAATTCCGCAATCACAAGTATACAGTTGATACAATCGATCAACTAAGCATGGCGACTTCACTACCAACCTATCCTTCCTTTGATTGTTGACCAGACGGTAAGGTAATCAGAAAGGGATAACTAAGTTAGAACGAAATATGTTCGTAGCCTTCAACATCAATAACGATCTCAGAAAGAATGCGTTGATGTTAAAGTATGCTGGTGACGATCTCAAAAGATTCACGTTCAGAAAATTAGTGCAGACAAGAAGCATTGACGAGTTTTACAATGAACTCAGGCAACATGGAGCCACATGTAACTTCCACGACATGGATGCAGAAATCAAATCACAAATGCTTGCTGGTTGCAAGTCTTCAGGGTTAGAGAGAAAGGTCTTGGAAATCCAAATCTCACACTGAGTGACCTTCTCAAATATGCAAGAACAATCCAATTAACGACTGAACAATCAAGAGCCAAGGAACCTGAAGCATCTGTTCAGCATGTTCATTTTAAAAAGAAATCGAAGGCTGCCAGCAACAAATCTCAAACTCAAAGAACATCAGTCCAACATTTTGGCAAACACTTTACATGCTGTAACTGTGGAGGAACTTGGCCTTATCAAGGTGGTCAACTCAACTGCCCTGCTTTCAGCAAGCAATGTATCAATTGTGGAAAATCATCACACTTTGCTTCAGTGTGCCATTGATTAGCACCATCATCAGGACACAAAGACAGCAAGCATCAGTACAAATCTAGACCAAAAAGAGATGTGTACCATGTTGATGAACTTGACATGAACAAAGCCAACATTTTCTCATCTTCAGATGATGAAACAGAAGATCCTGCATTTGTCTATGCTACAAATATCAACAACGACAAGCTTCTACATTTCAATGTCTACATTCAAGGACAGAAGCTGAAAATTCTTGCAGACTCAAGAACGACAATTGTCAGAAAAAGACTTTGAAAATCTCAATCCAAGACAACGTTGTAATCATCGCAAACAAGAATTTCAGCATATGGTCAGCAACGTTCAATTCCTGTAATTGTGACTTTCAAAACAAATCTCAAATCAGACACCGCTGAAACAATTGCAACAATTTGCGTTGTTCCAGGATCTGAACGACCCATACTAAGCTGGGAAACTTCACAGAATCTTTGCCTCATTTCAACAGTGAACAACATTGATTCAAACGAAAATGACCTGACAACAGAGTTTCCAGAACTCTTCACGGGTCTAGGACATCTGCGAGATGCATCTGTCAAACTCCATATTGACAAAAAAGTCCAACCTGTTGCTCAAAATTACCGACGGGTACCATTTTATGTTCGCAAGCATGTGGAAGAACAAATAGCTAAGGAACTTGAATAAGGAGTCATTGAAAAAGCAACTGGACCAACTCCTTGGGTATCTCCTGTTGTTGTCATCCCAAAACCAAAACAACAAGATAAAGTTCGTGTATGTGTGGACATGTGGGCTGCAAATAAAGCAATAAGGCATGAGAGGCGCACTACACCAACTCTTGATGAACTCAAAACATTACTATCTGGAGCAAAACTGTTCTCGAAAATTGACCTTAATCAAGGTTACAACCAGCTAGAACTGGATGAAGAATCTCGATATATCACATTTTCAACACACATTGGACTGTACCGCTATCGCCGTCTGTTCTTTGATGTGAATTCTGCCAGTCAGATTTTTCAAGAAACCATACGCCAGGCACTAGCTGACCTCAAAGGTGTCATCAACATCAGTGATGACATACTCTGCTTTGGCTGCACCCAAGAAGATCATGACGCTAACCTACGTGCATTATTTGAACGTCTGCGTCAAAAAAAACAACTTGACACTCAGTGGTGGAAAATGTGTCTACAACAAGAGGTCACTGGAATTATTAGGGCATATCTTTGGAGAAGAGGGAATCAAACCCTGTGAAGACAAACTCAAAACCATCTTGGACCTCCCAACTCCATCCAATGCCTCAGAAGTTCGCAGTCTACTTGGCATGATTGTGGGGCACACCACATACAGAATCATTCTACCTTGACACATGATCTCACCAAAAAGTCAACTCCATCTTCATGGGCAAAGAAACACGATTCTCTTCTTCAAAACATGAAGGAAGCCCTCAGCGAAGCAACAATCATCCAATTTGCCAGCCGACCTGTGACTTGGACAGAGCAGCGATATTCTCAAACAGAACGAGAAGCGCTCGCCATCACCTGGGCTTGTGAATACTTTCACATTCATATCTTTGGGGCTCATTTCACTGTATACACCGATCACAAACCACTTGTTGCGATCGATCTTCAACAATCCGAAAAAAACAGTCGTCAGCTCGCATTGAAAGGTGGATCATTTGTGTACAATCTTATGAAATGATGGTTCAATACAGACCAGGACATGACAATCCTGCAGACTATCTCAGCAGACATCCAATAAACCAAAAGCCAAGCGAAAGAGAAGAAAAGTCACTGAAGAGTACATCAATTACGTTATTTCGACTTCCACCCCAAAAGCGATGACAGTCGAAGATGTCGCAAATGAAACAGCAAAAGATCTAATTCTGATAGCTGTCATCAACGCTCTGATAAGCAACAAATGGCATAATACCAGTAACAACATTGACACCCAGACGTACAAGACACTATATCTTTGTCATTCGGAACTGTGTTTAGCACACACCAGGATCATACTGCAGGGTCGACAAATCGTCTTACCTCAGTCACTTCACCAGAGAGCAGTCAACATTGCCCACAGTGGTCATTAAGGCATTATAAAAACAGTTGCTCTTCTCCATGAAAAAACCTGGTTCAGAGGAATGCAGACTTTGGCTGAAAATGCTATGAAAAACTGCCTGACCTGCCAAATCTCAGCACCTTCACATAACCGAGAACCACTTCAGATGTCAACTCTTCCGGAATCTGTTAGGACCGAGCTATCAGCTGACTTTGGACATCTTCCAAATGGACAATATGCCCTTGTTGTCCAAGATGAGTATTCACGCTACCCAGTTGTGGAAATACTCAACTCAACTTCTGCAAATGCGGTGAATCCACTCCTTGACAAAATATTTTCTGAGTTCGGCTACTCAAATTCCCTGAAAACAATGGCGAGCCAATCAACAGCAATGACTTTGCCAAATTATGTACTCACAGTGGCATCAAACACAGAAAAGTTACTCCTTTATGGCCTCAAGCAAACGCTGAAACAGAGAGATTCATGTGCACCCTGAAAAAGACAATAAAAACAGCAATAACACACAATTTCAAACGAGCTATGCATCAGTTTCTGCTGGACTACAGAACAACTCCACATACAACTACGGGTCTTCCTCCTGCCACAGTTCTGTTTGGCCGGAGTGTGAAAGGAAAACTGCCCCATGTTCCGGTACGTTTTCAAAATGACAGTTCTGTGAGGCAGCAAGATTCCCTCGAGAAACAGAAGACGAAGGACTATGCTGACAAGAAAACTAACGTCAAACCTTCACGTCTCAAAACTGGTGAAGAACTCCCATCCATCAAAATCGGATACTCGTTTTCAACCTGAGCCACTCACCATCATCCAGAAGAAAGGAACTCAGATCACGGCAGGACGGGGACAGCAACGTGTCATCAGAAACAGCAGTTTCTTCAAGAGGATTCCACCACCACAGAGCTATGCAGAGACTGAAAGTGTAATTCTAGCTCCTGTATGTTCACAAGATGGACTTGAAACAGATAGGCGACGGCGATAATCATATTAGATACCACACACATTCCGCGAACAAAGACCTCAAATGTAACGTGAACATTCACCACAAACAAACCATGAACATGCACCTCAAACACACAGCGAGCACTCACCTCAAACACATGGTGAACCAGTCAGTCAGGAATCAACAGTCACAACCCAACCCAAGAGAACCATCAAACTGCCAAAGAAATTCGACGATTTTATCATGTTCTTAACAGAAAGAAAGGAGAAGGAAATCGGACAGAGACTAAAATGAAAAGCACTGAACAATTAATGTTCACAGAAACCAAAAGAGGACATTGTCTAATTTGTTTGAATTTGTTAACTTTTAAACTTTGGTGTTTTCAGTTCAACTCTGGGGAAGGGTTTAATGCAGTGTTTTAGAGCTAATCTTCTTGTTTTATTCTGCACACGGCTCGCTACCGTTGCTAGGATCGGAGCTTACGCTCGATGGCCGCTAACGTAAACACCACAACTACATTGGTATTGCCATGTTACAGGGTCCACTGGTCTTGCTGAAACAATCCTGCAGGGAACTATTGAAGGAGAGAGACGGAAGGGAAGACAGAAATGAAACTGATGGACATACAACATTACAGAGTGGACACTGGAAACATTTGCAGACATCCAGGCCTTGGCGCACAACCGACAGAACTGGAGGGAACCTGGTGAACTGTTCTTCAGTGTGCTATCCTGATGACTCCTCACAGAGTTAAGGTAAAGAGAGAAGAAGAAGAAGAAGAAGCTGCAGCAGCTTTGCGCTCAAGGCTGCTTTCCAGATGACCTCCAGTGCACACACTAGCAGTATTGGTGAATGGAAATAACCTGTTACAACGCCAAGTTCCAAAATGATCCAGTCTGTTAAGTATTTCTTTGTGTAGAACCTTACTGAGAAGCCGTATAAATACTTCTTCAGCTTTTCTCGGATTTTCTTCGGCATTCACATGCATTTGTCATATCGAACTACACCATGTCGTGGTCTCTTTTTTCTGCCCGAACTCTTTGAATTGCTCCCCAAGCCATAGTGGTATGTTCTGTGCGATTAGATACTCTCGGAATGCCTCCTTTCAGGACAAACAAATCCAAATACTGATTTTCTGTGAGGTCTTTAGTCAACCTGGCCAACATAACAGAATATAGTGCGTATAGCCATAGACTAGAATAAAACAAGAGACTCACAATGCACAAAATGTATATGACAGGAAACGCATCAGTATGATGGAGACGTTCTCGATCATTTCCTCAACGACCCATCCAAAATCAATGTCCCAGTTTCCAGAACTGACTTGATCAAATCAAATTAAGCACATCCAGGCGCCAGTCAATGAAACTCATTCTGAGAGTCGATCCGAGAACACCAGTCTTTATCAAAGACCATTATAAGCACCAACTCCGCCTGGGTGTAACCTTCGGGGAACTCCCAGCCGGTCTCAAGCCTGGATAAAGGAGGAGGGTTGGGCATGGGGTTAACACCCCCATCCCGTAAAAACCAACTTGTTACAGAAACGCCAACTGCAGACCAAGGAACTTCTGCCCTGGGAGAGGAAGGGTCCTCCTCAAGAGGTCGTATGACACCGTGTAGTGAAAGCCGTGAGTCAACGGAAGCCACAAGGCCGACGACCCCCCTTCTAACGACTAGGACTATCAAAGTCGGAACATGGAATGTGAGGACCATGTATGAGACGGGAAAAACATCACAAGTAGCGGCAGAAATGAAAAGCTACCACCTCACACTGCTTGGAATCAGTGAGACCCGTTGGACACAGTCAGGACAAAAGAGACTGCACAGCGGAGAGATGTTGCCGTATTCCGGACATGAAGAAGACAACGCTCCAAACACAGGTGTAGCACTCATGCTGTCTGGACCTGCTCAGCAAGCTCTGATAGCATGGGAAGCACACGGACCAAGAATCATTGCAGCATCCTTCAGAACTAAGAAGTGCTGTGCTCCAACCAATGACAGCGATGAAGAAGCAAAAGACCGCTTCTACGACAGACTGCAGGACGTCATAGCCAAGTACCCAGAGAGAGAGACGTCAACATCCTCATGGGCGATTTCAATGCCAAAATCGGACAAGACAACACCGGGTATGAGGAAGTGATGGGAAGACACGGACTGGGAGAGATAAACGTGAATGGCGAGAGACTTGCAAACTTCTGTGCGATGAACAACCTGGTCATTGGTGGCAGCATTTTCCCGCAAAGAAGAGTACACAAGGCCACCTGGGTATCACCAGATCTAGCGACAGAAAATCAAATTGACCACATCTGTATGGCCAAAAAATTCAGGAGG
>CM065722.1:54462665-54477665 GCA_033310375.1 Conus canariensis | reverse complement strand
CCCTATAGACCCACAAAGATATCACTGATGAGCATGGTCATTCCCTACGCTGCCAGAGCTTTTCAGATAAGTGTTTGAAGCAAGGTGACATGGATATCATCGGAATGCAACGTCTGTTAAACGCTCCTTTAGAAAAAAGAAAGTTTGAATAGAAACAGAACATGCAATCACACAAAGCAGGCATTGTAAATCATATTACCGTAAAACAGGATCAAAACTTTATCAGGATTTATATTGAACATCAACTCTTTTGTTTAACTGAGAAATAAATTAGGTATTGTCTTAAACTGAAGCAGGAACAAATGCAAAGTAAAAGAAATCAAATTAAAATGTATCTAGATGTGAATATAGCATATTATTCGGGTCTGAAATAGCACGCTGAGCAAATTTAAGAAGAGGAGCGGAATGGAATGATGTGTGCTTTTTAACTGAAAAGTAGCAGTGTATTTTCACCTTATTGCTTTGTGCTTTTTAACTGAAAAGTAGCAGTGTATTTTCACCTTATTGCTTTGGACAAAAAATGTAGGAAAAAAAGAAAACTATAGAAGAATTAAATTTTCACATACAACATGGGTTTATTTAGAGACGATAATATCATAAGACAAATAGACCTGTAACAAATAACTTATAGCCAAGAATCTTAACACTGGTTGAAGATAAAACAATTGAACAAAAGATAAAACAAATTATACAGTTTTTAAGACCATCAAACAATACATTCAACGTCAATAAGTGTCTTTATTTGTTAGTCATTTTGCGCATTTACTTTTGCAGAAATGGTTTCCATTGAAAAGTTTATTTTTTTAGAGTTGATAATCCTGATTTATACTCGAATATACTCCTTCTCATTTACAACTTATTGGAATTGTGTACTTCTTGTTGAAAAAAAAAAATGACATATTGAATGGTATTGTTATGTGCTACGAGTACCATTAAATTCATAGCCCTTAAGGTGGAATTACCCATATCAAGTTGTGCACGAGCATGGTGAATGTCTATCTTTCACTTACTTGCATCTTTATTTTGGCAAGTGCCCATACTTCGTATACATTGTTTTTACCCCCTGTCCCTCAGGCACGAACTCAAATATAAAACAAATCACATCTAACTAAAAACATATCTCCTTGTATAAATTTAACACAGTAGTTACTTCTTTTCATCGTGCAATGCAACAGTATGCATAGTAGAAAAGATGAAAGATGTTTATGCAAAGAACATCCTGTCGTCGTCGTCGTCGTCGTCGTCGTCGTCGTCGTCGTCGTCGTCGTCGTCATCATCATCATCATCATCATCATCATCATCATCATCATCATCATCATCATCATCTTCTTCTTCTTCTTCTTCTTCTTCTTCTTCTGCTTCGTCTTCTTCTTTATCATCATCATCATCATCATCATCTTCTTCTTCTTCTTCTTCTTCTTCCTTCTTCTTCTTCCTTCTTCTTCTTCTTCTTCTATATCATCATCATCATCGTCATCGTCATCGTCGTCGTCGTCGTCGTCGTCGTCGTCGTTATCATCATCATCATTATCATCATCATCATCAATCATTTTCTCGTTCTTGCTCTTGTTCTTGTTCTTATTGTTGTTGTTGTTGTTGTTGTCTATCTTCTTCTTCTTCTTCTTTCCGTGAAGAGGCAATGAACAGCACAATGAACTGCACGTCAAGTTTCTCTGCTGTGTTGGTTGGGTCTCTGCAAATAATTTACTTTCCCATTCCGCAGTTTGGCCAGTCCATCGTTTTATCTGTCTTCTTTCTCCCTCAGAAATCCCCCACAAGACTGTTTCGTAAATTATTGTTATTTGGCCATACCAACGCAGTTTTCTTTTCTCGCATTATGGCCCTGTTTGACATCTACCTGCAGTTTCTCAGAAGTGGTAATGATGGTCTCTCAGCCTTTTGGATGTCCTATTTGGACATGGTGGAGATTCTCCTGGGCCTGATCCAAGCATCACGTGAGGGGGACTGGCACCTTCACCTGGCATCTATTCGTGCAATGATACCTTTGTGTTTCGCGTATGACAGGCTGAATTATGCACGGTACCTGCCGTACTACTATGCACAAATGTCACAGCTCCCCATCACACATCCCGATGTGTACAGTGAATTCATACATGGTGGGTTCTCTGTTCACTTTGGAAGAATCCCAGTTGATCAAGCCATTGAAGAAACTGTAAACAATGACACACAGACACCTGGAGGAACAAAGGGATTCAGCTTGAAAGCAGGAGCCGTTGCCAAGTACTACCTCACCGCAGAGTATAGAACTGAGTATTTCAGAGCACTCAGAGCCATGACAGACCAGGGCAGTTCAAAGCTGTCCCACAGAGACACACACGTGCCTAGAATCAAGAAAGATGAGAGGGGTGTTCAATCTGTTATGGACCTCCTTGAAAACAGCTGGGTCAACCCAATGTCTCCTGAGGAGCAGGACCTAGTGGGCCTATCCACTGGCACCATTGCAACTCCTGGTGTCACAAAAGATCTTCTAGAGGCACATCAGTCAGGTGAAAGTCAGTACCAGAGTTTCAAGCAGACACAACTGGATGGAAACCCACCAACAGTTAAATTCCATGACACAATGAAGAAGCTGAACCTGAAGACATTCTCAAGTGTTGGCAAAAAGAATGTTCATGGTAAGAAGGTGCAAGATGTTGTGGAGGCAGACCGAAAACTGTCTGGGCAAATGATTTTGGTGGCTGAGAGAAGAAAGCTGCATGAGGGATGTTCTGAGTTACCCTTTGGGACCTCTTCCATGGTCCTTTGCCAACATCGTCAGCTCACTGCGCAAAACAAACAAATCTGCCCTTGCCGTTGAGTTGGAAAAAAAGTGTCTCCTGTGCTGAGGACATACATCCCAAGACCGTCAGCCTGCCTCATTGATGGCATAACCTGGTGCATAGAATGAACAGGAACAACAAGACTTTTGCACAGCTGGCCGAGTCTGCCCTCTACCAGGTTCTGAATGAAGGTGCCCACAGCCAACGGATTGATGTGGTGTTTGACGTCTATCGTAAGACATCAATCAAAGATGCAGAGAGATGCAAAAGGGGAGCTGCCACCAGCACAATACTGTACAAGGACCTTTCAGGAGACCACAACATCCAGCAGTGGAGAAAGTTCTTGTGTAGTCCAGGAAACAAAAGCAGCCTCATCAAATTCTTGGTGGAGCAATGGAAACAGCCAGATCACAGAAAGAAACTGAAAGGAAAGACAATGTACGTCACATGCGAGGAAACCTGCTTCCGACTGACAGACGATGCCTGTGTGGAGGTCCCAGAGCTGTTACCAACTCAAGAAGAAGCCGACACACGCCTGCTGTTCCATGCCTTGCATGCTGCAAGGTCTAGCTCAAAAGCTGTAGTCGTCACAGCTGATGATACTGATGTCATGGTTCTCTGCTTAGGCCTCCACAAGGACATTCCCTGCCACATTTATCAAAAGAGTGGCACACAGAACCGCACACGATTCGTGGACATCACCAAGCTAGGGAGGGTACTAGGAGACAGAATCTGCAACAGCTTGATAGGGCTGCATGCCTTTACAGACTGTGACAGTGTCAGTACCTCTGCTGGTCGTGGGAAGCTAGACGTCCTGAAGCTGCTGAAGAAGGACACCTCCTTCCGGGAGACTTTCTGCCAGCTAGGCCAGTCATGGGATGTTTCCCAAGAACTGTTTGAGAGGATCCAGTAGTTGTCCTGTCACATGTACACAGCAGGTAGCAGCATGACAGAAGTGAATGAACTGCGCTACCAGCCATTCTGTGCCAAACATGGGGAAGTCGAGTCCAGTCAACTTTCTCCATGCAGAGAATGCCTGTTCATGCACGTCCTTCGAGCCAACTACCAAGCTGCAATTTGAAGGTACTCCCTGCAGAGTTAGCCTACTGTACCAGATCCCACAGAGAGTGGATGGATCAATGATGGAGGTGGCCAGCTAGCCATACACAGGATATGTACACAGCCTGCACCAGAGGTTATCTTGGAGCTTCTTGCCTGCAAGTGTACGCGCTCTTGTGTGTTGCCCAGCTGCTTCTGCCTTGCCAGTGGGCTACACTGCACAGATCTCTGCAAACTTCAAAACTGCAGAAACCAGAAGCAAGATGATGGCCCTCAGTTTCGGCTTGCAGACTCAGACAGTGACAGTGATAAGATGTCTGACGATGAACTTTGGAAGTTGTTACTTGGCTCTGTCTGTTGATTGCGCTGTAGCACGCATGCGGAACTCTTTGATGAACTGAAATGTGTGAATTACACCTGCATTATGTTTGGACAATGTTTTTATGAATCCCTTCTATCAGCAAAATCAAAACATATAGATGCAAAAGGGAGATATCTGAAAGAATATGTTTAAGATGGTCGCTAAAATGATTTGAACTTTTAAAATCTGACAAGAATTGCCTTACGCAGTGGTTTTTGTTCTATTTTATGGCCAATGATAGTGTTGTTACAGCATTGATGTTCCTGGGACATGTTCTGATTGTTATTTGCTTCTTATTCATCACTAGGAAACAACATCACCCTGTGATGTTACAGATGTCATAACTCGTAATTGTGTTCGGTAAGTAAGGGGTAGGGTTATTCAGGGGGTAATAACCACTACTAAGCTACCACTCTGCAGTGGTTATCACATCAAAACAAAAATTACAGACATATAGCTAGTAGAAAATAGCAACCGGAACTTGCCCACCCACATGATACCGATATGTGAAATTTGGGGTCTGGGCCCATGGCCTACTTGAAGTCTTTTAGTTTCCAAGCTGCCCTAATGACCTTGGCCTTGTGCTGTCAGAGACTGCCGCAGAAGCAGAGGCTGTTGAATGTGAGCACCGACTCGACCGTCGCTCAGAAGAAGACATCTAACGGTCTTGGGTTCATCCCAAACGAGTTCGAGCTTCTTCGTAAAGTAGAGGCGCTGGTTACCCTTCTTCTCCAGGATATGTGAGTTGGCGGATCAGTCAAGCTTGCTGTTGATGATAGAACCCAGGTACTTGTACTGGTCTTCCAACTCTAACTCCTGTGACTAGTGGTGCTGAGTTGGGTGGATCCGTCTTGAAGCTGACAACAAACTCCTTGGCCACGTTCAGAAGATGGCCACGTTCAGGAGATGGTTGTCGTCGCACCAACCCACGAGCGTGTCAATAGAGCTCCAGTGGGCGCTCTCGCTCGGTGATGTGTCATCAAAGAACTTAAGCTGGAAGGTGCCCTTGGTAGTGCAGCAGCACGTGTACAGCGTAAACAATGTATGGGAGAAAACCTACCCTTGCTATGCCCCTGTGCTGGTGAAAACCTGTGCTAAGGTTACAAACGAGGTCCACGTTCTGACCATTACGCGCTGTGGCCTGTTGGCGCGAACAGAAACAACTGAGGATCAGGACGATGACATCTATCACCATCAGCTTTTGCATCGTCAGCTAGAAAAGTCCAGAAACAGGAGTCTGGCATAAGTTCATTGCCGTTCCCAATGCTGCAGCACAAAGCGGTCGACGGTGATAATGGAATCCTCTATGGGCACTTAGAATGGTTCAGGGGATCATGCAGAAGTGTCAGCTTCGCGTGTAAGATGGGCAGAGTGAGCGAATGACCGAGACCTGCTTTAGGGTAGGAATTACCGTTTCCTATGCGTTGATTAGGTCGAAGTTACTTTCGGATCGCTTCTCAGTTGTTTTTTTTTTGTAATGTTGGCTGGTCTGTCTGATTGTATGCCTTTACGTTAGGGGTACCAGGTAGTACGTTTTGGTGAGCATGTTGTGAGATGTAGCGTTAGACTCAATTTTTCAAAATCTAAAATGAATATGGAACACTCTTGGCTTGTGATTTAATTCGGAGCACATCGACTGTCCAGTGCAGTATTCTGGCAGTCTGACCAGCTAGTGCGCTTGTGTGAAGTGTGAAGTTTGTGTTGTGAATCAATGTAAACAGACTAATTTTCACCCAAGTAGGGAAGTTGCAGCTACGAATCTGTAAGTGCAAGAGGCTAGAGTATGAAATGTATTTGTAAAGTGGACTGAAGTTGCTGTTCGTTATCCCCCCAGAGTGGTGGAAGAAACTGCTAGATTGCACAGTCAATGTTTAAAAGACAAATCTATTCCATGCTGGTGGAAGCATTTGTTTACTGATTGGATTACTCACCTGTACAGAATGGTCCTGGGATGTTTGTGCTTTTCTTAGAACTGGAAAGAAGAGTTACACAGAAAAACGTGACTGATGACTGACTAACTGAGTGTGTGTAAGATGTGAACTCAAAAATGTTTCGGATGATATGAGACGTATTTTTTGATAGAAAGTTTTGACAATTGTGATTTTGTTTTTAAGAAAACGATATACAGGTCTAAGAGAGAGAGAGAAGAGAGAGAGAGAGAGAGAGAGAGAGAGAGAGAGAGAGAGAGAGAGAGAGAGAGAGCGTTTTCAGATATAAACTCGTCTTGGTTGACTGGTGATGGAAGATGGAAGGCACTGTAAACGGCAGGCGGTGGTGAATTCAGTTTGCACATTTAATGGTTACAGCACTATTCACTGATATGAAGATTAAGAGGAAAGGGAGAAAAGTGGTATGGTATCTTGGATCTACCACGCCACTTTCCTCCTCCCCTCTCTGTTTCTCTCACTCCTCCACACCACGCTCCCTTTTCCCCCATCCCCACCCCAAAACTGAGCATCAGTAAACTGAGCTATGACCTTCAAAAGCGTGAACTGAATTAACGACTCTTAAATAAATGTTAGCGAACCGCCAAGAGAAACGTGGACAAACGAGTCACAAGGCAAAACACGACGCGTTTCGACCTCTTAGGTCTTCTTCAGGTAAGACACAAACTAATAGGACAATGAAAATGAACGAGTTTGTCACTTAGCTTTGGTCTCATCAGCGCAAGGAAGGCGTTTTCATTCAACGCCTACCTTGCGCTGAAGAGACCAAAGCTAAGTGACAAACTCGTTCATTTTCATTGTCCTATTAGTTTGTGTCTTACCTGAAGAAGACCTAAGAGGTCGAAACGCGTCGTGTTTTGCCTTGTGACTCGTTTGTCCACGTTTCTCTTGGCGGTTCGCTAACATTTATTTAAGATTTGTTTAGATCTCCGCCTGCAGTCGTCTCACTTTCCAACTAGATCTGAATTAACCACTGCCTGCCATCAATACTGCATTCAAAATATTTGTCTCTTTTTCTCAGTTTGGTCAAGAACATAAAGTAACTGGAGACTATCATCAGGAATAAAGTATTCAAAGAGACGAGCTTGAAGCAGATTTAAGTTTGAAAACCCACTGCTGACCGTCAAAGATGGATTTAGATTTTAAAGATGAGGTGTTACCATAACATTTTCATCCTTTCGTTTATAAATCAAGTTTCAAATGAGGAAGTCTGGATCACAATGAGCAGAGAACCATTCATACAGACAACCCACTTACCATTATCACGAATAGAAACAAAAATGAAATGGTACAGACACGTTTCAAGAACATTTTACAAAGTAGAACCTAACCTGTAGGGCACAGCAGAAGTAAACAAAGAAGAAGCCGACGGAAGAAGAAGCAGGAAAATAGCATCAAGTTTTAGACAGGCGTGACCTTTGCAGTTCTCAGAGGACCACAGAGAATAGTGACAAATGCAGGCATCTTGTCTGGAAGTTGTCGGTGCTATCTCAGCAGCACCTGAATAGGATTTGAGAAGATAAGCTGAGTATGAGGCACGTTATCTACGATCTGGATTGATCCATGGGCAGACAGTACCAATATGTAATGATGATCTTGGTCTCTAGGGTGATGCCTGTCCTGTTCCATCCGTTCTTGTGGAGTCTGCCAAAAGCGGCACTAGCTAGCCGGGCATTCACCTCATCGTCGATGACAACGTTTCTGGACAGAGTGCTGCCTAGGTAGGTAAACTTATCCACCGTGTTCAGTTGCTGTCCAGTGATGGTGATGACTGGTTCAACGTATGGCTTTCCCGGGGCTGGCTGGTGCATCACTTCAGTCTTTTTCGTATTGATTGTCAAGCCGAAGTTGTTGCAAGCAGCAGAGAACTTGTCAACACTGTGTTGCATTATGGCTTCTGAGACAGCGTTGAGGGCACAGTCGTCCGAGAAGAGGAAGTCATTGACAGTGTCTGTCGAGATCTTGGTTTTCGCTTGAAGTCTCCTGAGATTGAAGACTGATCCATCTGTATCAAGGTGTATCGGGCCATAGTTCTCACCACACTGCTCTATGGCTGTGGAACATGAACGGTTTACCAGCGTCACGCCAGGAAACTGAATTTTTTCCACACCACCTGCCTCAGAAGACTCATGGGCATTAAGTGGCAAGATAAGATTCCGGACACTGAAGTCCTCACTTGTGCTGGCCTGCCTAGCATCTTCACCATCCTGATGCAGTCACAGTTTCGCTGGGCAGGTCATGTAGTTCGCATGCCAGACCATCGGCTGCCAAAGAAACTATAGTTTGGCGAACTACAACAAGGAAAACGCTCTCATGGAGGCCAGAAGAAACGTTTCAAAGACATTCTCAAATTTTCCCTGAAGGCCTTCAACATCAGCCACACAACATGGGAGCAGACTGCCCAGGACAGAGACGGGTGGCGATCAGCTGTCCGCAAAGGTGCAGAGACCTGTGAAAGTAACAGAATTGCTGCAGCTGAGCAGCGCAGGATGATCAGGAAGACCAGTGTCAACAGATCTCCAACTGCCGCCACCATCCCCTGTCCATACTGTGATAGGTCTTTCCGGGCGCAGATCGGCCTGACCAGTCATCTACGCACTCACTCCCGATCCCAGGATTCTTCTTCGTCGTTCGCTCAGACAGGAACCCCAGATGCACTGACGAAGGCTGCCGTCCGGCAGAGTCCCTCCAGAGATCCGTAGAGTTTCTCCCTCATAGGTTGGTCAGCAGGCCAGGTCTCTTCTCTCAGGTTATGGTGTGTTGGACAGTCCTGTAGGAAGTGTTCTACTGTCATTGGGGCTGTATCGCAGGGACACACTGCAGACTCGCCAATGCGGAACCTTGTGAACATGTGATGGTATAGCCTGGAGTGGTCCGTCCTTAGCCTCACAATATTTACTTGGTCTGGTCTGGGTAGGAGGTAGCAGGCGTCTGTCCGGTTGTAATCTGGATGTAGCTGAAGCCATCTTTTCCTCTGCTTCTCCTTGATGATCGTCTTGGCCTCTTCATAGGAGATTTCCTGTTCCTCTTGTGGCTGCTGTCCTCCTTCCTTCGCCAGTCGGTCTGCCTCCTCATTGCCTTCTATGTTGCAGTGTGAGGGTATCCACTGAATGACGGTTAGTTCAGTGGCCTGCTGCAGTCTGGCAAGTGCAGAGACAAGGGAGTTGAGGTCCTTGTTCTTTGGGTTCTGTACAGAATGCAGTACTGACAGTTCATCAGAGAAGATGACGACTTTGGGATGTAGACTTTGGGATGTATGGCCTCTCTGTTCGCACACAGTGTCTCCGCTGCTGTCTTCAGAGCGTCTGCCTCAGCTTTGCAGTTCGTAGAGAATTTGCCAGTGGGGATGGCTTGTCGGACGTGTGTTCCATCCTTCAAGGTTAGGAATATTCTGCCACCTCCATTTCTGGTAGCCTCCTCTGCTGAGCTGTCCGTGTATGCATACGTCCACAGCTCTTTGGGATATGCCTGTTCCATATGGTCTAGGGCTAGTGCTTTCTTCTCTGGTTCTGACTGTGTGCCCTTTGTGAGAATCCTGGGATTGTCTCTCTGACTTCCGGAAACTGGTCCCTTCTCCAAGCGGGTACAGAGCTGTGTGTTTGGGATCTGCTTGTTCCCTTGCTGTAGCAGTTCAGGGTCCTGCTTCTCGAGTCTGCGAGCGTTGTGCACAAAACTGCTGCGCTTCAGTCTGCACTTGGTTGGCTCTGACATTCTTTTGTTCATGGGGTGATTCTTCATCCTCTTGAATTTGGCAGCCAGGGTGAGGACTATGGCATCCTTCCTGCTTTCAAGGCTCTGAAGACCTGCAGAGTTTCCATTGCTTGGATCGGGGTTGATTTGAGAGCGCCAGTGATGATCCTGGTTCTGGATCTTGGCAACGTTGTCTAGGTTGGTCTTGGTTGCTGTCCCCCAGGCAGCTGTACCATATTCTAGGACAGGTCTCACTCGTCCTAGGTACATTTTCTTCTGGATGTTGTGGTCGGCTCCCCAGGAAGTTCCTGATAACTTCTTCATTAATGCCAGACGTAGCCTGGCTCTTTCTGTACACTTGTTGATCTGGTGTCTCCAAGTCATCCTGGGGTCAAATGTGACTCCCAAGTAAGTGGGTGACTTATCCTGTGGGAGGACGTGACCATTCACCTGGAGGCGTGCACTCTGCTCTTTTGTAGCCAGGCTGAAGATGGTGTATCTGGTTTTTCTGGCACTGATGGTTACAAGCCACTTTTTTGTCCATGTCTCGATCCCAGGATGACTAGATGGTCTTCGTCGTCTCGACGCACAAACAACAACAACATGTAATGATGAACGAGGTGGTAATATCCAACCAACACATAGCAAACAAAGAAACTGAACAATTGTTCATGAATGTCGAACAAATAAACTGCGACATAAAAAAATCATTGAGTCGGGAAAAGTCTTAAAGAAGTGCGTATATGGGTTTTCCTAAATCTTAAGATAGTTATTTTAATTTTGTTTATGAGGACAAGGGATCCTGCACATGGCAACTTACATTGAAATGTTGGTTGGTGTATTGAACAATAAAGTAGGTCACTGTTGATGCTGACTGTATGTTTAACGCAAATCATCTTATTATAACTTCATTTTGAAGAGAATCCATTATGCTCCGCAGTAAAGCCAGAATATTTAGGATGAAAGAACAAGAAACGGACAATAACAGCACGTAAACGTTTTGCTTAAGAATTCTTCTTTAGATCTAGTTGCAAAGCGAGAGGACTGCAGGCGGAAATCTAAACAAATCTTAAATAAATGTTAGCGAACCGCCCAGAGAACGTGGACAAACGAGTCACAAGACGAAACACAACGCGTTTCGACCTCTTAGGTCTTCATCAGGTGAGACATTAACGAATAAAACAATGAAAATTCGCTTAGCTTTGATCGCTTCAGATCACTTCGCAGGGTTCAGCGCAAGGAAGAAGGCGTTGAATGAGAACGAGGCTGTTGGAAGGGAAATAGTGAGCGAGTCAAAGTCGTAATGAAGATAATAATATTACTGATAGGAATACTAATAATGGTCAAAATACTGGAAAAAAAAAAAAAAGGGACAAGATTACTACCAATCTTAGTGTCAATAAGTATGGGTATGGGAGAAAGGAGAGTGGGTTAGAGGATTCTTAAACAGCAGGGTTGCCGTGGCAACAGTCCCAGAGGCGAAGGCGATGGTGATGTCAATGCCAGTGGTAGTATCAATACTAGCAATAGTATTACTGAATGATACTGCTAACAACGATAGTGAAGGTTAAGGTAATGAAAGCATGATACAGAAATATATTTAGAAAATACATTTTTATAATAATCAAATAAATAAATGAAACATTAAAAATAATAATAAATTAAAAAATCAGTAAATAATAATAATAATTAAAAAAAAATAATAATGATAATAAATGCATAAATAAGATAGCTATAAGTTGTGTGTGAGGTGAATAGTGGGAGATAAGGTAGTATGTGTGTGTGTTGTGGGAGGATATTATGGGCTGAGATTGAAGTGGTAGGTTGGTACATGTTACTTTAAGGTGTTGATACTATGAGGGTGGAGGGAAGAAGGGGATGGGTTTACGTACTAACTGGGGGAGAGGGAGGGGCAACATATTCACACCTATACACAATCTCTCTCTCTCTCTCTCTCTCTCTCTCTCTCTCTCTCTCTCCTCTCCTCCCCCCCCCCCCCTCACGACCAACGATAAAGGAGCCAGCATTCTATTTATTATGTGTGTGTGTATGTGTGAGTGTGAGTGTGTGTGTGTGTGTGTGTGTGTGTGTGTGTGTGTGTGTGTGTGTGTGTGTGTATTCCACTTGTAATATCAGCCTTATTCATTGGTTACCCCCACCTCCACCCCCAGCAACCGCCATATCCACCAACACCCCTACACACATCATTACTAGGGCAGGGGGAGGGGGGAGTAAGTCGATTGATGTAGCAAATGGAGAGACTCAGAGAGTGTAGGAAAAGGGAAGATGATGATAGCTGCAACCTATGTCTGAGGTAAACAGAGGGAGGTAGGGTGGTATGGGTGTGTGTAGGTGGGGGATATTTCAGGCTGGAGCTGCAGAGATGGAATGGTACATACTACTTTTGGACGTTGATGCCATGAGGGTGGACGGTGCCCTCATGGCATCAACGTCCACAAGTAGATTTCCGCCTGCAGTCCTCTCGCTTTGCAACTAGATCTATTTTGATTCATACTGACTGCTACCCTTCGTTGTTTTGTATTTCTGTTTACGTCATCAGTGTGTGTGACTGTTATCGTGTATACGTCTTTCGATCATTGTATACTGTTAATCATTGATCCGTATTTCGTTTAACATACGTTTTTAGTCGTGTACGTGCGATCGCAATCAGGCACTCCTGACCTCTCAACTCTAAGAACCTAAATCAGAACATAATGCCGGCCCCCCAATTCCTCTCCCGTACACATGCCAGTTTTCACCAGTCCATTCATTTTCTGCCACCTATCATCCAGCCATTTGCACTAGGATATGCTAAAACACAGTTTCAGAAAACGAAATCTGCATCTCATCACAACTTTCTAAAACAATGCATTCGACTGCGAATCACCCCTCGCGGCTTCTCACTTTCTCACACCCCATCCGATCTTCATAACACCGCTCTTACCACTACCACTACAAGAATTCTATTCCAAGCCAGCCGTAGACTCATGTTGGCACATATCAAAACACTCAATTCATCCCTGGAAGCTCTCTCCCGTCTTCTTCAACATTTCAAACAACAAACCACAATCATCATGCCCATAGCCACTGCTTCAAGACTCAGACAGCTCATCCATACACACAACCAGCTCATTCACAATCACTGCTACCAGATTAAGCAAGACAAGTTATCAAAATTACGAAACAAACACGAGGCAAACCCAGACCAGTTGAATCCCCCTACACACAAAACTGACCCTTCTATCACCCATGAGCAACACCGCCACCTTGTTCGCTGCATTCCTGATAATCTGACTCTCACCAATGATGAAAGATCAGTCCTGGCAAAAGGTCTGAAATTTATTCCCATTCAGCCTGCCACCAATAAATATCAAAACCACGTTGATGTTGAAAGATTCTTTAGAAAATTAAGATGGATGGCTGCACTTGACGGTGTGCCCAAGCCCCCTCTACCAGACAGCTCAGACATTTTTACCCACCTTTTTCGAACTCCAGTGCTTCGCCAGCCACCTCTTGACAAATCCACTGAAGTTGAACTCTACATCAAAAAGTGTAGAAAAGAAATCTCTCAAGTTAAATCCAAACCTGTCCGCAATTCCAACCTCTCACGGGATGAACAAAAAGCCCTTGAATCACTGAGACAAAGACAAGACATTGTCATCAAACCAGCAGACAAAGGTGGTGCAGTGGTGGTCTGGGACAAACAGTTGTACATAAAAGAAGCACACAGACAACTGTCAGACACAAATTTCTATACACCACTCACAGCATCACCCCTCCCCCAACACCAGAAACTCATCTCAACCACAGTTAAACAAGAAATCAAACATAACAACTTACCGAAGACAGCCAAACTCCTCATAATGACAGACACCAAACAACCCACCTTCTACCTGCTCCCTAAAATACACAAAACCAATACTCCCGGCAGACCCATTGTATCTGCATGCAGCTGCCCTACAGAACACATTTCACAGTACTTAGACTCTCTCCTCCAACCCATAGTACTAGGCCTCCCCACATACCTCAAAGACACTACTCACACACTCAACATGATTAATTCATACAACACAGATCCCACTTTCAAACCCAGCCTCCTCTTTACCCTTGATGTCGTCTCTCTCTACACTTCCATCCCTCATGCTGATGGACTGAAGGCCCTCGCATTCTTTCTTAACAAACGGCCCCCCAACCAACAACACCCTCCCACAGCTACACTGGTCAGACTTGCAGAATTAGTCCTCACCCTCAATACTTTTGAATTCAACAACCACACATTCTCACAAATAAGTGGTGTTGCTATGGGAACCAAAATGGGACCATCCTATGCCTGCCTCTTCATGGGACACCTAGAACACCGCCTACTAACCTCTTACACAGGCCCAACACCAGAGCTCTACAAAGATACATAGATGATGGATTGGGAGCCACATCCATGCCAGAACATGACCTCCAGAATTTCCTCAACTTTGCACAGACCTTCCATCCATCCATCCAGCTGACCTACACCATTTCACAGTCAGTTAATTTCCTGGACATCACTATCTCCCTCAAAGATGGACTGCTTCAAACCTCAGTCTTCTACAAACCTACTGATGCGCACTCATACCTGGACTACACATCTTCCCACCACCAGTCCACTAAAAATAGCATTCCATATTCTGAATTCCTTCGCCTACGCAGACTGTGCTCTAGCAAAGAGGATTTCACTATACAAGCAGCCAAAATGTCTGATTTTTTCACCAACCGTGGATACCCTAGTGCCGTCATCAGTGATGCTCTCAGCCGCACTGCAGCTAAATCCAGAACATCTACTCTGGAAACTAAACCTCCCAAAGAGACAGACAGACCCACTGCCTGCCTTCTCTTCCATCCTCACAATCTGCCCATCTGCAGGATCCTGAAGTCTAACTGGCACATAGTAGAAAATCATAAACCTGCCTTTGAGACCACACCAATGATCACTTTCAAACGTGACAAAAACCTCAACGACCTACTGGTGCGCTCTAAGCTGAACAAAATCTCAACACCTAAGCCACCAGGTACTTTCCCCTGCTCTAAACCCAACTGCAAAATCTGCTCTCTCACCAAACCAGACACCATCCTACATGGCCCCACAGGCTCTTTCACTATTAAACGCACTTTCTCCTGCCAGAGCCCAACA
>CM065722.1:54435812-54462565 GCA_033310375.1 Conus canariensis | reverse complement strand
CAACCCCCCCCCCAAAAAAAAAAAAAAAAAAAAAAAAACCAACAACTAACAACAAACAAAAAAAAAAACAGAAAAAAATTAAACAGACACTTCTTTAGACTGACATCTATTCATGTTATCGTAGCGAAGGACGAAATTAGTAATCGTGCATTATTAGTAACAGTAAGAGAGTTTTTTTTTTTTTGAATATCATTATAGACAAAACAAAAAAGTTTGGTAATTGATAATAAAAAAAATGTCATATTTTTTTCTCATTTTGTTTCCTATTCGTCACGTCGAAATCTATATCAAATCTTACGAATTAAAAGAAAATCGAAACAGGAACCAAAACAGGGTCGTAATTGCATAACAGAATTGATGAAAATCTTTGTTTACTGCGGCCATTATTAAGAGTTTTTGACTTTTGTCATCGAACAGGTCTGAAGGAGCTCTTTTCTGTCATCATCATTTGATATCTGTGGGGTTAATAAACACTCACACACACACACACACACACACACACCACACACACACACACACACACACACACACACACACACACAGAGTGTAAAATGTATACTTGAAGCTTGCACACGTAAGTACCATTTTTGTTTTTGTTTTTTGAGAATACTTCCCTGAGCAAGTTCATTTTCAAGAAGAATTTTGACATTATATTTGTTCATGTCAATTATGCACACATCATGTTTGTGGTTGGTTGTCCATAGGTTTTGACCAGTGCGAACAGAGATTATTCTTTAAATCCTGCTTTCGTTTGGACTTTAATTTTTTCCCAGGTAAATGATCATGTGGTATTGTTTTAATCGGTAACAGAAAACATATACAAAGATTATGTGTTATTTTTTTAAATCGGTAACACAAAACATATACAAACAAGCAATACATATGGACTTAACTCACTCACAGATTATAAACAATAGGAAAACAAATTGGTTCAGTCTGTACATTAGATCCGTACAGAACTCTGCATTCAAATTCACATAAGCGTACGGCTGTACAGAAGGCAGTCATTGTTATGCGAACAACAAGCAAACAAGCAAGCAAACAAACAAGCAAACAAACAAACAAATAAAGACCAATGACAAAACTTGAGAGGAGTCATGAAGAGATGTGGGGAAGGTGCGAAGTATGCTTAACTTCCTCCAGATTCCACCGTCTGCCCTATTAAATGAATTCAAGAGAAATATTTCGCGGTGATCGTGCATATTGTAGTAATGATTTAATCTCTCTTGGTTAATCAGTAAGAGAATCATAGGATGACCACTTATCTATAAAAAGGCAAATTGTTTTGAACACTTGATGCGTACCTTTTCAACAGCATGCCTCTGTTTTAAAACACAGAGAATACTTTGCAAAGCAGGAGAAACATTGAGAAATCTACACCTGTAAACGAAGAATTTAGCCGGCAACAAAATCAAATCAAACATGTTATCGGTGGATGTACCATCTTGTAATCCAAAATGAACAAGATATTCACTATGAGCAATGGCAATCTCATTTTAGACAGAATTGTAACTCTGACCAAAATTCTGATAATTCCGAACATCGGTCTTTACATTCAGAACAACGTTCCAATCTCCTGTAGCCATGACACATTCATTCCCGATGTCATTAATTAACTTAATGAAAAAAACTCTGATTTACCACCATAACTAGGACCATACACATTTACTAAAGTAATTCTTTTCTTCAAGAATTCAATGTCCATTATTTATGAAGCAGCCCTCAGGATCTCTTACAACACGATATAACTTATATTCAAAGTTCTTTTTGAACAAGATAGCAGCGTCATTCTTGTTTGATTCAGTTCCTGCTAACCAAACTGAGTATCCCCAGTCTGAAGGAGTGATGCTTTCTGAACTGAGTATCCCCAGTCTGAAGGAGTGATGCTTTCTGAATTGAGTATCCCCGGTCTGAAGGAGTGATGTTTTCTGAACTGAGTATCCCCGGTCTGAAGGAGTGATGTTTTCTGAACTAGTTTTCAAATGAGTTTCTAGAAGAAAGAAAATACAAACATCACGCTTCCTGAGCAAGTCAGATACATTTTTTTTCTTTCCTTAAAATCGTTGATTCTGTTACAATTAAAAGTACAGATTTTGAGGTATGTGTTCATAGTCATGATTAGATGCGATAGTATTGCAGTTACAGAAAACCAGTCTTAAGTACAGTCGTTTGTGAAGACATCCACTCCCGTTTACAGTTGAATGCCTAATGGTAAAGCACATCATTCGTTTCTGTATCAAAAAACAGCATCCATACAACCCCATTCTCTTATCTGACAAGATACACAAAAAACGCAAGGCAGACAACATCAGCTTAACATACAAATGAAATGAAGACAAGGTGTAATAAAAAAAAACACATAAAAAATCCCACACAAAAAAAGAAAATAAACATAATCATGTGAACGATGTGCTACGCTGAGCACTGCGTAAGTACTATTATTGACATAATCACTTGTTTTCAGTGTTTTAGTATGTATCTGTACCTCTAAGAAGATAAATGTCTTGGTCTTTCAATGTCCAAAGGTTTTACTGCAATAAAGGGAGACCATTGCTGATGAATGTCTAAGCATTGGAGGTGATGCCTGTTGTGCTGATGTTTGGCAAAGAATTAAAGATATGCAAGATGTGCTCATATCCGACAAAGCATTGAAGGCACCCATGGTATGTTTATGTTTGACTAAGCATTAAATGGGTCCATGCTTTGGTGATTGGTGGCGAAGCATTGAAAAGATTCTCTTTGCGTTGTTATTTGACAAAACCTTGAAGGCATGCATGTCATGTTGATGTCTGACAATGCCAGGCTTTTGAATAAACAGCGAAGTTATCTCTCCTCTCTCGGCTCGTTCAAGTTGTGTCATGATGGATGCCTCTGTACATTGACAGAAGTAATGCGAGCGTCCGCATATTCTCTCTCTCTCTCTCTCTCTCTCTCTCTCTCTCTCTCTCTCTCTCTCTCTCTCTCTCTCTCTCTCTCTCTCTCTCTCTCTCTCTGCAATAAAAACATCTCTCCAGAAAAGTCTAAATGACGTGTCAGATTGGTGTAATTCAAACTGAATGGTTATACACCCAGCCAAAACCAAATCAATGATTAAGGCTACACGCTAAAAGCATCAACTGACTCCTCTTTGCCTAAAACTTCAGTTGAAGGGCACTTTCATCGAACAGTTAGATGGGCATCGTGTTTTAGGGGTAACGATAGATAAAGAACTGAAATGGCAATCTTATCTCAACAAAGTATGCAAGTTTATCAATTAAAGCGCTACATCAACAGCTTAAACTTTTGTTCAACGCACAGATAGTATCACGTTTCAATTACGCTTTAACAATATGGGACAGGAGTAGTGATGTCCACAAAAAGAGGCTGAATTCTCTCCATAGACGTGCAGCAAAGCTACTCCTTCCAGCCGTACCTCTAACAACAGATGAAAAACTAAAAGCACTGAACATACTTCCTCTGAGTAAGCAATTGGAATTCAACAAGGCATCATTCATACTTACAATCTCGACATGTTATGTCATGTTATATCAATGCCTTTTTCACAAGATTGAGCAGGTCTTCTGGTTCGAAGAAATTCCTTCTCCCCCACCCACACCTTGGTCAGTATCAAAGAAAAGCGTAGCTTACTCTGGACCATATGTCTGGAACTCACTTCCGCCGAGTCTACAAAATACGAATTCGTTAAAACTTTTCAAGAAACATTTGCATAAATATTTTACGTCTCCATAATTTGATAATTGGATTGCAGTCGTTAATGTCCATTCGCAAAAACACATAATTTGAATATACCGTCTAAAATGTAACCTACTCCATTAAATCGCTCATCCCCACTCCTACTCTGTCCACCATCCCTCTGCTCCTCCCCGTACCTAGCATTCTTTCTCCCTGCCTCGCCCCCCCCCCCCTCCCCTCTTCCCGACCTCTCTGTGTTTTTGTTTGTACGTTTGCTTGTTTTTTCTTTCTTTCTTTTTGACTACCCACCATATCATTACTACGTTTATGAAGTCTGCTTGTCATTGTGGAATTACATGACAGTGTTGCTAGTGTTGAATTGCCAGTATGAATAGTATGTGTTGAAATAATGCATGCATGAAAAGGATAGATTGTAAGACTAGGTTTTGAAGACCAGGTTTTGGCCTAAAATCTTCATCCTTGCATATTAAAGATCAATCAGTCAATCAATCAATTAATCTCCCCCTCCCCCCTTTCTCTCTGTATACTTGGACACATGCGTACATGCATGTGTGTGTATGTGTGTGTATGTGTGTGTGTGTGTGTGTGTGTGTGTGTGTGTGTGTGTGTGTGTGTGTGTGTGTGTGTGTGCGTTCGTTCGTTCGTTCTTTACTGTAACGTCTTTTCATTTTGAGTGATATTAGACCGAAGTGTGTGTGTGTGTGTGTGTGTGTGTGTGTGTGTGTGTGTGTGTGTGTGTGCGTGTGTGTGTGTGTGTGTGTGTGTGTGTGTGTGTGTGTGTGTGTGTGTGTGTGTGTGCCTATATAACGTCATCTGTGCGCGAAATATAGGTTTTGAGCCGGACGATACTAGTCTTAGCTTATATCTACTTCCCGCTATCTTTCAAAGCATCCAGTCCAGTAAATGCGAAAGATCTGACTGCAGAGGAAGTAGGGAATGGTCCGGATGATCAGGCCCAAACCATACCATGTTCTTCTCCCGGCAGATGCCATCCACCTGCATCCACCGTCATCAAAACTGACTTCCTGCAGTTGCACATCATCGACGCGTTCATCTGAAATTCGCAATTGTAAAGATTTTGGATCTAGTTGCAAAGTGAGACGACTGCAGGCGAAAATCTAAAAAAAATCTGAGATACATGTTAGCGAACCGCCCCCCCCCCCCCCCCCCAAAAAAAAAAAAAAAAAAGATGCAAAGCATATAAACGTACTCCCAGTTTATTCTGAATACGTGTGAGATATTCCATAAAGAGGAAAAACCGTCTTGGACTGGTGTAACCGTTAGTAATGGCTATTCTGGTAAACATCGGCCATCATCTTTGACCTATAATGAACATACTTACAAATTTTCAGAAAGATCGGCCAAGTACAAGTACTGAGATTTTCCATAAAGAAGAAAACCATTATGGGCCGTTAGTAACGGCTATAACGGTAAACTTAAACATCGGGCATCATCCGTGACCCATAATGAACATACCCGCAAATTTTCAAAAATATTGGCCACATACTTTGTAAGATATTCCATAAAACAGAAGAACCGTTATGGGCCGTTATAGCCGTTACGGCTATAACGGTAAACTAAAACATCGGGCATCATCCGGGACCCATAATGAACATACCTACAGATTTTCTGAAAGATCAGTCAAGTATTTCTGAGGTATTCCATGAAGAAGAAAAACCGTTATGGGTCGTTATAGCCGTTAGTAACGGCTAGAACGGTAAACTACAACATCGGGCATCATCCGGGACCCATAATGAACATACCTACAAATTTTCAGAAAGATCGGCCAAGTACTTTCTGAGATATTCCATAAAAAAGAAAAACCGTTATGGGTCGTTATAGCCGTTAGTAACGGCTACAACGGTAAACTAAAACTTCGGGTATCATCCGTGATCCATAATGAGCATACCCACAAATTTTCAGAAAGATCGACAGAGTGCTTTCTGAGATATTCCATAAAGAAGAAAAACAGTTATGGGCCGTTATAGCCATTAGTAACGGCTATAACGGTAAACTGAAACATTGGGCATCATCCGGGACCCATAATGAACATACCTGCTAATTTTCACAAAGATCGGCCAAGTACGTTCAGAGATATTCCATGAAGAAGAAAAACCGTTACAGGCCGTTACAGCCGTTAGTAACGGCTATAACGGTAAACTACAACATCGGGCATTATTTGTGACCCATAATGAACATACCTCCAAATTTTCAGAAAGATCGGCCAAGTACTTTCTGAGATATAAAAAAGAAAAACCGTTACAGGCCGTTACGGCCGTTAGTAACGGCTACTTAACGGTAAACTGAAACATCGGGCATCATCCGTGACCCATAAAGAACATACCTGCTAATTGTCACAAAGATCGGCCAAGTACTTTCTGAGATATTCCATAAAGAAGAAAAACCGTTACAGGCCGTTACAACCGTTAGTAACGGCTATAACGGTAAAATGACACATCCGGCATCATCTTTGGCCCATAATGAACATTCCTACAAATTTTCAGAAAGATGCCCAGTAGTTTTGTCTGGAGCGAGTGGAACACATTTTGACCATGGGCGGACACACACACACACACACACACACACACACACACACACACACACACACACACACACACACACACAGAGCATTTCTTCGTTCCCATTCTAAAGTACTCCCTGTTCTATAAGAACTGGGAGTACAAAAAAACGTGGACAAACAAATCACAAGACAAAACACGATGCGTTTTGACCTCTTAGGTCTTCTTCAGGCAATATACAAAACAATTAGGACAACGAAAATGAACGAGCAATCACTTATCTTCAATCACTTCAGCGCAAGATAAGCGTTGATTCCTATCTTGCACTGAAGTGATTGAAGATAAGTGATTGCTCGTTCATTTTCGTTGTCCTGATTGTTTTGTTTCTTACCTGAAGAAGACCTAAGAGGTCAAAACGCGTCGTATTTTGTCTTGTGATTCGTATGTCCACGTTTTTTTGACGGTTCGCAAACTTTTATTTGAGATTTTTTTTAAATGATTTTGGTTAGATTGCACTGAAACATAATATCCTAAACATCCTTTTAAAACGCATATAGATCTTCCCAAATAGCTACGTCTTTCTGATCTGTATTTGCTACTGGTGAAGCTGGCGAGATCATGAACACGGCCTTCGGTTTCACTGACAGCTTATCACGTGACAGTGTGGCAGCATACCTGAACACCACCTCCCCTGAACAGATCGTCGGCAACTACACAGAGTGCATAGAACTGTCGCCAGCCAGGATAAATCCATGCGACCACGCAGGCAGTGTGATATCCAGGGCCACAAGGTCGATAGTGGATGACGTGGTGTATGTTGGGGTGCTGCCCTTTCTGACGGTTGGTGGGATGGTGGTCAACGTCATCAATATGGCTGTCTTCGTCACTCAAGGTCTGGGAGACCGAGTCAATCTCTGTCTGTTCAGGTTAGTATGATGATCCAGTCACTGTCAGTGTGAGGAGCCAATCATGTAGGTTGTGGTGAAACAGGATCTGTAGGAGAGGTTTAAATTAAAAATTTCAAGCGTACCTCTAACTTAATGCTGTTAATGGCTGACAGTCGGGCACTGCAATCTGTGATGCCAGATTATTTCGCAACAAAAGGATGTGAACCCAGGGACGAAGGGAAAATAAAGGTGTGCTCCATTCTGGAAGGGGGTGGTGATCGGCGTCGGAGGGAAAGGGAAAGGGGGGTGTCACGCTGCTGTTGGAAGACAAGAAAGGAGAACAGGATGGGGAGGAGGAAAAGTGTGGGAGCTGAAGAGGGTTGGATGGGAAGAATGGGTGACGGGGGAAAGACGGCTGGGTTGGTCTGGTGGTGGCGCGAAGGGAAACAGGAAGGGAGGGGGAGGGGGGTGTATCGTTGGCTGGTGTTGATCCTTGTAGATTCATGGCCTCTGAACGGGAGACGACGGTGGATTCCTTTTAGGATCCATAGTTCTAAATGGACTTATCACCTGTCCGTCATACTTTCCCTCACCAGTACATCAATTACCTCCCCCTCCTCCCCCCTCCTCTCCTTCGGCCTAAGCGCACGCGCGCATACACACAAACACAAAAAGGCGTGTCTCTCTTCACTCTGCCTAGAGAACAATTCTGACATTTGGATCGAGTCGCCCGTGGAACAGAAACACTATTGACAACAAAGTGGTGGAATTGAAGAGGTGGGATGGAGGAGGGAGTGTAAAATCAGGCAACAGAAGTGATATTTGATCAGAGTGAACACAACGTTACTCGTAACTCTGGTCAAGGTTCTTTTCTGTTGGCCGATTCTAACTGTTTGTTCTTGTTGCTTCCAAGAAGTTCTTTCCTGTGCTCAACACATCCACATAATCCAATACATTTTAGGTTACGTTTGTATCTACAGTGAAAACATTAGATTGAAAACAGTTACCATGCTGGTGATCTTCAATATTTAACCATCTATGAAGGATGAACATCTCTGCGTTTTGTAGACATCTTATCAGCATCTCGCATAAGACTGCTGGAATATTGAAGATCACCAGCAATGTTACTGTTTGTTTAATGTTGCGCGCGCGCGCGCCACACACACACACACACACACACACACACACACACACACACACACACACACACACACACACAATTATTGCTGATCATCCATTTGTTTCACTGATTATATCATTGGCAAATTTGTATCATGACGAATTTTTAACAAAGATATTCTGTGCAAAAATTGTCAGATAAAATAGTTTAAGTATCTACTGGTACGACCAATAAGAATACTTAGGTCTGTGATGCTCAAATCACCCTTGGATTTAATGTCAGGACATCGATCATCTTGCCTACCATATCAACGAAAACTCTTAAGATAGATAAATAAATGAATAAATAAATAGATAGATAAAGAAATGAATAATAGATAAATAAACAAATAAAATATGATAGACACCACGTAAATGTCTTTTTGTGTGCAATCTTTATATTGCTTCATTAGTCGGTTGTGGGAAAAATATGAAATGAACACAGAAAGCACAGACACCGATTGCTTGTGTTGTTGTTTTCGATGTAGGTTCAGTATGAAATTGTCTAGTGCCTTTTATCCTCCAGTTTCCCATACAGACATTACCATTCATGCATTCTGAGATTTGGGGATCTGGTGAATCGAAGCAGCAATAACTAATGTTTTTAGCTGAAGCCATCCAACTTTCTGGGATCCTATCCCATGCAAATTCGCCGGTATTACTTTTTTCACTACTGTTCAAAAGATGACAGAAGGATACAGCACTGACTTTTTCCTGAAAGAAGCCTGAAGTTGTTTTTGTTTTTTGTTCTCTTTCAAATCATTCAAGAAACTGGTACATGTACTTTATATTAACAAAATCCCTACCTTAATACATACAGAAGCAAAAAGAAAAGAAAAAAAGCAGAATCTGTAAAATGAACTTTCGACAGACGACGAGGCGAATCTTTGGAAACAAGAGATAGTGGCAGATGAACTCCTTTGCCTCCTCTTTGTCCTGCAGGTTTCTGTAGAGGAGTGAAGGATAGCAAACTTGTACTAGAGAAAAGTTAAATACACAATATTCACTACTATCTCCAGTTTCCAAGGGTCCTCCTTTCCCCCTCATCTCTTTCTTAGTTAGGAAACGTATGCAGTTATACAAAGCTTCTGATATAAGAAACAGTGTTGCCTTCGGAGCTTTTAATATATCATTACCCATGTAACTTGTAGTATTGCACCAGCCGCCGTGGCGAAGTGGTTAGCGTCGCGGAGTCCCGGCTGGGAGGTCGTGGGTTCGAGTCCCATCAGAAGTCATGCGGGTTTTTCTGCCCCGACCGGCTCCTACCCAGGGTTGAGTTGCTGCGGACTCAGTTGGGAAGACTGGGACCACACAGTCGAGTTTCATCCACTTAATGGATGCGTTTCTGAGAGTGTTGCTTAAATTTCCTGACCAACACTGCAGGTGCCTGTATCTCTCGGGCCTAGTTGACGCCGGGATATATTATGAAAGGAAGCGTAGAGTACAGCCCTGTCATGTAGTCTCAGACCGAAATGAAAATCCGTAGTATCATCTTAATCATCCTCATTCTCATCGATCAGCATTAAAAAAAAAAAAAGTCTCAAATTCTGTGGCCCTTCATGCCCTGCTCTCATGGTGGCCTCAATTTCGATGTCCTCTCCACATCTGTGGCCTTGGTTTGGTTCCGTCGGGGTCACCGGTATCGGCGAGTCCATGGGGGCTGTCGTTGGACGGACGTGGTGGCGCCCTCCGGAGGGAGAGCTCACTCACGCCGGCTCCGCGACTAAGCAATTATTGTCGTCAGAAGGGGGCTAAGTAGGTGGTGTCCTGCGTATGTTAGATCAGAACAGGCGCCACTGAACACCACCGAAGTGACTCGGCAGCAGTGCAGTGTCTCTTCCGGTGGGTTGCCTCTTGACGACTTGATATTGACTGCTCCCTGTGGATTGCCGGTGCCGGGGCTGTGGCGGGGGCCGACCGGGCTGTGGCTGTGGACGGGGTGTCGGAATGAGCGGCGTGGGTGCACTGCCTCTGAGGTGGCGCAGAGGTTGGGACAGCAAAAAAAAAAAAAAAAAAAAAAAAAATTGTAGTATTGCAGATACTCGGTCAATAATTGATTTAACAATGTGTGTATAATTCTAACTTATATCTTCAGATTTCTGCTTACTGTTTTATGTCTGTATTGCCAGTTTGTCCCTAGCCGATCTCCTGACATTACTGCTTACTGTTTTATGTCTGTATTGCCAGTTTGTCCCTAGCTGATCTCCTGGCGTTGATGTCACTCTCCGTTCGCTACATAGATAAAACTCTGGTTTACGTCGTCAGTCGCTCTTGGGCATATAACGTGTGGGTAACGTCACTGATAAGGTATCGGCTAGTCAGTGTCCACGCTGGTTTCCAGCTAGTGACCAACTTCATCTCCATCGTCATAGCTGTGGACAGGTGGGTGTGTCACGTGGCCACTCCACGCTGCACGGATGCTCAGTAGCCGAAAGACCTGTCTGGTCATGACTGTCTTCAGCATCCTTGTTTTTACAGGTAATGGTCAGACTTTGATGTGTTTGATTTCATTATCTATCCTTTTGAATCTTAAATAAATGTTAGCGAACCGCCCAGAGAACGTGGACAAACGAGTCACAAGACGAAACACAACGCGTTTCGACCTCTTAGGTCTTCATCAGGTGAGACATTAACGAATAAAACAATGAAAATTCACTTAGCTTTGATCGCTTCAGATCACTTCGCAGGGTTCAGCGCAAGGAAGAAGGCGTTGAATGAGAACAAGGCTGTTGGAAGGGAAATAGTGAGCGAGTCAAAGTCGTAATGAAGATAATAATATTACTGATAGGAATACTAATAATGGTCAAAATACTGAGAAAAAAAAGGGACAAAATTACTACCAATCTTAGTGTCAATAAGTATGGGTATGGGAGAAAGGAGAGTGGGTTAGAGGATTCTTAAACAGCAGGGTTGCCGTGGCAACAGTCCCAGAGGCGAAGGCGATGGTGATGTCAATGCCAGTGGTAGTATCAATACTAGCAATAGTATTACTGAATGATACTGCTAACAACGATAGTGAAGGTTAAGGTAATGAAAGCATGATACAGAAATATATTTAGAAAATACATTTTTATAATAATCAAATAAATAAATAAATGAAACATTAAAAATAATAATAAATTAAAAAATCAGTAAATAATAATGATAATTAAAAATAATAATAATAATAATAATAATGATAATAAATGAATAAATAAGATAGCTATAAGTTGTGTGTGAGGTGAATAGTGGGAGATAAGGTAGTATGTGTGTGTGTTGTGGGAGGATATTATGGGCTGAGATTGAAGTGGTGGGTTGGTACATGTTACTTTAAGGTGTTGATGCTATGAGGGTGGAGGGAAGAAGGGGATGGGTTTACGTACTAACTGGGGGAGGGGGAGGGGCAACATATTCACACCTATACACAATCTCTCTCTCTCTCTCTCTCTCTCTCTCTCTCTCTCTCTCTCTCTCTCCCCCCCCCCCCCCCCCCCCACGACCAACGATAAAGGAGCCAGCATTCTATTTATTATGTGTGTGTATGTGTGAGTGTGTGTGTGTGTGTGTGTGTGTGTGTGTGTGTGTGTGTGTGTGTGTGTGAGTGTGTGTGTGTGTGTGTGTGTGTGTGTGTGTGTGTGTGTGTGTGTGTGTGTGTGTGTGTGTGTGTTCCATTTGTAATATCAGCCTTATTCATTGGTTACCCCCACTTCCACCCCAGCAACCGCCATATCCACCAACACCCCTACACACATCATTACTAGGGCAGGGGGAGGGGGGAGTAAGTCGATTGATGTAGCAAATGGAGAGACTCAGAGAGTGTAGGAAAAGGGAAGATGATGATAGCTGCAACCTATGTCTGAGGTAAACAGAGGGAGGTAGGGTGGTATGGGGGTGTGTAGGTGGGGGATATTTCAGGCTGGAGCTGCAGAGATGGAATGGTACATACTACTTTTGGACGTTGATGCCATGAGGGTGGACGGTGCCCAGTTTGGCAATGAGATGAGATTCCTGCATAAGGCGTTCCAAGCTGTCACTCTTAGATTGCCAAAGTGCCAAGACTTTGACATGGTTGATGTTGTGTTGGGCATGGTTGAAGTGTAGAGCGACTGGTTTGGGCCGATGGTGGCGGATGTCGGCCAGGTGTTCAGAGATGCGCGTCTCAAGTGTGCGAGATGTCTCACCTACATAGATCTTACCGCACAGCTGACAGTGGATGGCATACACAATGTTGTGGCTCTGGCAGGAGAAAGTGCGTTTAATAGTGAAAGAGCCTGTGGGGCCATGTAGGATGGTGTCTGGTTTGGTGCGAGAGCAGATTTTGCAGTTGGGTTTTGAGCAGGGGAAAGTACCTGGTGGCTTAGGTGTTGAGATTTTGTTCAGCTTAGAGCGCACCAGTAGGTCGTTGAGGTTTTTGTCACGTTTGAAAGTGATCATTGGTGTGGTCTCAAAGGCATACTTATTGAACAGAGTAGCATGTGCATTTCAAGTACAAATCACTTCCATAATAATCAGGTTCATACATAAGGTAAAGAGGGTGGTAGTGGTTGGTGGTGGATTTATGGCGGAGTATTCGAGTATTTGCACATAAGATGGATGAAATAATGGTGTTTGAAGGTTGATGTGCATTGGTGTTGCTTGGCTGACTCAGGGAGCGAGATCCATTGACAGGAACCTGAATATGTTAAACTGGATTTGAATAAGTCAATTCTAGGAACAGGGACATGTAGTTTGGGTAGAGTCCTTGAGGAATTAATTGAGAACCTGCGAACTAATGTTGAGGGTGCCTTCCCAGACATAATTCTGTGCATTATGATCCCTTTGTTGTATTCTAATCTCAGACTTAAGGGGAGAATTTGAACCTTTTTATAGTCTGAGTCTAGGAGAGAGAGAGAGAGAGAGAGAGAGAGAGAGAGAGAGAGAGAGAGAGAGAGAGAGAGAGAGAGAGAGAGAGAGCAAAGTAACGCATACTTAATGCAAAACACGAAATAAACAAATAGATTTTCGACAAATAGGTCTTTTTTAGACGTCACAAATGCTAGCCACAAAAATGCACATAACGATATTCCCCAGATCATGTAAGAAAAAATTGTCTTGACTGTAAATTCTGTTGTATTGAAAACAATGTAGACCTGTATGGAACACATCATTTATTTCCAAATCAGTTGAGAAAATTGTCTTGAAACATTTGCAGAAACTTTCGTCAGATCACAGCCTTCTACACAATCAATCTGCCCGTGGGAAGGATCACAGTGAAGAGACTACTGTACTGAGTGTCCAGGAAACTCTGCTGACGAATACAGTTGAGAGAAGTATTCCACGATTGCTTGGCTCCGTGCATATTTCAACACGATGAACTATCTGATCTTCCATGAGAGACTGAAAGTCACTATTAGTGTTGAGTTCTTGATTAGTTTGTGCCACAAGTTACTGATCGTTGTCATTCAGTTTCAACGAAGGTTCATGCATGCTCCAAGTCCCTTTGTGTAAGTAATTGTCCTGAGGCTCTGTATTGGGAGCTGTGTAATTTACTCTTTATTCTCAGCCTGTGTGTGACATTACACAAGCTTGGAAGTCTCTTCTGTATGCAGATGACAAAGAACTGCAATAAGCGCACCGCTTCATAGATGTTGTGATGTTTGGTCCAGAATCTGTCTTGTGTAAACGGAAACAAACCTGTGCAAAACACTGACAAAAGAGAGATGTGCTTGATGGCAACTCATCCACAAATCAGGCAGACAGGCAGTCGGTCGGCAAACATAGACGCCAGTGACATAAGCTGCGAACCATCTGCCAGATACCTAGGAGCTACACTTAGTGACGTAGTGTCAAAGCAGAGTCAGATTAGCTGTGTGCGTCTAAGTCATTCTTGCAGCTCCGCCATGACACGTCAATTCGCCAATACTTTTCAATCGATGCAGCAGCAGTACTTGCAAAATCACTTCCAGACAGCGCTGATCAATTCGTCCTCAATTGACAAAAACTGAATTGCGTGATATCACTGCTAAAGGTGCTTCGTTGACTACCTGTGTAATTCAGTCACTAGTATCAGCTGACTACTTTGTGTAATTCAGTCACTAGTATCAGCTGACTACTTTGTGTAATTCAGTCACTAGTATCAGCTGACTACTTTGTGTAATTCAGTCACTAGTATCAGCTGACTACTTTGTGTAATTCAGTCACTAGTATCAGCTGACTACTTTGTGTAATTCAGTCACTAGTATCAGCTGACTACTTTGTGTAATTCAGTCACTAGTATCAGCTGACTACTTTGTGTAATTCAGTCACTAGTATCAGCTGACTACTTTGTGTAATTCAGTCACTAGTATCAGCTGACTACTTTGTGTAATTCAGTCACTAGTATCAGCTGACTACTTTTGCCTCCCTTCCTTTGATGACTTTCATCTGCCACACCTGTCCACTAGTTTTCTCACAAACCAGTCATTGCGTACTACCGATCTTCCAGTCAAAACTTCCTGAAGATCTTATAGCCAAACCTCAAATATTTGGTAAGCTTCAGTTTTGCCATCCCAATTCTTTGGAACTCACTGCCTCCCATCAACGAAAGCTGCCTACTTTGCTTTCAATTCAAATCTAATCACCTATATTTTCAAGCTATCATTTTAGGCAACAAAATTACATACATTGTATACAGAATACATTTTACAGTCAATTAGTCGTTTGGAAATGCATGAAAAAATGGGCACAACGAAGAGTTTATGACTACAATTGCACTGTGTAAGAAATATTTATTTTTTAGGTACTATATGATATAGTATTAAGACATTCTATTCTACTGCACATAGGTTCACAACTTTACTAGGTTTCCATTTGTTAAAGATACACACCTGTTTGGTAATGCAAGATCTAAGTTCCAGAGGATTTCATGGCAAAATAGAAATGCAACACTTTTTAATCCGAATATCTAGAACTAATCTTTTGCACCTTTTCTACAATACTCCCTCAGAATTATAGAGAAGAGACTCACTTTTTTTCTTCTACATTTAAAACAGAGCAAGAAGATAAGAAGAAAACTCCTGCCGTGCCCCTCCCGCCAAGGCAAATGGTGGCTTCAAGGACCATTGATCAAAAGCAAGAGTAGAGAGTCATGTCACAGTCACCAAGGTATTGAACTTCACATCCTTATACTAATGTATGTGCTGGTCTCATGGACTATTGACCAAAGGCATGGGCAGGAGGATTGGAACTGGGGAGGGGGAGGGGGTAGATGGGTCGTGCCATATAATATTGAACTTTAAGATATTCTACAGCCAGATTCATAACATTATCGTTAGGTCATTGGTATATTATCTGTGCAGTCGTAAGACAACCTCTCTTTCTTAGATCTGCGTGGTTGGATCAAAAACTGATATCGTGTCTGCATTGTTATCCTGTTTTGCACGAGAACTTTAAATCAGTGTGTGATACTGTTCTTCCCAAGCTTTGCAGTTTCGTCGCCTTGTCTAATCTCAGCATAAGCGACAGCACAGTGCTGTGCTTTCATCATGTAACAATGCAGTATTCCTTCTACAAATGACACATTCTTATCATCCATTTTCTCATGATCTTAGCATTAAACAATTTAGCCATTAAAACGTTTTGGAAAAACAAACGACAAAAAAACTTATAGCGCCAGTTTGTAACTGCAGAGTCTCTCCGGACGAACGAACGCTACAGCGTTTCTTCTCTGACCCCCAGTTTCTATTTCAGACGAGCGACCGCTATAGCAGTCTCGCTATTTATAGAAATCTTTAAACAAAAAAAGTACTGTATCCGCCAAACATGAACAAACGAATCACATGACAAAATGCTTTGTCTCGTGATTCGTTTGTTCATGTTTGGCGGATACAGTACTTAATTTTTTTTTAAAAGGTTTGTTTAGATTCCCACCTGCAGTCGCCTCACTGTGCAACTCGCTATTTCATAGATTTTTCCTCTGGCGCCTACGTGACCAAATCACGATATGAGCTTAAGCTTAGTCAGCCATTCCATGGGCAAAGGGGAAGGTTTGCCAGGCGATACTGTGTGTTGTATGTTGATCAGTGAACAGCTGAACACACCAGTGCTTCACTGCACACGTGTTGAGAACAGTGACATCTCAAGCCAGTTCACTGAATGGTGCTGAACAGTGCACACATACACGCATACATATGAACGCATAAATGCACACACACACGCACATGCGTACACGCTCACATACAAAGACACACACACATACACACCGATATGTGTGTATATATATATATATATATATATATATATATATATATATATATATATATATTGCAGATACGTGTACTCACACAAACCCACAAACTACACACATGCATACGCACTTCTGCATACGCACACACACGCGCACATACATGCAGGTGCACACACGCGCACATACATGCAGGCGCGCGCGCGCGCGCGCGCACACACACACACACACACACACACACACACACGTGCACACAGACACACTCACATGCGCGCACACATACACACACACAAACGCGCACACATGTATGCGCACACACACACACACACACACACACAACACACACACCACACACACCATGCGCCCACGCACACACATGGGCCCATGCCCACACATCATACAAACACGTGTACATTCACTACACACACATTAAAAAAAACAAAAAAACATGGCAGGTAGGCACTCAAGGTCTGACCAGCGCGTTGGGCTAATGCATAGGTCAGACATCCGCTGAGTCGTAGCCACGAGACCCTCTTCTTCAATTGTCTCATCTTTGTTGTTTATTCATTTATCCATCAGCTTCAAATCATGCGTAGTGTGGTCTCAAAACTTAGCGGATGTGGTGTAGCGTATATGGACTAGTCCGCACGCAGTGACGCCTCCTTGATAAAACAGAAACTGAAACTTGCTGAACAAAGAAGACAACAACGGCGGCGTTTTACAGCAGTTGAATTGTTGAAGCAGTTGAATTGCTTCAGACCTAAGACATCGAAGAGGTGGGTGATGATGCAGAAGACAGTGAGTCAAGCGATGACAACCAGCAGAGCCAATAATCAGACACTGACCACACATCAGAGGCCAGCGAGGAGAGTGAAGAGGGTAGGGGTGGTGAGCGTGCCCCACAGACACAACAGGCGAAGAAAGGGGAAGGCGTGCTGTCAGTGACTTGAGCGAAGATGGTTTTCTCCAGTCTTTGATGCAGGATTCGCACGAGGACTTAGTTTTTTTGCGTCTGTGCCTCTTTATTCTGGAGCGTCTGATCTGCACGTGTCAGCTAAGTGCCTCTCCCCCATTGCCAAGTTCAGGCAAACAGACAAGGTTTGCTGGCTTTCATTATCATTATTCAAGCTTGAAAAAATGTAATTATAGTAAACATGCATTCCATGTTATTCATTTGTAAATTATATATGTGTATGCGCGCGCGCGCGTGTATGTGTGTGTGTGTGTGTGTGTGTGTGTGTGTGTGTGTGTGTGTGTGTATGTGTTTGTGCATGCCCAGTGTACGTACATCTCTCTCTCTCTCTCTCTCTCTCTCTCTCTCTCACTCTCTCTCTCTCTCTGTTGGTCTGTGTTGGTCAGACTCAAACCTGTGCTTTGGTGATTAGGAAGCCTTCAGTCTGTGTATTGTTGTTGTTCTAACTCCTTACTTCGTAACATCTTTTTTCCCCTTTCTAAGTTCCTGTTTTAAAATCAATTGCTCGTCGCACTGAGAAGAAAACATTGTGACAGTTACATCCGTAAAGAGACAGTCACACCGGCAATTCTTGGCAGTGACTTTCGATTACTTTTTGAAATTGTTGCTGCCGAGTTTTTGTGTATGAAGAAAGAGAGAGAGAGAGAGAGAGAGAGAGAGAGAGAGGAGAGAGAGAGAGAGAGACAGCGAGACAGAGCACTATCGGACCAGTTTGCATTTACTGCTCCGAGAACCTGACACTCCCAATGTGTCCTCTGATCGGTGTGGCTTCATCTTCACAGGACACTTTACGTGTGGTTCGCTGAAAATGTGCTCCGTGTATCAACCATCAACTGTGCCTGTTTCAGCAAAGGATTTCCTTCTTTTGTGCCGCGAGAACCTGCATGCAGAAGTGCGCGAGAACCTGCAGTAGCTGGCCTTTTCATGTGGGCTACAATCGTATTTGACTACGTGTACTTTAACTTATTTTTTTCAGCCTGACACTTTTTTCACTGTTTTCCTCATATAACTGTTTACGTTGCTGCGTGTGAGTGAAGAAATTGAAAAGCATGGGTATTCTTTTCATTTGATCACTTAAATTGAAAAGCATGGGCATTCTTTTCATTTGATCACTCTGTTGGGTTTTTCCACATAGTGCCTTGTTACCTCCACACTCTGTTACTGTTGATTTTTTGTTTCATTGTTAATTCGTTGTTGACAACTTTTGTGTGATAATTACTTTATTTTCACAACCGCAGAACTGATTGCACAGGTAATCAATAGACATGACAGATTTAAAAAAGGGACAGAAGTTTCCAATTGGTCATTTGAATGTGTATCACCTTGCAAACAAAGTGACCGATCTTAATGTGTTTATGAATAGCCATAGCCATTTCCATTTCTTTGGTATTATGGAAACGTGCCTAGGTTTTCATATTAGTGATGAGAATATAGCAATCCCAAATCATCTGTCATTAGGAAAGATCAATCGGTCCCTGAAAAAACTGGAATAGCAGTTTATATCCATTGTTCTATCCAACATCTTATTTGAAGACGTTTGGACTTACAATTAGACAAAGTGGAGTGCATGTGGACAAAAATAAAACACAAGAAAACAATTCCATTACTCATATGTACTTTATACCACAATCCTGCATCCACTTTTGAGTGGTGTGACAATTTCCTGTGTATGATTGGCCAGACAGATATAAACAAAAACGACATTCTTTTACTTGGGGACTTTAACATTCATATGCTTAAACAACACCAAGCCTGGAACTCCACCATAACGTTGCTAGGATTAACACAGTTCGTGTCGACTCCAACTAGGGTGACGGCAACATCTGCCACCAGTATTGATCATATTTACTCAAGTAACCCTAACGCACTTGAAGGTGTTAATGTTGCAAAATGACAGTTATCATTATGCGACTTATTGTGCATGGAAATCTAAAATACCTAAATCAAAAAAGAAGGGACACACATGCATACTATATAGATCCTACATACAGTTTAATGAGACTGCCTTTCTCATGGAACTCACCATAGCCCCCTTTCATTCCGTATATTACACAAGTGATCCTAACATTGCCTTCCAGACTTGGCACGATAGTTTTCTTCAGGTTTTAGACAAACATGCACCCATACAACAAAAGACAGTAAAGTACTCTGTTATACCATCTTGGTATACAAAAGAGATCGATAAAGCAAAAAATAAAACAGACAATTTCAAACAAGATGAACGTTTTATGGAATTCAGAGCTCAGTGTAATTATCTTAAACATTTGATACGAAAATCTTTAACCAACCAAATATAGGTAATACCAGTTGACTCAGCTTCACGTTTCAAAGTGTTTTGCCGAAATCAGTGTACATACATTCTGGATAACTCAAAATTCCATCAAAATAACCCCATGTCAGACAGCATTTCCCGGGCTTAGAAAATGTGTATCCATCCACTCATATTCATGTTAGCAACCAATGAACGATAGATTTATCATTTAAAATGCCATGTCTGAAAACAGCAATTTTACACTTTTTGAGTTTCAGCCAGGCATTTGGATAGAATATGCAGAGTCCAAAAGTATGCTGCCAGACTGATAAGAAAATAAAAGCATGTCCACATTACATTACTGAACGTAAACAATAATTTCTATTTATCTTTCGCATCCAGCATAAACGAGCTGTATAGGCATAAAATGTCTTTTGTCTTGTTGTATTTATAGATATCTTCCACAAACATCCCATTTCTTTAATTTTGTATACGTATGAATCATCTCCAACACTTCTGTCACCAAACAAAACTGTTAAAGATTCAAACATTGGCATAGAAGCTCCTCAATGCTTTTGGAACAGATTTATCCAAAGACACAAGCTGTATCTCAAAATCCAAGATGGCCGCCGTCGGCCATATTGAGTAATGTAGTCAAAACATAGCCCAGAAACTTTTTGTAATAGAAACTAATGCAACACATGTTTTCTATATATTTTGAGGTCACTGAACACATTGCTGTTATCAATATAACATTTGCATTGCATTTAAAAGGTCAAACTATGAAAATGAATGCACAAAGTTGAAATATTCATACAATTTATTGAAACAGGAATTAGAGTCAGATACTCATATGGAAGTCTTATTGAACCTGTTTCCCCACATATGTATACTCTGATTCAGGCATTCAGCACAACTTCAAATCAGTCAAAAAGTCTTTCATGTAAACCTTCACTACAAATAACAGGTGTCTAATGACATTGAAGTTCACAGTCATTGCCTACCTTTGTTCCATTTGAACTAATCGGATTCATCATTTCTCTGTATTTCACTCCTGGTGTTGCCTTGGGTGCACATACATGTACAGAGGATCATACAGGGCTGTCCATGCATGCTGCGCTTGCAAGGAGCCTTGCAATCCTTCTTGCACTTGCAACTGACAAGTTCTGGCAAGTTTCTTGAAATGAGAGGAAGTGTGGTGTAAACTGGTGTTGGCACAGAATCGGGAGATTCTTGTTGCCATCCCCATTCAGTTGGATTGACTGGAGCTGGAGCTTTGTTCAGCATATTACCCCACACATGTCCACTCCGATAAGCTACTCTGAGGAGGTGTTGATGAAGAGCATCTCTGCTTGGTGGCATATGCTCAAAGTCTTTCCCTTTGTGAAAAAAAGGTGACGTCTGGCAGCATCTACGCTTGTGGAGTCACCATCATAAACACCATACAGTTGCATGGTGAATCTCTCAAGCATTGCTGTGTGAGTTGTAACCGTCTATATGCTGGGGTTAGGGCACGAGAGAAGCTGTAGAGGCAAAGTGAGTTCCAGGAGAGACTGCCACACTGACCATGCCGTCTTCTTGCCTTTGCCAAAGAATGCAGAGGTCGTGTCGCATCCAGTTAATGCATGAAATGCTGGCAGTGCCTTTGCTTTGGATGGTCCAAGTTCACGAGTAATGACATGTATTGGAATGTACTGGCAACTACGTCGCATACCAAACGCTATCCAGAGTTCATCGATCTTTTGTCCAAGGGCAAGAAATGCTGAGACACCCAGCACAACAACATCACTGTCCACGGTTCACACAATTACTCGACGATGACCAGCAGAGGCAGCTGCAGCCACATGGAGAAAAATCCGTGTATCAGCTTCCTCCTGCATGCAGGGAGCCACAGCGTCAACATCAGCTCCTGCTGGTGAGCTCGCACAATCACCAAGAATTGCGGTGAAGAGCTGCTTGCCCTGTGGAAGTGTTGTGAGCTTCAGATTCTTGCCGATCTCCACAAACAACTCCTGCTTGATCTGGTCTACATGAAGGAAGGCAGCCCTGTTTCTAGGAAGTCTGGTTGAGAAAGTGACCCGCTTCCGTGCTCCACTGCCTCTTTGTTCCAGAGTTCTTGACTTCAAGCTTGTCTTGGAGTAAACATCCCAGACAATGTCGATACGGTCATTCCCTTCAAACCAGGAGAGGATGTATGGCACCAACTCACCAGTGAAATATTCACCAATAGTCTCCGCACGTTGAGGACGAAGCATTTGAACGAGCACAGCCCGTCCAGTACACAGGCTGTCGTTACTGGTCTGTGATTGTCGAGACCTGAAGGGACAATGCAGTCCAGGATCTCACTCTTGTTTCCATGGTGCATGCTTCCCTTCCGAGTAAGTGAGGGAGGGTAAGTGCAGTTTTCGTGTGCGAATACATAGTCATCGATGATGCGACCAGAATTCGCAGCCAACAAAATCTCGGTCACTTTTGCTTGTTGCTCCTTGATAACAGAGATCTCCGACTTTCGGCGGGGTTCAGAGAGAGACGCTTTGAACAATTTCAGATTAGTTTTGTGTATTGGAGCAGTGAAAGCCTCTTCCTGTGAGCTTTCGCGTTTGTCGAGAAATGCTGTGTATAGCTGCAGTCCAGTCGCCTTCACCCTTCTTACATTCTCTACCACATCTGAAGGCATGAAAATTGACTGGTCCAAGTCGAGCAGCTCGCCACTGTCTTCTAATAAGAGGTTTCCCAGCTGTTCAAATGCATCCACCAGCGCAATTACATCAGATTTAAAGTCAGATTGGAACTTGGGGTATTGTTCATGATGCATCAGTTCATCTGACTTCTTTGTCCCCTCAGATTCTCTGACAAGACGAGCCATCTCTGGGCGAACAACTTGTTCCCGGCGAACTGTGCGTGGGTCACCCAGATTCTCAATGACGCCAGCATGATTCTTCATCCAATCTATCAGTTGCTCATGCATCTGGTCACGCGGTATGTGCGAGAATGCTCGTCTTGTCTTCTGTCCCATGAAGTGACACCGTTTGAACTCTTCATATAGCGTAGGGTGTCGCTTTTCAAGTGTTGCCATGTCACGGAGATGGACGGGCAAGTTCCGAGCATAGTGAGTATGATCCACAGAGACAACCCACGGCATCAGAGAATCAAGGGTCTCCATGTAGAGAGAGAAGTCAGCAGTGCGACAAGACTTTACAAACTGGAGAATGAGAAGATCCAATTCCATGGACTTGAACCAGTAATCTGCTTGTGGCTGCGCGTTACATAGCTGCTTTAGCCATTCGTCAAATGGCAGAGTGTTGTAGTCATCATCAGCTTCATTTGTCGCTTTATCAACGTAATGGTCAAATCCCTTTTTCATGAGCTGATACAGAGCGGCTACTGACACTTGGTGCATGTACCTAGTTCTGCAGATGTGGTGGACACCGATGAAGGAATCAGCTTTGCCGTTTGTTGAGACACCACTATTAGTAAGTGCTGTAACCCACCCACTACCGTCCAGCCAGTCACCAGATACACCCCAAAGCATCTTCTCTGTGTGCATAGCCCCCAGGGTCACCAGAAAGGCGTCTCCACCATGCTCAGTGTGAGGATACTTCCATTGAAGTTTTTTGGCCAGTGTGAACAGGGGTTGATCAACTTCCATGACTGGTGTCTGACCCGGATTGATGTGTTTTATGGCCTGAAGAATGACCTTCATGCCATGCCAAACCATTGCAGGGTTGTTGGGAGACTCAGTAAACAAAGGCAGCATGTATGACTTGCTTGGAGGAGCAAGAGGGGGGTTGGTAATGCTGGCGTAGTATGCTGCCCAGGAAATCCATTCCCCAGCTTCTAGGGTCTGTTTTGAGAGACTGCTTCTCACTTTTTCCAACCAAACGTAATCTTCTTGGAGTATGGTGTCGAGAGAACGCGAGATTGGAAGACATTTTGTTCGCAAATCAGACAGGCTTTGCTGACAGTGTTTTTAATAACTTACTAGCCACGACTAGTTGTGCATTAACTGTGATGTTAGAAGGTTGTGGGTTGGGTTCCTGATGCGGTTTCAATATCTCTTTTGTTTTTAATTTAACCTGACCCGACCTAGGTATAATGGAAAGCTTGTCTATGCAACCAAACATTTGAAGTCTTGTTATCTAATTAACTTAGTTATTAAAAAAAATGTTCAATCTGAAAGATCTAATTAGACCCGATTATGATTAAATTGCTTCCGTTCCCATTATACTGATTTATTATTTTGTTGAAATATTTTCTAAAAGTAAATTTGATACCAGAAATGATTTTAGCGACCTGAAATTACCCAGAAAACATGTATCGAATTAGTTATTGTGACAAACACTTTCAAAATTAGGCATCGACCATATTATTCAAGATGGCCACCGTCGGCCATCTTGGATTTTAAGATACCGCGTGTGTCTTTGGATAATTCTTTTTCTAAAGCCTTGGAGAGCATACATGCCAAAGGGGACCTTTGCATCATGACTTGAAGTCAACATTTCCTTAACAAGCCCACTAAAATATTTTTCCGAACGAGATGGGAAGCTTTATGCCTTTTTCGTGGACCTAAGGAAGGCTTTTGATTCTGTCCAGCGTGAGCCTTTGTTCAATATGTCATCAAAGATCAACATACATGGAAAGTTTAACTAAGTAATAATGGCTATTTATAGCAATGTGTTATCTTGTGTAAGAGTTCAAGATAGATAAACCGATCTTTTTGATTGTCCTGTAGATCGCAGCGTCTGCTCTGGCTGAAGAGCCCGATCGTTGAATCGGCAGACTCTGTTACAGTTGCTACAGGTGAAGTCATGAGTATCTGTTGGTGCCAAAGCAATTCTTTGCCGCCTGCGGCGCCTCGTTCTTCCCACTGGGCCTCTCACCTCTGCTCTGCTTGTTTGATGCCGGCCCTGATGGTGAACCGCCAGCTGACCTGGTCTGAAGCTGCTGTCTCCAAGTCTGCCTGCCCTCAGCACTTGCATACATCCTTGTAGCGTAGGGCGGGCCGTCCTGTGGGTCTGGAGCCTGTAGCCAGCTCGCCGCACAGCATGTCCTTTGGGATGCGACAGCCGCGTCAGCATAGCAAACATGCTAGGCATCCCTGCCTGGGCCGGGACGTACTTGTTGGTGATGCGGTCCTGCCGAGTGATGCCTAGGAGTCTTCTGACATTCAGATCGCGTTCTTGTCGAGAGTACAGGGTCCATGCTTCACTTCCGTAGAGAAGAGTGCGACGGCAAAAACTATCGCGTAATGTCCCTCCTCGGCCTTCGCCGGCGTAGTCCTCAACAGGCTGCAGCTACTCGCCGAATGAGTGTACCCAGAGGCACAAAGCGGCTTCAGAGCTGCGAGGTCGACGATATTCTCCCTGAGGCAGCTACAAGAGACGTGCTGCCCAAGGCGAACGATTTGGTCTGTAGGTCAGACCTCTTTACCCTACTACACCGGATTGGATGTCCCATCAAGATCCTGAAGATGATCACGTCCTTCCATGACAACTTGAATGGCACTGTCCAGTACGACGGTTCATCTTTGGACCCTTTCCCAATCAAGGGCGGTGTCAAACAAGGGTGCGTGCTCGCTCCGCCACTCTTCGGTGTCTTTTTCTCCCTGCTGCTACGTTATACCTTCCAACAGTCTGAAGACAGCATCTTCCTCCACACTAGGAGTGACGGAACCTCTTCAATCTGGCACGCCTCCGAGCAAAGACGAAGGTGCGGAAAGTCCTCATCAAGGAGATGCTCTTCGCAGACGACGACGCCCTCACTGCCCATCCTGAGGAAGCGCTCCAACGGTTCATCACCTGCTTCGCTGATGCCTGCACCGTATTCGGTCTCACTATCGGCTTGAAGAAAACAAACATCATGGGCCAAGACGTCAGCAGCACTCCTCGCATCTCTATCGGCGATCACACCCTCGAAGTAGTCCACAACTTCACTAACCTGGGCTCCACCATCTCCAGCAACCTCTCTCTGGACGCCGAGCTGAACGTGCAGATCGGCAAGGCAGCAAGACCGTCTAGCGAAGAGAGTCTGGGACAACACCATGCTAACGTCAAACACCAAGATGAAAGTGTACCAAGCCTGCGTGCTGAACACTCTTCTCTACGGAAGTGAAGCATGGACCCTGTACTCTCGACAAGAACGCAGACTGAACGCCTTCCACCTGTGCTGCCTCATAAGACTTCTGGGCATCACTTGGCAGGACCGCCTCACCAACAAGGATGTTCTGGCTCAGACAGGGATGCCTAGTATGTTCGCCATGCTGACTTAGAGACGCCTGCCCTGGCTTGGCCACGTCAGCCGCATGGACGACGGTCGCATCCCAAAGGACATGCTGTACGGCAAGCTGGCTATAGGTTCCAGACCCACAGGATGGCCCGCCCTGCGCTACAAGGATGTATGCAAACGCGACCTGAGGGCAAGCAGCCTCGACCCTGCAGACGAAGACAGCAGCTTCACACTGGATCAGCTGGCGGTCCACCATCAAGGCCGGCATCAAACATGCAGAGCAAAGGAGAGAGGCCAAGTGGGAAGAATGGAGGCGCCGCAGACGGCAAAGAATTGCGTCGGCACCTACAGACACTCATGACTTCACCTGCAGAAACTGCAACAGAGTCTGCCGCTCAGCGATCGGGCTCTTTAGCCACAGCAGGCGCTGCAACTCCATAAATGACTAATCCACGGCGCAACATCATTGTCTCTCGAGACAGACGGATGCCAATGATGATACAAAAATGATAAAGAGAGGATTAATGCCAGTTTGATTTATGGTATGATAATAGTGTTTGTAATAATAATGATAGCAACTAAACCAACGGAAGAGGAGAGGGGTTAGAGGATAGTCTAACAACATGATTATAGTGGCAACAGCAGCGGTGGCGATGATGGTGATGGTAAACACGATAATAATACTACTGATAATCATACCACTACTACTGCTACTACTTCTACTATTACTACTACTTCTGAATCTTAAATAAATGTTGGCGAACCGCCAAGGAAAACGTGGACAAACGAGTCACAAGGAAAAACACGACGCGTTTCGACCTCTTAGGTCTTCTTCAGGCGCTGCAACTCCATACAAGACTAATTATGA
>CM065722.1:54428312-54430812 GCA_033310375.1 Conus canariensis | reverse complement strand
GTAATGCAGACATTCCATATCTCGATCGTTATTCAGGCATTCACTTCAAATCAAATAGTTGGCTCTCTAGATCTGTTCGCTTGACCCATAGGGTTACAGAAAAACACTGTTTGCAATGGAAGGACAGACGTTATCTTCCTTTTCCGGAACAGGTCTATTCGATGGTCACTTCGGTGGTATTTCTCTGCTTTGCTCAGTACCATTCTTCCAGTCAATGTCCAACTTCCAACACTCAAAGTGAAGACCATGGGAGAACATAGTTTGAGTTTTCCTCCACATCACGTTTGGAACTTGCTGACATACAGTCTGCACAAAACCTCATTTCTGCCCAAATTTCAAGCTAAAGAATCCGACGTTTCCGTTTCGATAAGTATTCCATTGAATCTATGCGGCAAGTTGTGTGGGTTGAGTGAGGGTGGGATATGGAAGACAGAGGGTGGGGGTGTTTGTGCTTTGCTGTGGGGTCGGGATTGGAAGAGGGGTGGGAAAGAGTTATGGGATATATGGTTAATTGCTGGCGATAGGAGTGGACAGCACCTTGGGCTGATAATGCAAGTATTGTGCGATAAGAATATTCTTCTTGTTGTTTTTATCATCATCATCATGATCATATTTTGATGATGACGATGATGATGATGATGATTATGATGATTATCGTCGACGTCGTTGTTGTTATTATAATCATTATCGTAATTGTCGTCGTCGTCGTCGTCGTCGTCGTCGTTGTTGTTGTTGTTATGATGATGATGATTACTATTATCATTATTATTTATTATCATTATCATTATTATTGTCACCATCATCATAATTATTATCATCATTATTATTATTATCATTACTTATTATTATTATTATCATTATCATCATCAGGGTAAAAAGACACCACAACCACTGTTTATAGAATATGCCATCATGAATTCTTCAACTGGTACTATTGACATTTCGTCGGTAGTACATTTGCGCCTCTCCTTCCCCCTTCCCCGATCCCCCTATCTCCCCCTCTCCCCTCCCTATCACCCATCCCCACTCCCTCCCCCCCCTCCCCACACACACATATATACGCATACCTTTCGGACCCTTTCGTCTCCCCCCTCCCTCGCTCTCTCTTCCCGCCGATGAACAACTTTTAGTTCAGCGTGAATCAGATTCGCGGTGTGCCTGTCAGTACCCTTCCACCCACTTTCTTTGGCAAATGTAGGTCCGCTTCCATTTGACTGCGACGTAGCAATCTAAAAGAGAGAAAGGTTGGGCCTCCTTTCTACCAGAGTAAAAAAACTGGAGAAAGGTTGGGCCTCCTTTCTACCAGAGTAAAAAAAAACTGGAGAAAGGTTGGGCCTCCTTTACCCAAGAGAAACACAATGAACTACCCCCCCCCCCCTCTTCTCCCCTCGTCTCCTGAATCTTTACCGGAGGAAGGAAGGGATTCTGGCCTGGGAGACATAATGTTTATTCACTGTTCATGAAGCGTTATTCACCGAGTATTAATTAATAATTTGAAAGTGTAGTGCATTTATGTTCTGACTAACTGAAACATTTCTGCAAACTCTCGAAATTTACTGTAAAGGTTTTATCATTCTCTCTCTCTCTCTCTCCTCTCTCTCTCTCTCTCTCTCTCACACCACACACACACACACACACACACACACACACACACACACACACACACACACACACACACATCATGATATGCCAAATGTGTTTGCCAAATTATGATACAATCCAAAAGCACCTAGAACACCTGGTTTCCTCCTTAACCTTGCTAAATCATTAAACTTCAAAAGAAAAGCGTATCTTGTAAAATACAACGTAGAATCCGTCTGGATAGAATTAAATCTTAAACACTGTAAGCCAGTAATGGTAGCATTCCTATACAGAAACCCAGCAGAAACCACTGATTGGTTCAATAGGTTTAATTTGATGATGGATGCCGCAATACTGGAATCAAAGGAAATTATTCTTTTGGGCGACTTCAGTATAGACTTAACTGTGCCTGGGACTAAATGGAATCATACTTATGCAATATATGGGTTGGAACAAATAATCGATCGTCCTACTCGAATCACTGGACAAACGGAAACTCTTATTGATCATATTTACGTCAACACAAAAGATAACATTGTGGAAATGTGTTCTGTACAAACAGGCTGTAGTGACCATTCTTCAGTTTGTCTAACATGGATGAAGAAAGTTGTCAAAATTCCTAAGTCTGGACATAAGGAAATTTTTTACAGACGCTTTACACATTTTGATAAAAATGCCTTCCTTAATGATTTGCTTCACTCTGAATTAGATTACATTTATCAGATTAGGAACCCTGACGATGCTGTGAACATTTGGATAAGTACATTCAATTCAGTATATGATAAACATGCACCCTTTGTAAGAAAAAGAGTGAAACATGTCATTAAACCCCCATGGTTAACAAAGGAGATAGACAATGAGAGATACAAAAGAGATCATATGCTCAAGTCAAAGAATAAAGAGTTGTTCAGAAAACTAA
>CM065722.1:54418312-54425812 GCA_033310375.1 Conus canariensis | reverse complement strand
GTAGTATTTTCTACACCAGAGAGATCTATGGACAAATGAAATGTGCCTTAGGCGCACCTTTAGAATGTCGCACGAGTTTGCCTGTCGCACACCCCATAACTGTTCAATATTGTCAATAGCCGTTTGGAATGGAGTCTTGAGCTGGGACGTTCCATTTCACCTTTCCGGCGTAGTGCATGAATAGAGGGATTGAGAAATTGAAATCGAGAGGCATGACAGCGCGTTAATTGATGGACTGTTGGGAAGTCTTTCGTTTCGTATTATGCTTTATCCCTCTCCTCTCTGCCCCTACTGCCTCTCTCTATTTCAGACATATCTTTGTGTGACGACTATAAACAGTTTGGCCGTGACAAACTGGAAACGAAAGAACGTTTTGAATCCCGTAGCAGCTTCTAACAAACGTTACACACAAGAGAAAAAAAGAAGTGTGTGTGTGTGTGTGTGTGTGTGTGTGTGTGTGTGTGTGTGTGTGTGTGTGTGTGTGTGTACAGCGTATTGCTGATGAATATCACTTTTCTATGAATTTGAATCATGATTTGTTTTGAAAATAGAAATATTTAAACGTTGTCCAAGGTATGATAATGAAGTTGATTTTGTGTTGAAAAGTGTTGAAAACAAAGAGATTGAAGTTTGGAAGACTGGTTATTACAGACTGACTTGATAACAGCTGTGGAGAAGTTCTGAATTGATAACAGCTGTGGAGAAGTTCTGACTTGATAACAGCTGTAGAGAAGTTCTGATTTGATAACAGCTGTAGAGAAGTTCGGTTGAAACCGCAGTCAGCTGTCTGACTAAGTCTGCTTTCCAAAACAAGATTAATGAAACATTATGTGAGACTGTGCTTTTAACAGATGTTAAATCGGAATGTTCAGCGTATTTAGAATCAACAAAAGTGCACAATTAACATCTCTCGTCACTCTTCCCGCCATGGACGTCTGCATCAAGTAAGTGGTTATTTTCTTCCCCTCCCCTTCCTCCTTCCTTCCTAGACTACACAATACCTCTCCCGCCCCCCTCCTCACTTTACATTTCAGAGGCGGATCAAGTACTAGTGGAAGGAAAAGGGAGGTTGTGGGGGGGGGGGGGGGGAGAGGCCGGGGTGTAGGGGTTCCGTAGGTCCCAAGGGGTTCAGGGGCAGCGCTCTGGTCAGAAAAGGGTGTGGTGGGGGGAAGGATGCGGGGAGAGGACAAACCTCCCAACCCCACCTCTTTCCCTGCAGCAAGACACTGCAAGTAATATTTATATGTAAAGCTGCAGCAAGACACTGCAAGTAATATCTATATGTAAAGCTGCAGCAAGACACTGCAAGTAATATGTAAAGGTGCAGCAAGACACTGCAAGTAATATCAAAGGTGCAGCAAGACACTGCAAGTAATATCCATACATATAAAGGTACAGCAAGACACTGCAAGTAATATCAATATGTAAAGGTGCAGCAAGACACTGCAAGTAATACAATATGTAAAGGTGCAGCAAGACACTGCAAGTAATATCTATATGTAAAGCTACAGCAAGACACTGCAAGTAATATCTATATGTAAAGCTGCAGCAAGACACTGCAAGTAATATCTATATGTAAAGCTGCAGCAAGACACTGCAAGTAATATCAATATGTAAAGGTACAGCAAGACACTGCAAGTAATACAATATGTAAAGCTACAGCAAGACACTGCAAGTAATATCTATATGTAAAGGTGCAGCAAGACACTGCAAGTAATATCAATATGCAAAGGTGCAGCAAGACACTGTAAGTAATATTAATATGTAAAGGTGCAGCAAGACACTGCAAGTAATATCAATATGTAAAGGTGCAGCAAGACACTGCAAGTAATATCAATATGTAAAGGTGCAGCAAGACACTGCAAGTAATATCAATATGTAAAGCTACAGCAAGACACTGCAAGTAATATCAATATGTAAATCTACGGCAAGACACTGCAAGTAATATCAATATGTAAAGGTGCAGCAAGACACTGCAAGTAATATCAATATGTAAAGCTACAGCAAGACACTGCAAGTAGTATCAATATGTAAAGGTGCAGCAAGACACTGCAAGTAATATCAATATGTAAAGCTACAGCAAGACACTGCAAGTGGTATCAATATGTAAAGGTGCAGCAAGACACTGCAAGTAATATCAATATGTAAAGCTACAGCAAGACACTGCAAGTAATATCAATATGTAAAGCTACAGCAAGACACTGCAAGTGGTATCAATATGTAAAGGTGCAGCAAGACACTGCAAGTAATATCAATATGTAAAGCTACAGCAAGACACTGCAAGTAATATCAATATGTAAAGCTACAGCAAGACACTGCAAGTAGTATCAATATGTAAAGCTACAGCAAGACACTGCAAGTAATATCAATATGTAAAGCTACAGCAAGACACTGCAAGTAATATCAATATGTAAAGCTATAGCAAGACACTGCAAGTAGTATCAATATGTAAAGCTACAGCAAGACACTGCAAGTAATATCAATATGTAAAGCTATAGCAAGACACTGCAAGTAATATCAATATGTAAAGGGCATTCGGGGCCTCTCCTGGCAGCTAACAAAATGTTCATTCACGTTTCATGTGTAAATCATATTTCTTCTTCTTCTTCTTCTTCTTCTTCTTCTTCTTCTTCTTCTTCTTCAGTCCATGTTGTTAATGGTCCAGCTGACCTCTGTGGGCCATATCAAGGTTGTCATCTCGTCAGTCAGTTTCTCTTCATGTTTTTGTTCCTCCTATGACTGCTTCTACTACTGCTACTGCTATAACGACAACAACAACAACAACAACAACAACAATTACTACTACTACTACTACTACTACTACTACTACTACTACTACTACTACTACTACTACTACTACTATTACGACGACAACGACGACGACGACCACCACAACGGCTTCTACTATTACGATTACAACGACTACTATTACTATTGCTACTGCTACTGCTGCTGCTGCTGCTGTTACTACTACTACTACTGCTTGAACCGATGAACTTGATAAGTGCGCCTGTGTCGGTAGAGGGTGTGTGTGTGTGTGTGTGTGTGTGTGTGTGTGTGTGTGTGTGTGTGTGTGTGTGTGTGTGTGTGTGTGTGTGTGTGTGTATGTGTGTGTGAACGCATATCAGTGCGAGTGTTTGAGTGTGTGTTGAGCGCAATGAGTTGATCCCAAGAATTGCGCCATATAAAATGTATACATTATTATTTTTTTTTATTACTACTACTACTACTACTACTACTACTACTACTACTACCATCACCAGAATAATAATAATAATGATGATAATAATAATAATAATAATAATAATAATAATAATAATAATGATAATGATAGTAATAATGATGTTTGAAAATAATGACAATAGTTGTGGTGGTGGTGGTGGTGGTGGATTAGGTGAAGACTGGATGAAAACAGATACATATTAGTGCTCATCTTTTATCCTCATCAATGAAGAAGTTTGTCTTTCCTCTTCCTCCTCCTCCTCCACCTCCTCTCTCTGTGTCTGTCTGTCTGTCTGTCTGTCTGTCTGTCTGTCTGTCTGTCTGTCTGTCTCTCTCTCTCTCTCTCTCTCTCTCTCTCTCTCTCTCTGCGTGTCCGTCTGTCTTTTTCTTTTCTAGTTTTGTTTTGTTGTACTGTTCTTTACACAGCGAACTTTGCTATCCCACCCCTCGCTCCACATCCCCTTTTTTACGGATCAAGAAGAAATGAAGGCTCTCTCTGTCTCTCTCTGTCTCTCTCTGTCTGTCTGGCTGTCTCTCTCTCTCTCTCTCTCTCTCTCTCTCTCTCTCTCTCTCTTTCACACACACACACACACACACACACACACAGAGGTCTCTCTCTCTCTCTCACATACACACACACACACACACACACACACACACACAGAGAGGTCTCTCTCTCTCTCTCTCTCTCTCACACACACACACACACACACACACACACACACACACACACACACACACACACACAGGTCTCTCTCTCTCTCTCTCTTTCTCTCTCTCTCTCTCTCTCACACACACACACACACACAGGTCTCTCTCTCACACACACACACACACACACACACACACACACACACACACACACACACACATACACACACACACCTGCTTCTCTTTCTTAATGATCATCCACCGATTCCCTCCCCCCTCTCCTCCCCCCCCCAAACCTCGCAAATCCAACGTCACACGTTGTTGACGGGAATCGATCTATCGACCTCCTTTCATTCCAGATCTTTCCCCGGCTGGGCCACAGATGAGGTCAACTTCCAACACGTCATGGATCTCCACAACGCCCTTTCCTCCGACACCAGCAAGCCCCCCAGCGTCGAATGCTCCTTCTACTATACGGCGGATTACGATGGTCCTTTCCAGTTTGCCAACTGCCACAACGAAGTCTGGATCCAGAAAATGTAAATCGATTCTGTCCCGCAAAGACTGCTCTGACATGGAGACTTGGAGGCCCTTTCGTGGAATGGTAATTGCTGGATCAAAAAACAGGAGATTGGATTTTTACTAAAGGACTTCGACTGGAAGAAGAAATGACACGCTGACAGACATTACGTCGCGTGAAAATACACGTGAGATTAATCTGGTTTTCGTGGTGTAGTATTAAATGGAAGTGTTACAAAAAATGAAACGCTTAAGACATTTCCAACAGGTATGTGGGGCAATGGAATAAAAAAAAAACACCTTGAAAATATGTCGGTCAAAACAAGAAGTAAAAAGAACCGTGGAATAAAAAAACCCCATCAAAATACGTTTCTAACGGATGTGTTGATTGATAGAATAAATGAAAGATTCCACATACATGCCTTTCCCTCAGGCACATTGGAGAATGGAATAAAAAGACAGCATGAAATATTAGTATGCATTTCAAAAAGTTGGATTGGACGATGAATAAACAGTCCTTTCAAAGAAACACAACCTTAGAGACTTTACGTTCTGGCAGTTGGTCTAATACGACGAAGAAGCTATCCTGATTAACCCTAGATATTTGTTTGGTCCAGCAACGTCAAGCAACAACAGCACAACACATTGTTTTCATCCAATCGCCAACACGGCAGTAATGCAGCATTCTCGTCATTCAGAATGTGCTTCTTTTTTTTCTCATTGTAGGTGCATAAAGTTTTCTGTATATCATTATTCACATCCTTACTTTATAATGATTCTACTACTACTACTACTACTACTACTACTACTACTACTACTACTAACTACTAAGCTACACACAAAAAGTTAAGGATCACTTTCACAAACATTCATAACTGTCAAAATAAGAAAGTCAATGCGTTGAAGTTTGGCCAACATTTAATTCCATTCTTTAGTGATAACGATACACAATTGCCTTCAATCTCGAGCAATCGTTTGGTGTGTACATTTGATTAAAGTGGGTACGTATCCAAATTTGATTTCCCAAAGTCATTGAAATCACAAGACAGGGCATACTGATGCTCCCAAAAGCTCAGTAATGCGTGTAACCACCATGGCTGTTTTGGCACTCGACGCAGCGAGTCCTCATCGAGTTGACCAGGTTGGTGAAGATCCTCTGTGGAAGCGCCTGCCACTCAGCCTGCAGCATCTGGTAGAGGTGTTGGGCATCCCTGGGAGGGGGGTGGCTCCTCACTTTGCGATCCAGCTCATCCCAGAGGTTCTCAATCGGGTTGAGATCGGGACTGCATGCTGGCCACTCCATTCTGTTGACTCCAGACTGCTGCAGGAAGTCGTTGACCACCCTTGCCCTGTGGGGGCGAGCATTGTCATCCTGGTAGACAGCCCTCGGTCCCATCTGCTGCAGTGTAGGCACAGCCAGCGGTCGAAGGATCTCATCCCGGTATCGGATGCCAGTCAGGTTACCCTGTACATGATACAAGGGTGTTCTGTGGCGAAGGCTGAAGGCCCCCCAGACCAGTACAGAACCTCCACCAAAGGCCACCTTTTCTTGGACAGTGGCGTCAGTAAAGCGTTGCCCTGGGCGCCTCCAGACCCTCAGTCGGCCGTTGTTGTGGTGAAGGGTGAAGCGTGATTCATCACTGAACAGGACCTGGGACCATTGCTGACGTGTCCACCTCACGTGACGTGCGCAGAAGGCGCGGCGTGCTGCCCTATGGGCTGGAGTTAAGCGTGGCCGTACTGCTGGGCAACGAGAACGGAGATTAAACCCATGTAGGCGGTTCCGTATGGTCTGCTGGCTGATGTTGATGTTAGTAGCCACCCTGAACTGCCTTTGAATTATGCTGGAAGAGGCTGTTCTTGTCTGCAGGGCTTGTCGTTCAATGAGACGATCGTCACGTGGGGTTGTCTTCTTCGGTCGACCAGATCTGCGTCTTTCATGGACAATCCCAGTGGCTGTGAAGCGTTGAATCAGTCGGACAATGACCGAGATGGACACATGAAGTCGCCTGGCCACTTCTCGCTTGGGAACACCATCTTGGAACCATGCAACAGCTCGTCCCCTATCCAACTCGCTTAATTTTCGTCGTGGAGGCATTGTCAGATCAGGCCTACTACTGGTGGAATGTCTTCTTATATAGCCAAGCGAGCGACAGCATCTCACACATAAACAGCAGTGCTTGCACGTGCATAATGGTTTTTCCATCTGGCAAGTGCAATGTGTTCAGGCAGAACGGTCCAAAACAAGGTCATTTTTCGCAAGTTTCCGCTTTTCCGTTTGCGGCCCAGCTCAGTAGTAGAGAATCCCGTGCAATTTTCGCACTAACACAACATCGCCCACTTACAGCTGAACAAGAATTCATGACAATTTGGCTGGACTAAGAAATAAATAACAGTAGCGAACTGAGTTTATTACGCACCTGTTTTCACATACCGATCCTTAACTTTTTGTGCGTAGTATATTACTACTACTACTACTACTACTACTACTACTACTACTACTGGCAATGATAATAATAATAAGAAGAATGATAATTGTTATCATTATTATTATTATTATTATTAGTGTTATTATTATAGTTACTCTTACTGTTGTTGCTATTGTTGTTGTTGTCGTTGTTGTTGTTATCATCATCATCATCATCATCATCATCATCATTATCATCGACACTATCATCATCATCATAGTCGTCATCATCAATTTTATTTTATCTCTAACTTTGTTGTCGAAAACACTTCATGATTTACTGTATATTTCTTCGGAAAATAAAAATCATGTAGTTGTTGATTTGTGCGTGCGTGCGTGTGTGCGTGCCGTGGAATTGTGATGTGTGTGGTGTTTGTGTGTGTGTGTGTGTGTGTGTGTGTGCGTGCGTGCAGTGGTTGCGTGCGTGTGGTGTGTGTGTGTGTGTGTGTGTGTGTGTGTTGTGTGTGTGCTTAATCTTACGTAATCTCTCTTCTCTATCTCTCTCTCTCTCTCTCTCTCTCTTCTCTTCTCTCTCTCTCAAACAATTCGAGTTCACACTGTCTTATTAAACTTAGTAGATCACAGGCATATTACCGATAATGATGAAATGAAATTTGTGGAGGGAATTCTTTGTTGATTTT
>CM065722.1:54413764-54416264 GCA_033310375.1 Conus canariensis | reverse complement strand
GAACACCGGCAGAGTCAGTCGGCAGCAAGACAGTGTCTCTTCTGGGCAATTAATGAGAACCTGATTTTCTTGCTCCCTGTGGACCGCCCTTGTTGAGGCTGTGGAAGGACAAGCCTGTGTGTGGCTATGCATGATACTAACCGGAATGAGCAACGTTGGAGCAATGCTTCTGGATGGGCGCAGAAGTTATAAAAGCAAAGCAAACAAACAAACAAACAAAACCCCGACAATAATCTCTGAAAAAAAAAATTGTAAGGAAACATAAAACGACTCTTCAGTTGTCTCATCTAGTAAATATGTTTTACTGTTACGTGGGAATACATTGTTTTGTAATCGTCCTAACCAGTCACATGTAATACTTAGGATATGGCAGTTGTTCAGACTACATGGGGAATACTGTTACAAATTATAGTTCATGATTAGCATGCCTCGGCCGGGGACAGAAGATATTCTTCATGAAAACAACTCTCCTCCAACCGTCCAAATAAGTAACTACTACTCTACTACTACTACTACTACTACTACGACGACGACGACGACGACGACGACGACGACGACGACGACAACGACGACAATTACTACTACTAATGCTGCTGCTGCTGCTGCTCCTCCTCCTCCTCCTCTTCCTCCTCCTCCTCCTGCTACTGCTACTATTAATACAATGGGAAAATTATTTCCCTTCAAACTGCTCCAACCAGTGATAGACAGTAATGTAAAGCGAAAACAGACTTATCTGTAGCAGTCGGAGTACCCGAATCAACAACAAACAAGCGGACGTCAATCAGGAATTCGATCCGCTCCCAGCAGTAGGTGGACCAAGTGAATGACACTGGAACTGGCCATTCGCACAGGTGTGAAGAACACGTAGCGAGTTCAAAGGAAAATAGAGGGAGGTCACGAGACACAGAGAGAGAGAGAGAGAGAGAGAGAGAGAGAGAGAGAGAGTCATTTTTCTTGTAAAGAGGAAAAAAAAGGAAAAACCAAACAGTAAGAAGAATTACAAATGAAGGAGAATAGCAGTTTTATGGCAGAATGCATAAACTAGTAGATCAACAGAAAGAGAAAATCGTTGCACACACACACACACACACACACACACACACACACACACACACACACACACACACACACACACACATGCCATCATTACCCCCATCTTTATCACTGTGCCCCCATTTTCCCAAACCACCTTTCCTCTTCCATTCCGTTCACCCCCTCTCAAACAAACAGCAAAAAGGAAAGAAGGACAATCAGACTAAACTGCCACCCCGATGAGTTCAACACCAAAAAGGAAAGAAGGACAATCAGACTAAACTGCCACCCCGATGAGTTCAACACCAAAAAGGAAAGGACAATCCCGATGAGTTCAACACCAAAAAGGAAAGGACAATCAGACTAAACTGCCACCCCGATGAGTTCAACACCAAAAAGGAAAGAAGGACAATCAGACTAAACTGCCACCCCGATGAGTTCAACACCAAAAAGGAAAGGACAATCAGACTAAACTGCCACCCCGATGAGTTCAACACCAAAAAGGAAAGGACAATCAGACTAAACTGCCACCCCGATGAGTTCAACACCAAAAAGGAAAGGACAATCAGACTAAACTGCCACCCCGATGAGTTCAAACCAAAAAGGAAAGAAGGACAATCAGACTAAACTGCCACCCCGATGAGTTCAACACCAAAAAGGAAAGGACAATCAGACTAAACTGCCACCCCGATGAGTTCAACACCAAAAGGAAAGGACAATCAGACTAAACTGCTACCCCGATGAGTTAAACACACAAAAGGAAAGGACAATCAGACTAAACTGCTACCCCGATGAGTTAAACACCAAAAAGGAAAGGACAATCAGACTAAACTGCCACCCCGATGAGTTAAACACCAAAAAGGAAAGAAGGACAATCAGACTAAACTGCCACCCCGATGAGTTCAGTGACGGGCAGAGAAAGAAGTGGGAGAAGTAACGAAAAGAGTGGTGGAGGTGGAGGGGCGCGGAATCGGTATTCCCCCTCCTTCCCTCACCTTTACCCCCCCCCCCCCTCTCCTCCCACGAGATCGTGCAAGTCAATGCAATTCAAGCGTGTGTGCTGGTGTGTGTAGAGCGTGGCTATGTTTATATGGTCCGCAGCTGCAAGCCGGGACCAGTTAGTTTACCGTCAGGTGAGCTGCTCGCTCAGTGCCCAACCCCCACCTGGATATTCGTCGCCTTCGTCTAGTTCGGGGGGAAGTAGGCCTACTTGTGGAATGTGCTATTTGGGGGCTGCTACTTGGAATATTGTCTGTTCTGTCGTGGTTCCAGCCACAGTTTCTGTGGTATTTGCTTTAAAAGAAATTCATTGCACGAAGCGTTTCCAGTTTCAGGTAAGTGCTTTGATGGTGCTGGAGTGTTGATGTTTATGTGTCTTGGTTGTGTCAGTGATACTTGTGGGGTTGCACGTACTCACTAAGCACGCGTGTACGTGTGCGTGAATTATATATATATATATATATATATA
>CM065722.1:54408764-54411264 GCA_033310375.1 Conus canariensis | reverse complement strand
GAAGAGGAACTACCATGCCTTCTGCTGCAGTGGATATTCGCAGAACTTGTGGACATTCCTGACCTGTTTTCATAGGCTACATATTGAAGTGGGCCAGGAAGAAAAAGGCTGTACGATTCGCCACTGTGACACTTTACGGTGTGGCCTCTTGTTTGCTCTTTTATTCTGGTGCAGTCTACTTATACAATGAAGTGATGTAGAAAGCAGGGACAACACGAAGAAGTTCCGATTGTACAGTAAGGTATCATCTGGGAGGGTCAGCCTTTGGATGCCATGTGATTACCGTTAGTCAGATTCCAGTCACGGAGCCAGTACCGAATGGTGTCCTGACAACCATGAAGGTAATGAAAGAAGAGGGGGTTTCAAAGTTTGCGGAGGTCAGACAGGTCGTGCAGATTTTCGCGACGACTATGCAGTATTGCAGAATGAACGGAAATAACCGAGACAGAAAGTGACCGAACTTAAAAAAGAAAAACCATGAGGTCAAGAAGATTGTCAGTGACTAGTCTGTGAGGCTGACGGACTGTGAGAGGAGGACAGATACCTTGAGGGCTGTTACAAGTGGAACAATCTCATCTTTGCGATCTGTCCAGACCAGATAACAAGACTGTGCAGATTGTGAGGGCCTGTGGTGAGACCTTTTCGCAGACAAGTTGGACCTGGCGAAGGACGTGGAGCTGGACAGCGCGCACCGTCTGAAGGCTAGATCGGACGCGCTGTAATAATCACCCGTTTCACCTTCTTCAAATACAAGGCAAGGACCCTGAAATCCAAAATCCAAAGTAAGTGTGACGGTTTCAATGCCTTCAGAGGCCAGTACTTTTCTAAACATGTCACAGACATAAGTGTGAAGGTTTCAGTGCCTTCAGAGGCCAGTACTTTTCTAAACATGTCAGGTTTCAATGCCTTCAGAGGCCAATATTTTTCTAGACATGTCACAGACATAAGTGTGAAGGTTTCAGTGCCTTCAGAGGCCAGTGCTTTTCTAAACATGTCAGGTTTCAATGCCTTCAGAGGCCAGTACTTTTCTAAACATGTCAGGTTTCAATGCCTTCAGAGGTCAATACTTTTCTAAACATGTCACAGACATAAGTGTGAAGGTTTCAATGCCTTCAGAGGCCAGTACTTTTCTAAATATTTCAGGTTTCAATGCCTTCAGAGGCCAGTACTTTTCTAAACATGTCAGGTTTCAATGCCTTCAGAGGCCAATACTTTTCTAAACATATCACAGACATAATTGTGAAGGTTTCAATGCCTTCAGAGGCCAGTACTTTTCTAAACATGTCAGAGACATAAGTGTGAAGGTTTCAATGCCTTCAGAGGCCAGTACTTTTCTAAACATGTCAGAGACATAAGTGTGAAGGTTTCAATGCCTTCAGAGGCCAGTACTTTTCTAAACATGTCAGAGACATAAGTGTGAAGGTTTCAATGCCTTCAGAGGCGAGTACTTTTCTAAACATGTCAGAGACATAAGTGTGAAGGTTTCAATGCCTTCAGAGGCGAGTACTTTTCTAAACATGTCAGCGACACAAGGAGACTCACCCCAAACGCCACACGTAAAGAGACCCAGGCACGACGGGGAAAAAAGCTGCTATTTTTTACCATCTGTTGATTAACATGCAGAAGTATTTTGCTGACAATTCTCTATCTATCTGTCTGTCTGTCTCTCCATTTTTTATTTCACAGTGTGGCATTACTCTTAACTGTACGCTTCCTGATCCCCACTCCACCCACCCTGTCCCAACCCTCCACCGCCCTTCCATCTTGTGTGTGCACAGCATGTGAACCTGTTGACTTTGGTCTCAGCGAGCTGCCCACTCCTTTGTGACCTCTGCACCCTTCAGAAGCTGCCATTTGTGCTGGGCTGTGTGAGGCACTTAGTTTCAGGGTCAAAAGATAGACCGCTGGTTGAAGTTCAGTTTCGAATTAGTTAAGTGTTTATTGTGGTTATATGTGGTTTGTTGGTAGATTGGTGGGCGGGGGTGAAACTGGTTTATGTAGGAAGTATGTATGCCGCAGAATTAAGACAGAGTTTTCTTTTTATTTGATTGAAAATGTTCACCCTTCTTCAGTGACACTGATACCGATTTTGTTCATCCACAGCCATGTCCTGTTTAAAACACGCTAACGGACGAACGTGTCGCTCTTTGATCGATGTCTTTGTTCATCATTGTACGATCTTTCGGCTGGCGATTTAGGATGCTCGAGTCGTATGTCCCCCAACAACCTACGGTTGTACGGTTCACAGAGGAAAGCAGATCGCTCAAAATGCGATAGGAACTGTTCGGGTTTGCGCTAAGGGATGCAATCCTTTAAAAGCTCCCCTGTGATGAAAATGAATGTGTGTTTGGATGACCTACGTCTAAGCTCTCGATTCGGAGAGAAGCATGTCATTCTCGTGGCATAATGATCTACCTAAGGTGATGTGGTCTTTTCTTCGAGAGAAATATTGATCAATTAAAATAACAGTCTGTAAATTGTTGTAACATTATAATCTGTT
>CM065722.1:54398764-54403764 GCA_033310375.1 Conus canariensis | reverse complement strand
GAAAGAAATACAGAAGGAAAGAAAGAAGGAAGGAAGGAATGTGTGAATGAAAGCTTAAATGAGAGTAAAAATGAAAAAAAGGAAAAGAAAAGAGAGAGAGACAGACAGACAGACAGATAGACAGACAGACAGAGCTGGCTACAACCGTCAGGCAATGCTATCCTACTATTCCACTAGCCAACCAACCAGCTAGTCAACAATGACATCACACAACAACCACTCAACTCACCACCCAGCCACACAAACCACTGAACTAGACGTACGCAGAGCGGTGTTCCATTGGCTGTAAAGTACAGCTGATGTTTTTGCCCGGTGGGCTTGGCAGTTGTTTGTCAAACCTTCAACTTGACTGATTCTGTTATGGATGTTAGTGTTCTACAAAACATGGAGACATTGAGCATGTGTGTGTGTGTGTGTGTGTGTGTGTGTGTGTGTGTGTGTGTGTGTGTGCGCGCGCGCGCATATGTGTATTGAGAGTGTGTGTATGTATGCATGTTTGAGTGCGCGCTCGCGTGCGTGCATATGTGTGCGTGCGTGCATATGTGTATGTGTGTGTGCGTGCGTGCGCGCGCGTGCGTGCGTGTGTATGTGTGTGTGTGAACGTGCGTGCGCGTGTGTTTATGAAAGTGCATGTGTGTGTATGTGTGTGTGTGTGTGAATGAGTACTGAGAGAGAGAGAGAGAGGGAGAGAGAGAGCCCAGGTATGCTCTTGTTCAACGTGTGAGTATGCGTTCTGAATGCCTCCAAGCACATGGCAGACACTGGCTATGGGCAATATGTGTTTTACAGGTGGTTGTGAAGACAGGGGCTAGGATTCATGGCAGCTGAGATGATGGTGGCCAGAGTATGCTACACCTCGCTGAGCAATTGATGTTTGTCTTGAAAAAAATCACAGACACACGAGGAACCGAAAAAAAGGAAAAGATAAATGGGCACGCATACGTGTCCGCTTTCAGGCTTCCTTTTAAGGCCAAAGACACACAGTCATTATGTTTATACCTAGACACTGTTGCAGTCAGGCTTTATCAAGCCAACAAATAAGCGCAGCTTGGACACACTCACAACTACCTATGCACAGAGGCAATGAAATTACAATGAGAATGAATTTATATAACACAACAGGAAAAAGAAAGGTTCGTCATTTTTCATATTTGCCGTTACTCGTCAGGTAAACTACTCAACAACTGAATACGACAACGCGCATCAAAAATAAAGCTCAATACTTACGTGATTCCATACATTTAGGCCCTCTAACCCCACCTCCCTTCCCGCTCCAAAAGGAAAAGTACGGAAGAATAAACAGAAAAATCCAAAGATGCATAGATAATGATAACAAAGTCTTAAGATTAAATTGGTGATAGAAGAGTAAAAAAGAAGACAAATAAAATATCAGCAAGAGATTTGCCCATGATGCTAATTCATGTGACAGAATGAAATGAAACTAAGAATTAAGGAAAATTTATCAGTTTCCTCTCTCTCTCTCTCTCTCTCTCTCCTCTCCTCTCTCTCTCTCTCTCTCTCTCTCTCTCTCTCTGCAGATTGCATGCTAACTTCAAGGGCTTTTGCTCAAAAACAATTCTATCTAAACCGTAAGTTGCATTTAGCTTTCATTAATTTTGAGAAAGTGTCTGACTGTGAATAGGACTGAACTATGGCCCGTTTTGGTCAAACATGGAGTCCGAGGAAAATGATGTGAATGTACCTTGTGCATGTATGACTCTGTAAAGGCAAAAGATAAATGCGAGTCATCGCTAAAGGCTATATCAGTTGTACTGTTGAACAATGCGAGTCATCGCTAAAGGCTATATCAGTTGTACTGTTGAACTTTTCTTTTCATTTCAATCAAATCGCGGTTACCTGTACTTGTTACTGTTCGTCCGTGTACTTGTCTGGCTATATTTAAGATCGAAAAGGCTGTGCCAGTATTACATTAATGTTAATTTGTATTTGTTTATTTCACCGTTGTCGTTGCTGTGTAGATGTGTCCAGTACGGGGTATATAGGCAAGCTTGGAACATACTTTGGGGAGATGTTTCCTTGTTCGTTTTGTGTGCTCTGTGCTGTCATATCTGTTAAGCGATTGGTCGTAAGCTGCAATTGTTCGGAGTTATGGGCGTGCATTTATTTCATCATGGGAGCAAGAGTTACCCTACTTGTTGCCATGTACTTTGGGAGTTAAACTAGGAGGTATTTGAAGCCGTGTTCTATTTTCTCTGTTTTTCAATGGAAAAAAAATTCAGAAGTAACAAATAATGCTAACCACGGAGCTCAGTTTAATGATGATGCTTCGGAGATTTTTGTCCTTCTCCTTGCAGATGACATCGTATGAATGTCAGAAACGATAGTTGGAGTCAAATTCAACTGAAAAATGTCAAACGAGCAGTTGAATCATAGCAGTTAAAAGTAAGCATGGCCAAAAGTATTATCATAGTATTTGGGAATGGTGGATATCTTGCTGCACGAAAAACGGACGAGCCATGTTCTGTAACACGTCTTAGCTTTGGTTTTGGTTGAAAACATCATGCAAGCAGAGCTAAACACAGTTTACTTTGAGTAAATATCATAGTTTGCGCCATTTGTTTCATATCAACCCCCTGCAAAGGGGCGTTAGCCTTTATGGATATATATCTGCGTCTTTCTTCCTCCACCTCCGTCTGTCTGTCTGTCTGTCTGTCCTTGCCTTGTTTCTTCTTCTTCTTCTTCTCTCTCTCTCTCTCTGTCTCTCTCTCTCTCTGTGTTTCTGTCTCTCTTCTTCTTCTTCTTCGTCTTCTTCTTCTTCTTCTCCTCCTCCTCCTCCCCTTCCTCCTTCTCCTTGTGTGTAATGTGGTGTGGTGTGGTGTGGTGTGGTGTGGTGTGGTGTGGTGTGGTGTGGTGTGCTCTCTCTCTCTCTCTCTCTCTCTCTCTCTCTCTCTCTCTCTCTCTCTCTCACTCTGCAGCTTTCGTTTTTTTTTGTTTTTTTTTGTCTCTGCATGCTAGTCTGTGTTTCTGTCTCTTCCTTTCAATATGACTGATCTGCCAGTCGGTGTCTCTTCCTTTCAATATGACTGATCTGCCAGTCGGTGTCTCTTCCTTTCAATATGACTGATCTGCCAGTCGGTGTCTCTTCCTTTCAATATGACTGATCTGCCAGTCGGTGTCTCTTCCTTTCAATATGACTGATCTCCAGTCGGTGTCTCTTCCTTTCAATATGACTGATCTGCCAGTCGGTGTCTCTTCCTTTCAATATGACTGATCTGCCAGTCGGTGTCTCTTCCTTTCAATATGACTGATCTGCCAGTCGGTGTCTCTTCCTTTCAATATGACTGATCTGCCAATCGGTGTCTCTTCCTTTCAATATGACTGATCTGCCAGTCGGTGTCTCTTCCTTTCAATATGACTGATCTGCCAGTCGGTGTCTCTTCCTTTCAATATGACTGATCTGCCAGTCGGTGTCTATTTCTTCTTTGGTTCTGCCGACCTGTTTCTATGATCAATCGTTTTGGTTCTCTCTCTCTCTCTCTCTCTCTCTCTCTCTCTCTCTCTCTCTCTCTCTCTCTCTCTCTCTCTCTCTCTCCTCGTGTTGATCTTTCTATTGTCTGTCGCTCTGTCTCTTTTTCTCTCTGTCCCTGTGTCTTTCGTTCTTTCTCTCTCTCAACCTCTGCAAGTAGTTGTACTTGTCCTGTTCTCTGCTCTGTCACATGATATCGTGGCTTCCTCGTCACTGCCTTCTTCCTGCTGTGTATGCACAGCCGGTGACCCGTGTTGACCTTGTTCTCAGCAGTCTACCCCTCCATTATATCTTTATCACGCAAGAAGCAGCCATTCGGATTGGATTCTGGTTTATAGATACTTGTTTCTGGGGTTAAAAGATGCTGGTGTGATTGTTTGGTTGGAATTCTGTTTCAAGAATCTGTTTTGCTGTAGTTCAATGTGGTGTATCGCTGTATCGGATGGTGTTGCTGTATTGGTTTGGGTATAAAGTGTGTTTGCTGCATTTGAAGGAGGGGTTTTTGTTGTTTTTTTCGTTTCAGTTATAGCATAATATTCTGTTTCAGCTGATACCAGTTTTGCCGGCTCGGTTCAAGTAGTTAGCAGCCATACCCAGTTTATTGCAAACTAAAAGACAAACTTATACTTGACAAACCCAAGTTGTATTGCTATGCGATGTCAGCCATCTTGACGATTGTTATTTTTATTCCTTATAGCCTGATCTTTCGGTTCGCGATACAAGACAGTGGAGCTACACGTCACGTGACGACTTTTTCCCTGAGGAAACTTTCTCTGTCTCTCTGTCTCAGCATGCTATGGCAACTTGTTCAAGTTCGCGCCAAGGGATGTAACCATATAAAAAAGTTTCCTTGTGTTGAAAATGAAATTATGGTTGGCTGACCTAAATTTGCACTCTCAGTTCGTTGCGAAACATCCCATTGACAATCGCCAAAACGTATACATTTGTGGTATTCTGGAACTTAATAATAGGGAAGCTTTGGATAAAGAAATTGCAATGGTCGACCCATCTAAAAAGGTTTCAATTCAGGTGACCTGGTGATCGATCTTACTCGAGCAACAGCAACCAATAAACAAGGATGTGGGATTCTCCTTCAAGAAAAAGGTTACTCATTGGAGACAACGAATTTTAGATCGTTGTTACACAATGATCCATGAGTGAACAAGATCGTGGATCACTGAGTTCAATGTCACAAAGGATCATCCTTGAGTCCGCGCCCTTGCCACTAAACATCATGATGACAATAATACTTATTTGAAGGAAAAGTAATAACAATGAAACATAGAAGAGAGTGTTGACAGGAGTTTACAAGTATGAACGATAAATAGAAAGAATGAAAGGATAACAGAAAGAAACACAAAATTGAACTGAGAGAGAGAGAGAGAGAGGGGGGGGAGGAGAGGAGAGGAGAAGAGAGAGAGAGAGAGAGAGAGAGAGAGAGAGAGAGAGAGAGATGTAAGAAAAAAGTATTAACATTGTCAAATGAAATATCAACGAAAAGAAAATCAGAGAT